>JZKD02S0033046.1:293546-305893 GCA_000966675.3 Picea glauca
GTGCGGGGGTTTGTGGGCAGCGCCCCCGAATTTATTTTTTCGGGACGACATATTTTCGGGACCACATGATATTAGGTGGTTTTTCGGCACATGGTTTTTTGCCGATGATTTTCTATTTTTGGTTAAGGAATTAGGGTTTTGGACTAATCCAAGTCATTGGGTTAGGGTTTTGGATGTCGCTGGCTCCTATATGTATATTGTATTGTAAACGATGTAACACAATGTATGAATATAATATATGCTGGTTTTCTCGGTTTGGGTTTCCAGGTGAAAAATCTCCGTGTAATGTTTGTATTTTCCATTGTATTTTTTCTGTTCTTTTCTGAATATCAGTTTGCAGTAGATATTGTACAAGGTTATAATTTACAACCAAGAGGGCCGATAGTTTTAGGGGGTTTTGTTGGAAACAATAGTAGATCTGAACTTGGATCAACCCAAGAATGGTAGGAAGGACAAATTCTAACCAACACCATAGGACTTATTTTCTTCATTAGTAGGTTTCCTTTCACTTAGCACATGCCATCTCATCATTGATGGATGATTGAGTGGTTTCCCCTATGTTCAAGGATAAGACCTTTATTCACATATTGATATTTGTGATATAACTTGATTTCCATTTTCATAAATAGTATAATTCCTCACCTCTGTCAACAGATTTCGTAATTGTTTTTTTCTCAGAGGGTTTTTTTTGTGTGCTACTTTCATATGGTGCATACAAGAGATGTACTTAATGGTGTGATTTTTCAAGTTTTTATCCAATACCTTCAAATCATATCATTGTGTTGGTTAATTGGGTATTCCTTATTTCTCTCCTTCCATCGGATATCTTCCTATTGATACCAACTCATTTTCTTCGAGAACAAGATTTACAGAACTTTCTAGTTCCTTGGGGCTTGTAGTAATTAGTGGCAGGTTCCATTGCTATTGGTAGTGGAAATACATCAATATCCATTGATTGATAGATTCTACAAGTGTTCGACGCCAGAACATTTTTTCACACTTGCTGGAATGTATAATTTAACTTGACACCCATTTTCATTATCAGTGGGTGGTCTCGTGTTTGGTAATGGTATACATCAATGATCAATAGTCAAACAAGCTCTCCCAAATTCTACATTAGATCCTTTATTTGCACGGTGTAGATTTGTACATTCAACGTATTTTGATTGAAGACCTTGGGTTGTAGTTGCATCTTATTACTAAGCTATTACTCGAGTTGCATATGTTGTACCATCTACCTATACAACATTGGTATCATGTTGGAGAACTAGTTTGTACTTTCACTCAGTTATAGTGTTTCTTCTAATGTACACTAAAACATAGATCCACTATGTATTTTCTCGTGGCTATGATCTATATTTTACATGGATCCATCGTGTATTTCTTCATGGCCATGATTCTAAATTCTATATATAGTTCATGGATCCACAATGTACTTGATTTGGAAGCCATGTTTGTCTTTCCACCTAAGCATGGGTATGCTCACCTTAGGGAAGAGAGAAATATGACATTTTGGTTTTGTTTGTGGGTATCTTTTTGACCTTGAGTCTGGTAGGCTCCACTTAGTACCACTTATCTAATTCCTCAGCTACATTATAATGTATGTTGACCATCAAATTCCCTTTCAACCTCATACATTAGGGGGAACATGTTATAACATGATTTGATCGTCATGGACCATTAATGACCTTTTTGGCCAATATATGTCCATTTGACTATTTATGCTCCACACAAAGCAGTTTTACTGGATCTTTAATTTGTATACATACTTTTCCTTAAGGAACAAAGAGTATAATACACACTTTTACTTCAAGAAAGGAACACATGCATTAAAAAAAATGATTTTTTTTTTTATAAATGTACATTAATTGCACCCTCCTAAGTAAGAATTACAGGTTTTGTACACCTATACAACCCTAATTTTCATTTTCAACGAACCTAACCAAATTCTAAAAGTATAAATTAGGTTCATATGTTGGAGAAGGAGCAATGAGAAATAAACTTTTATAATAATTTCCAACTCACTTGAAAGATTATTATAAAGCTTTAATACATGTAACATCCCGCTCTTGCGAGCACATGTTATTGACTTATTCTTTGAGGACACTTGCGTGCAAGTGATCTGGTTTCAGTATATGGATGTTTGTTCATTTATGGATTCTTATGATGATGTTGATGGATTATGATGTTATGTTATTGGATTTATGTATTGACAGATGCTATTGACACGTTTCCCCTGAATGTGCAGGACACTTTACAGATTAAGGATGTTGATGGCATCAATGGACCTCCTTGGACTCCAGATTGAGTCAGGGAGTGGATTGTATTGGTTTGAGTATTTCCTTTATGCATATGTGACATATGATTGGGTATATTATGATGTTTTTTTATGGATCATTGAAATTGTTACGTTGATGGATGAAGATTGGCAATTTCTTGCTAATTTGACTCACATAAGGAGTAAAGAGGCCATGCACAACAACCAAATATTGAGGGAGAGGTGTGGAAACAACCCTGTTACATCCTACTAGCACTCCCGTCGTGGGTCAAATTGTAGGTTAACAATTACCTAGTTCAAGAGATCCATGATGTTGTGAGGGAAGGTTGAGACAATCGCTCATGAAGATTATAAGGGGCACGCAATAAGGCATGGTCATTATTCCTTAGAGGCCCTTAGTCTCTCAAGAGGTCACCCGAATGGAGTATTGACTCCAAGGGTTGGACAACTACCAAAACTAGTCAAAGACAAGTGGCACCCTTGGAGAACGTAGTGCATCTTGAAGGGCACGTCGCGTAATTAAAATTTGAATCAAAGGCGAGTGAAACCCTTGGAGCACGGAGCGCGTCTTGAAGGGCACGTCGTGGTATAAAAATAAATGAGTCAATGAATCTAGTTGCCTATAAAACTTGAGCGAATGTTAAACCTTATAAAATCTTGAGCACCTACTGAATTAATTAATTAACTAAAGAATGAATTTATTAAGCATAATCCCTAAGGGCCTAAGCGTTTGAAAATAAAGACTTAACTAAGCATATGTCTAAGTGAGTGAGAAGACTAAAAACTAAATTTTTAAATTAAATGATGAGGGGATAAAATAAATCAAATTAAGAATCAATGAAAATAAAGATAAATCCTAAGGAGTGATTAATACACTTGTGCAAGTAAATACCAAATTAGAATTTAAAATGAGAAAGGAATAAAGCATAAAAATGTGTAAGCATAGAAAGGTATCTAGAGTCTAGTCTAACTAGAGAACTTTTCTAATTTAAACACAACTCAGTTTTAGAAAGGTGTCAGTCTTTAAAGGGGAAATAAAGGGAATAAAATGGACAACTAGGAGTGATTTTAGGAGCACTTTTATGATGGGTGAGGGAAATTGACTTTTAATTTAGTTAAATTGTGGATTTATTGGTGCAACTAAGGGAACGGGTGACAAGTGTATGGGGGGAATAATCCTAAGTAAATTAAAAAAAAAAAAAAACGATTGAAATGGGGAAATGGCAAGTTGTCTCTATTTTTTTTTTTATAAAAGAAATGGTTGAGAGGAGGAATGGTTGAGAGTTGGGACACCCAACTCGAGAGAGAGAGAGAGTGGTATCTCTACCTTGCGAGGCGAGCTGGGAGCTAGAGTATTCTGGTTGTGTTTGTGTGTGGCCCCTTTGCGGCTCTAGGGGCTAAGGGGGGAGAAGAGTACCCCTACCGTTGGTTGGGAGGTATCGGTGAAGTTCTACGATTAGCAAGTGGGAAGCGGGAAGGAATGCCAGTAGCTGAAGATCACCCCCAAGCATTCATTGGTCACGGTATTTTGTTGTTGTCAATTTTTGTAATAGAATCTAATTTTTTTAATTCGAATGCTTGCAATGAAGTTGGTTGATTAACTTGTATGGTTGTTTTTATTGTATGTGTGTGTGTGTTCTTGATGCATTGAATGGAAGAACTGTTATGTTATAATTTGATCATTTCTTATCGCAATACATAATGGATGAATCTATATTGTCGATTGTTTTGTGATAGAATGTTGCTAGTTAATATGAACCTTAGTATAAGTTCAATCCGATCCTTGGACCTTCATGCTTGCATACAATTTTGACTGTCGATTTTATTAAGCTATTAATATGAGGGTTCTGAATTTGAAATTTTCCCTTACCTGCGTTAGCTAGGAGGAAATCCGCAGTGATATTTTACTACTTGAATTTAATTATGGTGCAAGAATTAAAATCACAATTTGAGATAATGATCAACACACCACAGATATAGATCGTCTACTGTAACTCCTGGTATAGATCCAAATCTAAGATATTATCTAATTGATAGCATGTGTTATATTGTTATTTCAGTCTGTATTTTCTGCTTGGTGTTTCCTTTGTAAAAGAGAAGGGATTCGTCATTATATTTCCGAGTGCCTTGTTTTTTTTACCGTCCTCTCTTTAATGCTTAACCCTTCTGAAATCCTTTCGCTGCCTCTAAATTTAATTTGAGTTTCAGAATTTTAGTTTATTTCAAGGTCCGGATGGAAGTCTTTTTGGAGGTTCGGTTAAGGCTTGGAACGAATATCATTTGTTCAGTACCTCAAATCGAGGGTTGGGGTAAATTCCATAGCTCCTTCTTTTGTTCCGTCACTTGGGAGTTGAAATTTAGCTTCTAATCATCTATTATTGTTAAATGTAATATCAGATTCTCTTATCTTTTTTAATGAGATTTTTAGGATAGCATTGCACCCTTTATGGTTGATTTAAGATTTGTCTTCATTTAAGTTCTTAAAGGAATATGTAATTTTTCATTTGGATACTTATATTGCTTAAGTAAGTTTTGGTTCCTTGATTTCCTAAAAGGGGTATGAGATTTTATTATGTGGATCCTTTATTATAGCTTAATATACTCGATCTTTTAATACGTATAAATGGATATGTTAAGAATTTGAATTATTATCATTTTACTTATGATGATTTACCTTTAGTTCGTATATAATAGGATGTAAGATGACTTATGAATTCTTAAATATTGCTTAAACATGGTAAATCTTCTTATAGTTCTTAATTGAATATGTATAGTAACTTGAAGTCTTCACATATGGCTTGTGATGATTAATTTTCTTAGGGTTTAAGGAAGGAGACATGTAGTATAGTATCGAATTCTTATTGTACTATTAAACCAAGACTCTCCATTTTATTAAGATATATAGTTGGGTTGCACTGAAGATTGTACCTATTACAGTATCTTGCAGCACTCAATAAATGTTTCTTGACACTGGATGATCTTGACCTAGAAAGGTTACTAATTGATGTTAGAAATGGGATCTGTGTCTGATACTAATACTGTAATTTTTCCTTTTTGGTTCTTAGTAATCTTGTGTATTATCCGCTTGGTCAATTACACTTAGTTTGTTTGAAGGATTGATTAAGTAGAGTAGATTATTCCTTGCACTATGTTGAAATGATGTTAATTACGATTAATGAAACTAGTCTGGAAATCAGATTATGATTGGATTAGTGGGAATTAGACACCTCCTTGTTCCTCAAAGCAGTCGTCAGCCATGATACCTTAAGTGGTAAAAATCAATCGAATGAATCCTTGGCTCGAGTGTTGCTTATGTGTCTTGGAGGTCCTAACCTTGCAGGGTAGGTTGGGTGGGTAGTATCCTTGTGTCATCCTTATGTTATCTTTATGATCTTTATGTTATCTCATGTTACCCTTGTATTATCTGATGATTATCTTTATGTGATGAGTTGAGTGATTAAAAGTATTGATGATTCCAGTTGATCGTGATGAGTTGATCTTGTGTCGCCATTCATGATGCCTGTTGATTATGTGATGTTATTTAAATAGGATGATGTGTTGATTATGTGTTGTCACTAATTATGTTGATGCGTTGGTTCCGACGCTATTGATTACGACGATGAGACGCTTTTAATTCTTTTAATTAAGATGTCGTTGATTATGCGTTGTTGAATTAGGTGTTGACGCTAATTTTCCTAATGCTAAAAAAAATACCTATTGTGCTTCGCTTTTCCTAGTCGTAACGGAGGGGATGTTACAGTGCCTGTCTTTGCTTCATAATCATAACTTTCCCTATTAAGACAAGAATGTTAGGTGATTGTTTTCCTCTATCCAATAGGGATCTTTCCTCAAAATTTATTTATCACCATAGCCGAATTTGTAATTATTGATTTTAACAATATTAAGGCTATAATTATTTTTTAAGATAGGTATTTTGTAATTCTGATGCATAGAATCCATTTCCTTAATGGTCATTTTGCACTCACAAGATTCAATTGAGTGCAACGTCTGTGAAATACTATCCTCAAAAAGTCACAGGACTACGTCCTTCATGATTTAGGCACTATTTTTGCATTCAAATACTACAACAATTCAATGTTTATCAATGATTTCATCAAAATATAAATATTTCAATTTCATATACATTGTTTCTTTTTTGAATGCTTTCATCAAATTATTTGTAGGTACTAAAGCAATGCGGTTTTGGAATCTACCACGTAAAATATACTAGCATACCCCCTAAAAGAGTGGATGAGAATGCGGAAGTAAATCAAGGAAGGTTTTCATAGTAATGTTGTTAATGAGAACCATAAAAATATTGCAATTAAAATTACATTGCAATTAGTACATTGCATTTTTTCAACAAGTATCTCGAAAGAATTGGTCTTTCCTTTTAACCTTTAAAACTAGAATATAAAGATCAATTTTATAGAGTTTTCTTCAAATGAAATATATATTATTTATATTAAATACTTTCTTTCAAGAAGAAGAGAAGCTTCTAAGTCCTTCCCTATACATAATAATTTGAAATAATCTTATATACATTAATTTAAAAATAATTTTAATTGTGTTATGTATAAAATATTTCAATTGTTTATGCTATGTTGTCAAGTTGATTGTTGTCTTATATATTATTTGAAGTTTTTAAGCCTTTGTATCATACATAGCAATTTGAAATAATATTATATATAGTAATTTGAAGTTGGTTATAAGTAATACAAATGGTGACAAAGATTACCAAAATAATATCAATATCAAAACCATTTTAATAGAGGAAACAAAATAATTAACTTTCAATATCAATAATTATATATACCACAATGTTATTATAATCATTAATTAAAAGGCATATGCACAAATTTAAGAAGATAGACTAATACAATCTGCAAGTAGTACAAATGTTAGTGAAGCTAATTGAAACAAGAGAGATAGCCACGTAGCGGCTAGTCTCTGTCTTGAATAAAGTGTAAATAAATTATTAGTATATAATTGTAAAGTAATAGTTGGAAAAGTTAACATTTTAGATTATGAGGTTTTAATAATAATAGTAATAACGTAGATCGATTTTTAACTATAATTGTTTTAATGTAATATTTGATTGTTTTGAAATTGATGAAAAATATATCATAATTTATAATCTATAAAGTAGATCTCATTATCTTTAAATTAAATTAAATAATAATGATACAACAAGCTATAAGTTTGTAAGTTTGCTTCTAGTAACATGTTTATCTCTTTTTTTTGTTAAGGATAAGAGTCAATTTTATAGGGTATTTTTGTAAAAAATTTAAGATATTTTTTTTGTTTTTATAGAGGTGGCATTCCTCTTTCTCACTCACATTATAGATTCTCTTATTAAAAAATAATAGATTTATGCATTGATATCATCAATGCCTAAGAGTGGACTAAGCAGTCAAACAATAACAAAATAATGACTTCATAACTTTATCCATTCCATTAGATCCATTCATAGAGTAAGGGGGAAATAATTCAAAGCGAGACATGTTGGACAAAAAGTAAAGTGAAGGTCCAAAACATAGGGCTTTAAATGATTTCAAACATTTAATCTCATGAAGATGTATTGGAAACACATACTAGATATCTCATGCTTTAATGAAAGTCGGAAATCCCAAATGTTATGCACTCCAAAAATAGCTCTATCAGAACATATTTGAAATAATATTACAAATTGATTGTTCAAGTTCAAATAAAATGTGTGCAAAAACAACACAACATAATATACGTGATACTTTAAAAATAAAGTAAAATATGTTCATCCTATTGGACTGGGATGGGGCTCTCGTGGACCATATATAATAGGATATATAACCCGTGTTGGGTTTGTGTTATATTCTTAGTGTCTGCTATGTTGCATCAGGCATGGGGGGGTTGAGGGGGGCGATAGACCCCTTGTGTGAGGGTTCGGGGATAGTGCCCCCAAGATTATTTTTTTTCCTCTATGGATTTTGATTTTTGTGAACATTGTGTATATGGGAAGTAGAATTGGGTAAGATTCCCCTCGGGTGCAATGAGGGTAGAAGGAATTTTACAGTTAGTTCACAGTGATGTGTTTGGACTTGTTTCAGATCCATCATTGGGAAAATATGTGTACTATGTCTCATTTATAGATGACTTATTGAGGAATACTTGGATATATTTCCTCGGGAATAAATCTGAAGTCTTTGACAAGTTTAAAGAGTTTAAGGCTCTCGTTGAGAATCAAACAAAGAAAATAATTAAGGTGTTGAGGACATATAATGGTGGAGAGTTTTGCGGGAATTAATTTGAAGAATTATGTAAGAAGTGAGGTATAGAAAGGCACACAAGTACTCCATATACACCTTAACATAATGGATTTGTAGGAAGGATGAGCAAGACGTTGATGGAAAAATAAAGGTGCATGCTCAGTGGTGCCGGGTTAGGGAAAGAATTTTGGGCAGAGGTAGTGGGTACTGCATGTTACCTGGTCAACATATCACCCTAATCAACGTCAGATGATAAGACTCCACAAGAGGTATGGACTGGTAAGAAACCTTCTCTCACACATCTCAAGGTATTTGGTTGTGAGGCCTATGTTCATGTTCCAAAGGAAAACAAGAGTAAGATAGATAAGAAGGCTGAAAAGTGTATTTTTATTGGGTATAAAGATGGTCTCAAAGGTTATAAGCTTTGGAACCCATAAACTAAGAAGGTTGTGTATAACCAAGATGTGGTATTTAGAGAAATGAAGGATGTTTCTAAACAAGAAGTCCTACCAAGTAAGGAAGAACCAGAGAAAATAGAGTTTGATTTAAAGGATGATGAATCGAACTCTACAGAAGAACATGAATCAGAAGAAGAATATCATCACACTCCAGTATTGAGGAGATCGGTTCGAGAAAGAAAGCTACTAGAAAGGTATACTCCATTTGATTTCAGTTCAAATTTTTCTTTGTCTATTATTGATGATGATCCTAGAACCGTCAAGGAGGCAGTGGATTTAGATGATGGAAGACTCTGAAAAAAGGCCATGGATGAAGAAATGGTAGCCTTGGATAAGAATGAGGGTTGGGATCTAGTGGAGTTGTTGACTGGAAGAAATCCCATTTGCAGGAAATGGGTATTTAGAAAGAAGTTGAATGTAGAAGGGAATTGATTTTGGTGAGATTTTTTTTCCGGTTGCCAAGTTAACTTCAATAAGATTTATGTTATCTTTTGTTGCTGCATTTGATTTTGAAGTAGAACAAATGGATATGAAGACAACATTCCTACATGGGACTCTGGAAGAAAAAATATATATGAAGCATCCAAAAGGATTTGTTGTGAAAGGAAAGAAGGAGCTAGTATGCAAGTTGAAAAAGTCCCTGTATGGTTTAAAACAATCACCAAGGATGTTGTATCAAAAATTTGATACTTATATGTTGGGACTCAACTTCACAAGAAGCAAAGAGGATCATTGTGCGTATTTTAAATTAATTGGTGATCATTTGATTTATTTGGTCTTGTATGTGGATGGCATGTTGTTGATAGGAAACAACAAAGAGATTATCCAGAATGTGAAAACTCAATTGTCCTCTAAATCTGACATGAAGGATCTCGTTGTTGCAAATTTCATTTTGGGCATGGAAATTAAAAGAGATCGGAAAAAGAGGAAACTCTGGTTAAATCAAAGAAAATATGTCGAGACAATATTGCAGAGATTTAATATGCAGGAATGTAAACCGATCAAGGTCCCTATTCTTGTTGGTGTAAATTTATCTCGGATTAGTGTCCCAAGACACAAGAAGAGGAGAAGGACATGACTTGTGTTCCATATGTGAGTGCATTTGGAATTTTTATGTATGCAATGGTCTATACTAAACCATACATTGCACATGCAGTGGGAGTTTTGAGCAGGTATATGTCAAAACCAAGGAAGGAGCATTGGACAACATTAAAAAGGGCTTTCAAGTATTTGTGTGGCACTGCTAGCTATGGATTGTGCTACCAAGGAAGACCAGGATTGGATAGAGTGTTGGACATACACGGCTTTGTGGATGCATATTGGGCTGGAGATATGGATCTTAGGATATCTACAAGCGAGTATGTGTTTAACCTGTTTGGAGGAGCAATCAGTTGGATGAGAAAAAGACAAGTTGTAGTGGCACTTTCAACTACAAAAATTGAATACATGGCATCCACTCCTGCAAGTAAGGAAGAAAAATGGTTACAAAGATTGTGTTCAGGTATTGGGTTGGTACAACAAGTTGTAAGGATAGATTGTGACAGTCAGAGTGCAACTTTTCTGGCGAAGAACCTGGCTTATCATTCAAAGATAAAGCATATTGATATTCAAGATCACTTTGTGAAAGACATGGTTGAAGAAAAGAAAGTGTTGTTGATGAAGGTGGACACTTTGAAGAATGTTGAAGATTCATTGACAAAATTTGTGAACACTGAGAAGTTCTCTTGGTGTAGAGGATCCATGGGCATTGGTGCCATGGATTGTTGACTGTGTAACCTTGTAACCCCATGTATGCAAAGAAAACAACAAGTGGGAGAATGTGGGGTATGTGTTATATTATTTGCACGATTAGCATCAATGTCTGCTACATTGCGTCGAGCGCGCGAGGGGGTTTGAGGGGGGGTTGTTGGCCCCCCCCTTTAGTGGTTATAGGGGGTGATAGCCCCCCTGCACAGGTGTTTGGGGGCAGCGACCCCGAGAATTTTTTTTTTCCTTGGGAAACATGTCACATTTTTTGCCTCGTTTTTTGTTTCATCTCGATTTTCGTGTCCATTGTTGGGCAATTTTTCGGCACATGGTTTTTTCCGATTGTTTTCTATTTTCGGTTAAGAAATTCGGGTTGTTGACTAATCCAGGTCATTGGGTTAGGTTTTTGGATGTCGCTAGCTCCTATATGTATATTGTATTGTAAACAATGCATCACAATAAATGAATATAGAATATGCTAGTTTTCTCGGTTTGGGTTTCTAGGGGAAAAATCTCTGTGTAATGTGTGTGTTTTCCATTGTATATTTTATGTTCTTTTATTGAAAATTTGTTTGCAGTAAAATATTGTACAAGGTTAAAATCTACAACCTGGAAGAAGAAAGAAAACAATTAGGGATCAAATTTACAGGTAAACAATAAACTTATAAAGTTGGATGGTCACAGAATGTAATGAAAGAAGGAAAATGATTTGAAAAAATGTACTCAAAAAAATGAAAATAGGATTTGATGGATGGATTCCTCTTTTTTATACTCCTTTGGAAAACCTTCATAGTTATAGCCCAAACTCAACCCTTGCTAGTGCATTTTCTTCTTGGAAGTTATGAAGGATTCGTTATTTTGTTAATTGAATTCTTGAGCCAATTTTTAATATAATCATTTAATGGTGAAACAATTATGTCCTATTTGACCCGAAGAAAAAATATATCATCCTCTACTACCTTCCACTTGTAGTGTAATTCTTTTATTGATGCTAAATGATCCTCATTATCACTAATGAAGCTAACCAACCATCGTTTAATTTCCTCTCATGGGAAGTTAGTGAGGTTTTCAAACTCACTACCCCATGAAGTCTTGAGTATATTTAACTTAGATTCCAATTGTCCCTTAGTTAAAAAATTGGATTATCTAATCAATGGTGGGCCCTCGAGTTCTTTAACTATGTCAAGTGACTTTAAGAACGAGTCACTTCTTTTTACCTACAAATTTTTACAAGTTGCAATTAACTCTCGAAGGAATTCTATCCTTGCCAGCCAACCAACTTTTATTTGTTTCATTATATTATTTGAACGTAAATCTTGTTGCTTCCTCGTGAAATCATTCATATCTAGCACTTGTGTTGTAAATGTACTCATTTCATCTTTATAAAAATACCCGACATTTTCCAAATCTTGTTGTATGTAGTCTATAAGAAAAGAAATCAGTTGTGAAAAAATTCTTAAATTGGTGCCTACCTCCCATGCCTCCAAAATTGTGTTGAGTTGCTTATTTATAACCTTCGCAACATACATTTTGATGTCACTTAATAATTTGGAAACTTTTTTTACTTTGGAGGATGTACTTGGTGTTCCTTCTAGAATTGTTTCTGGGGCAATAATAGAT
>JZKD02S0033046.1:305903-324427 GCA_000966675.3 Picea glauca
AAAAAAAAAAAAATGATCTATGGAAAATGCACCAGTTAAGCCCCATTTACTTCTGACAACCATCTTTTTCTTGTAAAATGAGACATCATAAATCACCTTGAGATTGAAAATCGTGAAAGGTTTCCTAACGAGAAAAATACTAAGTATGGGACATTTAGTGTGGTAGGAATACAGGGTGACAAGTCCCACAAAAGAGTGAGTCATGTGGGGAGGTCTTAACATGGAGAGAAAGTCATGCAAAGAAATGGCTTTGTGTTGATTTCTTCGCATGGGACACAATTCAAAAGTTGACTAAGTATCAGGTCATGCGCTAAAGTTTAACATCCCCAAACTTAACTAGGGAACATTGCTATGCAGAAATACACATAAAAACAAAATTTTATTTTGCTAATAAAAATCATGTAGCTTGCCAGCTATAATTTAAATACATATTCAACTAATTTTTTATACCCATAAATTATATGTAACTACATCATCCTAAACAAGCATGAATGAAACTGATCAAACATCTATAAAAACATATAAAAACATTCTTATTCACATAGTTAATGCACAACCATGAATTCATAAATAACTCAACAAAATAGATAAACACTTATCTTTAAAAGAGAGTTTGTGCAACCAGTTGCCTGGGAAGGACGTTCCACCCAACCATAGACCTATTGTTCCAAATCTCAACAACAACTCACCCCATAGATGGGGCTAGGAATCCACAAAAGAAGGGTGCCTCTCATAGTTCCTCACAACTCCATATCACACAACCCATTGGTTTTTTCATACAAATATCCTGAATTTCCTCTAGCTCTCTTCCCCTTGACCTTCCCAGCCCAAGGAATGTACCCCTTCACTGCTCTCAGTCCATTGGGTGTCCCATTCGTTTATCATGGTCTCTCTGTCACATGTAGCTAGTGATATCTCAGCTGGGAAGTCAAGGGAACTAACTGCTAGGAAAAACTACTAACAAAAACAACAACAAACACTTGGCGATATAGTGCAACTCACCCAAGAGTTCACTCTTCATGCCTGAAAACCTGGTTCTTCAATTTCCAGCTCCAAAATGTTCCAAAAACACTCCAGCATGCTCCATAATTTTCCCATCCTTGTTGTTCCAACTCCCAAACTCTTCTCCCTTCTTCTCTATCTTATGTTCATGTAAAATTTCATGTCTAAAACTTCTTGTTACCACCCATACAAATTTTCTTTCTTTTCCCAAGATAGTTGACTACTCACTCTACCAAATGTTGATTGTACCTCAACCCCATGCTCTCCAATAAATATGGGATGTGACTCTCATACCCACCATATGACAGGTATTCAATGATTGGGATCTCATACACTGAACCAGAAAATAGAAGTTTTCCCCAAATTATAATAAAATTCAGAAATGTGGGTTTGAATTAATACCCATAAATTATATCCCCTTTGGACCCCTCTTGGACTCTCTGTAGGAATTCCCCCTCTCTTTTGGATTAGTCATCCCCCATCTCTATCCATATCCCAACCTCTAGTATTACATTATATTTATTTACAATTCAGGAAATACATTCCACATTTTCATTGTTTGGCCATAGCCACATTTATATATACATTATGCATTAATTAAATTGGGGATTATAGTGGGGATGTTACATAAAATAAGGAGTACCTATGCAAAATGTGGAGAATGTGTTAATGTGGGACATGAAAGATGGACTCAATGTAAGAATTCTTCGCACAACACAAATTAGAGAAATGACTAAGTGCCAAGGAAGTGTATGATTGTCCTGTGAAGTGATGCAGGAATATGAAACTTGTGGAGGATGCAAAGAATTATGAATTGGGGACCCAATGAGAGCTCTTTCGCATAGCATAATTTAAGACTAAAATACAAGGTTGAGACATGAAAATGGATCAAAAGAGCATTGCAAGAATTTTTTGGATTGTACAATTAACTTATGTCAACCTATAACTCTTACTTCGAGGGTCAAACAGTGGAAACAATAAAGTTTCCATGTCAAGATATAGAAATTTGATGAATATATGATTCCATGCTAGCTAGAGGCACCATCGACATTGGGATATGCTTTAAAGAAATGAAGGACGTTGAAATAAAAGTTTCAGATTTGCATGGTTATGTGGATGCAGATTGGGTAAAGGATGTAGATAATAGAAAATCTACAAATACCTATGATTTTACCTTTTTTGAAAGAGCAATCCACTGGATGAGAAAAAGTCAATAAACTATTGTCTTATCTATTATTGAGGAAAATAAAGACTTCCAAGGAAGTGATTTCATTAAGGAGGTTATGTTAACACATGGTTTATGCAGATAGTTTTGAATACACAAAATCATAGCCCATGGTACTCTCATTAAAGAGGTTATCTTAATTAAAGAGATATAGCTGAAGATATCTTAGAGCTTACACAAGGATTTTACTAACATGCAATGCACAATAAATTTGATGTATTATGAAATTCAAACTTTATTGTCGTCATTGTTGATTAATATTTTTGGTTAGTTTGGTGTTTTTCATTTTAGTTACTCTTAGTATTTTTCTTACGTTTTTTCTCGCTTATTTTATTTACCTATCTTTTCCTATACCATAAATTCCAAACACTTAGTCATTTTTTTGAATAATACGGAGTGGGACAACACGAATCTAAAATTTGCATGTTTGTAAGCCCTTGGTACGGTAAGTCTACATTCGTGTTATTGACCTTTCTCATATTTTACCTCCAACCACCTTTTGTTTCACTTCCATGTTTTATACTTAGTCATCTTTCGAAAATGTGGATACGGATCTCCATAACAATTGTTAGTTTTTTTTAAAATTGCCCAGGTTTGCAACCTCGCACTCACCAAAACACTTTACTTTGTTTCCTTTTCCATTTTTTTTTGGTACTTAGTCAAATTCAAGCAATGCGGATGCGGAGCTACATATCATCTGTCAACTCTTTCTTAGGTCTCCACCTCCTCAAATCCACAAGTCCACATTCACTTTCCACTTTTCACTTATTTTCATACTTAGCCATATTTCTCATTTCAGAGTGGACTTCCTTACTCCTCCTTACTCTTCCTCATATATATGTTTGTAGGTCCACAAGTCCACAAGTACGCATCTCTCTCAACACTTAACCATATTCACAATATCAATGTGGGCATTGTTACCCTTTCCCGAAGATGTCCTCACAAATATTTAGGTCCGCAACTCCACATTTCCATGTTATACACTTAGCACTCCCCATACATAATTTTGCACCTTCATACTTAACAATTTCCATCCATCATACCATCACATTATCACTTCTCGTCATATTTATTACCCCTTCCACATCATCCACCACCCGTGGAAACATAATGTCGTTATTAATGCATAATACATCGACTAAGGGTGGCAATAAATCTAAGTCACATGACAACTGATGAAATTTAAAGCGTGATCTACGATTAATTGAGTTAACAAGGTAGTATGTGATGGAATTTAATAAAATAAAAAATGCCAACCTGTAAGTATCGACAGTAACGCCACCTTTGTAAAAAGAATAACATATGTCAAGTAATAAGAAGAAAGTGTTTTGTGGAGATACATTGAAAACATTGGGTCATGAAGATCAACAGTTCTAGTGGTCCATGACATATAAGTACTACAAGTCTCTTTCTCCAGTTGAGAAGACAACAAACCTAATCTAGACCTCAGGAATAGCATCAGAAGGATGTGTTCCAGAAGTAACTGACATTAAAGAGATTTTTCAATGGTGCACAGATAAATTTGTCTCTGAATGAAGAATAATTCAAATGCAAGCTCATCAACCCATTTCTCTATATCCTTCAACATTTTAGAAAATGCTAAGACTCCTTACACCAACTATGTGATTCAAGAGTGAGGAAGTTGGTGAATTTATGAAGTAGCACAAGGGAGGGAACAAACTATTGATCAACTATTTGGAAGATACAACCTGTAACCCTGGTACTTACAGAATCGAGGTAAATTTGCTAAAATACTCATATAGAGAATTTGCTTGGTTATTTGCCCAGATTCTTGGTTTGGAATCTATTGTGTTTGTAACAATAAATGTTATATATGCTATGCATTATTCCATGCGTTAAAAATCTATCATCGATTGGGGTTATCTCATCTCAAGTGAATTTTTTTTCCAACTAAATAACCTCAAAAAGACTCAAAAGTTCTACATGACTTCTTACCTCATTTTTTCCATTGCATATGGCCATGTTTTTGAAGATTTGCCTCGGGAAAAACATGTGGATTTTAAGTTAGAACCAGTTTATGCATGGTATTCAATTTTGTACATACATATATCCCAATACATTTTCTACCTAGTTCACAACAATTTCATCTCATAATTCAAAAGGTTAATATTTGGACAGAGCACATCAAGGTTATCCTTAGAAGCAACTTCCTTTCTCACTGGAAAAGGGATTTATGAATTGTCTGAAGAATTCATTGTAATCAGAATATTTGGTAGTAAGGATTTCCTTTTACCATTCTATACATCAGATAAGATCTTTGTTGGAGAAGTATGCGGGCAATACAAGACTTGGGCCCAATTCTTCCATGACAAAAGGAAAAGACAATTTATACCCCTACCATGGAAAATTGAGAGTTACATTGTTAAACATATAACTCATCTAAATGAATTCGCGGGACATCATGAACATATAGGTTTGATGGAAGCAAAACTTGTTGAGGGTTTTGATCCAGACAACAAATTCACTACACATATGCAGTTAGTGGGGTATTCTTCACAGTTCATCAGAATTGAACAATTTCAAGAAGGTGGCATAGATAACTTGGATATCTAGGAATTAACAACCTACCAAAATTCAAACGACACAGAAGAAGTAAATAGTACAAATAAAGGACATAGACAACATGGCAGAGAAACAACAAATCAAAACCCCAATTCTCCAACAATATCTCAAATAAGCACTCCATCAAGAAAGAAGAGCAGAACCAGTGAAAGGGATACTAGAAAAACATCAGTTGGAGGCTCAGATGATGGTGGAGATAAAAAAAACACCAAGGAAAAGTCTTTAGAAAACACATATTGCATACACTCTTGTAAAAAGAAAAAGAAATATATCATCAATGGAAATAAATGCACCAGAAGTCCAGGAAATTACCTGTGCAATGGACATGAATGAGCTCATTGAAGAACCTACCTGGTCCGCGCAAAGGATGTTAGAGGCAAGAGAAATTGTTGATGCTATGATGACCCAGGATCCTGAAATATTTGAAGAGGAATCTGTCACTGTGTACCACGCAACATACAATCGTGAAACAAAGAAACTATTGTTAGAAAAAGTTAATACCAAGAACAAGAAGTCATCATAACGATGGAAATATTTGATTGACTTGGATGGAGTAGCACCATCTAAAATTGTAGACTTTCATGGAGCTACTACAGATGCATTCAGACAATCAAATGACAAAATGGAAAGAGAGAATTTGGAGTTAAAGAGAAGGATAAAAGAGTTAGAAGTTTCTTTGGTACCAAGACCATTGTTCCCAGAACCTTTGAGTTATATTCAACCAATACTTGAATTGGAGGATATCCCCGAAAGCAACACGAAATACAAAGGTTCATCAATTTATTGTGGGTTGTAAGAAAATATGTTGGTGATTCCATACAAAAAAGGATTGATATAATTAAGGAAATTTGGGAGCTTTCCCAAAGTATTGCTAGCTTTTCCTCCAGAATACAAAATTTCAAAGAATATTTGCAGAAGGATTTGGAAAATGACGAAGCATTTTTCAAGGAAGTTGTAAACACATTTTCATCTAAAGTCTCAAGTTTAAATGAAGCCTGGAGAAAGGAACAAAAACTTCCTTCGTCTTACCATATGAAGCATATTAATGCATGTTGGTTAAGGAGAATTAAAGAGTTAAGAGAAATGATAAATGAAACAGAGGCCCTAAGGAATAGAAAGAGTGATTTATATCTTAAACTTGTTAGTATTACCAAGGAATTAGATGGTCCCAATTTATTGATGGATATTATGATCTTAACTAAGGAATATTTAATGGGACAACTTAAAGCACTAAAAGTTGCTTGGGCTAATGAATTTATCCAAACCATAGAATTTTTTGAGTATGAAGTTGAAAAATGGTTAGTTCGGTATATCAACAAGAATGATGAGGTGGATGACATATTGCATCAATCAGAACTAGATCTGAGGGAATTTGAAAATCAAATATTTGAGATTAAAACTAATTTCATGAAATTACCATGGCACCTTTAAGAGAGTACATTGAGGAATGGTTGAAAAATGTATTAATTGAAATTGTTGAACCAGAAAATCAAGAAACAGTTACAACAGATATGCCACCTCGACCACAACATTTACCTATAAAGGAGCCAAGTGCAAGCAAGTAAATGTTACGATATTTCTCCATCATAGTGAGTCGAACATTAATTCTACCCTCACGGTTTTTCTTCTGTCCATTTCTTCTACAAACATTTTTCATCTTTCCTTTGTCTTCTCGGTACTCTATGGGATTTAGGATGATTCTTGGTTTTCGTTCTTTATCTTTCAGGTCTTTTCACTTTATGGTCCGTGGGAGCCCCATCCAAGTCCTCTTCGAAGGGCGAATGCATTTTATTTTCTTTAAAGACATTTACCTTTGTAATTAAAGACTCATTATTATTTTTGAGACTCCAAGAGAGCTACTTGGGATATTACATTACTGCATTCCCAAATACTTTGATCAGAAGCTTGAGTTTCCGAATGTTTTGTCCCACATAATATTTTTGGCGCTTTATGGAATGATAATTTAAAGCTCTATTTTATTTGCGGTCCATTTTATGTCCTCTCTATTTGTGGTATTGTTAAATGTTCTGATGAATGTTCTGATGGATATATCAATTCTTTATATTATGTATGCATCTTATCTATTCACATTGTAAATATTGTACATATGAGTTTCTTTTAAAAACATATGGTCCCAAATCTCATGTGTTGTTTTCCTTGAATGTGGATGTAAATACAAAGTCTGGTCCTTCTCGGCTTTTGTTTTGTTTCATTTTATTTTCTTGAAATTATAAGAACAAGAGTACCACTTCTCTAAAAACGCAGGGGGATTCATATCCTCGTGAGGTTGACCTCAAGACCGTAAAAAAATATTTTATATCAACAATCATTTGACTAACCTTGCAATTGTGTCATGACCATCTTTGAATTCTCTCTCTCATTTATTTTTCTAATTTCCTGATTGATTTGTTGTAGTTCATTATTTTACTATGTTGCTATTCTCTTTTCGTATAATACCATTGATTGAAACTCTCAAGGGTCAACACAGAAATGTGTAGTTTTAAATGCCTTTTTTTAAATTGCAAACAGAAATCTTTGAAATGCGTTCGTCATCGTTTATTGTTTTTTTCTAGGACTAAATTTTATTTTGGTATATTTTATGATTAAAAACAAAAACATTTTTTAGTTTTTTTTTTCTAATTAAATTTGGGGTATATAATACTAGTAAAAGGTAAGCACACTTGGAATGATTTTTTATTTTTGTGTATTGAAATTTTTATTTTAAAAATATAATTTAAACTATTAATGATTTACTCATCTTTTATATTTTTTGTTATTGGTTTTGTTATCACTCCAAGAGTCACTCAAGGTTGTAGGTTGAGTAAGCTTGGTAACTTAATAGAATGTTTAATGGAATATGTAAAATTAGATCACTCACTCACTCAATATACATTAAACATATCCAGACAAGATAAGGCTCTCGAGAGGTATTGATCAGAAAGGTTTTTTAAACTTAGAGGATGACGAACACTCACTATATCAACAAGATTATACACATTAAATATATATATATAAAAGGTTGAATATAACAAGGCAAACTACTTATGTTTCTGTCCACCAATGCAATGATTTAAGGATATAAATCAATCATTGTGTAAACAAAACAAATGATCATGACATTCAAACACAAGTATAGGAAAATAAGAAAGAACAGAGGTCTGAACAATAACAATGAGAGAAACTTATGATTCCAACATATATTAATCAAAATCTTTACAAAAAGAGTGTGTAAAGCTCTCCAAAATCCAACCTCCTAGCTCCTCCCTTTGGTCCTCTTTATATAAATATTGCATGCTCGTATAGATCCAAAATAGATGGATCTCATCACCTCTTCACCTATCTTTGGTTTATTGAAGATATCCAACTCAAATCCGAATTTGTGAGGTGGCTAGCAAAAACAGAGTATACAATTTCTGGAAATATTCCTCTCAAATATTCACACATATCTCCCAAATCCTAACAGCTATTAGAAAACTGAGAGAGGTTTATGAATAGGAGATCGTGCTCGTGAAAAACTATTTCACTTTCCAAAAATACATTTCCATATCATCAGAATCTATCTCCAAAAAATATGACTAAAACAGGAAAACACAGATTTCCAAAATCTAGTCATATTCCTACAATATAGGATTTGATCCCTAGAATGTTCCCATTGAGGAAATGAAGTGTCACCTGCATAATTTGATGGGGGATGATCTTATATGTGGTCACCTTGACCCAAAAATCCTCTTGCCAAGTTGAATTTTGACCAAAGCTCATTTATGTTGAAAGTTTGAAGAGTTGGTAGCGCAATACACAGGAAAAACACAATTTGCGCTACCAACTTGTTGTAGATGATCTTTTTAACCTTTGTGCATGAAAAATGACTATAAACGTGAACTGAAGGATGAGAGAGGCTTCCTTAGACCTGATATAATATAATATAACCTGTCATATGCTAGGGCATATCAATTTTTTATCATTTAGGCTCTCTCTTGCATCATTATTCACAATTAGAGTTATGCCACAATGTCACTTCAAGTGCTTTAGACAAGCATGCAAGGCATCTAAAAATGTAGCTTGGAAGGCCTATTTCAATGGAGCACATACTATTGTAGTTGCTTGATCTTTACTGAGATTACTCAGGCTTAATCTTAGTCATAATGCATTAATACCTTCCTTTCACAATGTAGATCAAATGACCATTCATAAGACTTCAGATGTTTGAGATAAAAGATGAAGCTTTGTGATCATGCCACATACATATTTTACCACTGCAAAACTGATGAAGGAAGTTTGGCATACTTTTATCACTTTCACCTTTATCTGGATCTTGTCAAACCCTTAAAGACAAAACTTCCTTGGTTTCCAAGAAAACCTTAACAATACTTCTTTGATGGCGATTTGAAGCTTTGGAGGAGAATTGAAAGCTTGATGATGGCTTCAGAGCATCTAGAAACTTGTTTGATGTCCTTTTACCACTTGAAAAAACCTTAAATAATAAAACAGGGCATCCTCCCAAGTTGGTAGCGCACATAATGGAAAAATAGTTGTTTGCGCTACAAACTCGTCATCATGAAGAAAAATGACAAATAAAAGGTCAAGTTATGATCTGATGTGTAATGATGGGTCATTATGGACCATGAGTAACTCTTACAACTTGTGAGTCACCCTTCCAATACCACTGACATGACCAAACTTTGGTGAAAAGGCTGACTTGAGAGGCTGACTTTCTAGGAGCTAACAGGTTTGAGAAATTATTTGATGGAAATCGTGCATGCTACACAAGAATGATGTTATTTCAAAATTATAGACAGACATGCTCTATGAGGGTTCTTTCAAATCACATGTTTCGCAAATGAAGCCAAAATTATTAATATGAAACCATAATATGAACTCTTAGAACAAAAACATCATCTGGTCTTTATATTCCATTGGATTTGGCGAAAAAAAATTGTTTAGGTAAGAGAATAGAATTTATACAATTTTAAATGTGTTCTTCTCATTTTCACATCATTACAATGAGTTTTGAATAATTTAATCATATACATTGTGCAACTTTACCTAATTCTTTAGTTCCGAGTTTAATTAGAGAATGAAACAAATTTGCCATAATGTTGATAAAATGAGTTTTGAATAATTTAATCATATACATTATGCAACTTTACCTAATTCTTTAGTTCCGAGAATGAAACAAATTTGCCATAATGTTTTGTTTAAAATGCTCTTGAGTTGAATTACATAGTTAAAACATAATTTTAAATATCTCGTTTATAATTTTCAAATACATGTTTCGATTTTTTCCAACTTCTTTAAAATATCTCACACTTCCAACCTAGAAACTAAAGGCCGCACACGTATAGGTTGGAGCCATAACGACCTATCACATCAAGCCTTGAACCCACTCAAATCCATAATTATTGTACGGAACAACCAAATCCATTACAAACTAATTATTTGTGAGACATTTTTACTATATAATAAAATATATTAACATACTCCCTAACAAGGGAATGAAAATTTCGAAGTAAAAAAAATGTTATTTGGGATTACACAATAATATCCATTATAATAAATAACTACTAAAATTTATTAACTATATCAATTAATTAATAATTTATTATAATAAATAATACTAAAATTTATTAATTATATCAATTAATTAATAATTTATTACAATTAGATAAATAATATGATATAATATTAATATAACATTATCAAAAATAAAACACAAAGACTTAGAGTCAATACAAAGCAACATTCATTATCGTTCATAAAGATCATCACATATTAATCGAAGAAAGATTACAAGTGGCCAACACCAATCTCCTTGGTAGAGTTACGAAGTTACTTGGGAATGCCAGATTCTTTATCTAAATTCACTCCTCATTATTGTAGAATTACTTTTGCTTTTGAATAAAAAAATAAAAAGAAGAGTACTTTTCGTTTCACTGAAAAGATAAAAAGAAATGCAAAGTTTATAAAGTATTAACTATTTCCTAAGATGAAATTGATATGCTCGTACACCAAGACAAACTGTTAATAGTTGTTGGCGATGGCTTCTAGAGACAAGAACATATTAGAATTCCAATTCCACATGTTCATAATTGGTCGTTGGTGGCTCCAAAACAATGACATAAAAATTGAACCAACACACATCCTTGAATGTTGCATCATGAGTATATATATGTCCAATATATCCTTGAATGTAGGTAATCTATGAGTATGAGCATTTATGAGCATTTAGCGGGTAGGGCATCTCGGACTGGGTGACTAATACTTGGTCTTCATTGTTGGTGTATAATTCGGAGACGGTGTTTCTAACCAGGGGCTAGTACCGTTTCACATTTAAATCTCTGGAGGACTCCATGAAAATTTTACAGGGAACCTGGGTCATAAAAGGAGGTAGTCTCATGCTGAAAAGATGGAAGGTTGGGTTCGACCCTGCGATGGAGTACTTTAAGCTTAGACACATTTGGGTCCTCCTACCAGGTTTATCGCTTCAACTTTGGAATGAGGGCGCGCTTGTTGCTATAGGGAATGAATTGGGACGTTTCTTGTCTGTGGATGAAGCGATTCTCAAGGGGGCGGATAGGAGGTTGGGGAAAATTCTGGTTGAACTAGATGTACATAATGGGTTACTAGAAGCACTAGATATAGAGTGGAGAAGGAACATTTATGGTAAAAAACTTGACTATTTGGGCCTCCCATTCAAATGCTCCCTCTATTGAAGGACTGGGCACCTACAAAAAAACTGTCAAGGGCATATCTCGGACGAAGAATCGAAATTGTCCATGCTCAGGAAGATGGTGCACAACGATCCCTTGGTCGAGGATCCACCTTGGAGTGGGGAAGGTACCTCGACAGAAGAGGAAGTTGGGACCTCAGCAGCGACTGACTCAGTTTTAGGTAAGCTAAAACATCTATGCCCCTCTTTTTACACCACTCTATCTGTCTCTGAGATGATTCACTTAAATCTTATTTCGGCCTCCCCTCAAGTGGATTCCTCTGATAACAATAAACTCGAGATCCCTAACAGGGAGATGGAGAGGGAATTTGTTTTTAGTGATCTTGGCAGTTGCTCGGACTTGAGGGTTCTCGGCCAGACTTTAAACACCCCTCTGAACTGTATTGGAGATGTGGGGATCCTCCCAGTTGTTGATGGGATGGGGAGTGAGACATCTGAGAGGCGAGAGACGGAATCAAGAGAGAGCTCCTTGGGGGCACTCATAAATTCTCTGGTCCCATCGTACAGAGACATAGTTACAAAATTTCCCCTCACGGTCGGGCGCACAGAGATTAGCAGAGGGAAAGAAGTTTTAAATTCAAGGAAAGCGGGATATGAGACAATACATACAAGAAGATACCTGAAACAGGTTTCATAGTCCCCCTGGGGACGGATGTCTCACCCATAAAGACTAGAAGTGATCGAAAAAAAATTATGGAAAGCAGAGGGGATGTGATCAATAGTGGCAATAATACTCTGAACATGGGGCTCTTAGAGGAAATAAATCCCTAGCCAGGGCAAAATAATGAAACTTCTATCACTTAATCTAAGGGGAGTTGGAGGGGCTCTGAAACTTGCATCCCTCTGAAGATCACTGACTTGTATCTTGTCGGATATCCTTTTTATTCAAGAAACCATGGTAGAGGAAGTAAAAGCTAGATCCTTAGTGTCAAAATTACTACCCAATCGGTATTGTTGTGCCATTGACTCTGTGGGCTGGTTTGGGGGCCTTTTGTGGCTTGGAATCCTTCAAAATTTACTCTATCTACTTATGTTACTTGCGTGGGCATTCTCATGAATGGAACCCTCCATGAGGGTAATCAATCGATCTCCCTTATAAATTGTTATGGCCCATGCACAAACAGGAAATTTTTATGGGATTTTGTGGTTAGTAGTGGCCTACTAGACACAAAAAACCTTATTATTGCAGGTGACCTAAACTTTACTGTGTCAGTCAGTGAAGTGTGGGGATCCAAAGCAAGATTAGACCCTTTGGTTGATTACTTCAAAGAAACTTTTAAAGACCTGGGACTTGTTGACATTGTTCCTAGTGTATATGTGCCAACCTGGCGCAATGGAAGAGGAGGGTCTGAAGGCATTGCAAAAAGATTGGATAGAGTGTATATGTCAGAAGAACTTGTCACTTCGGTAGGGAGGTATAGATCATGGGTTGCTTATCCTTACATTTCATATCATGCTGAAGTGGTGCTACAGTTTGATGATGGCCAACGTCAAATAGCGTACCCCTTTAAACTAAACCCTATTTGGTTGGAAGAAAAGGGTTTTAGAGATATCATTCAATTGGTCTACAAGTCTACATAGTTTGATGTGGAACCATCAGTGATGAGAAGATTGGTTGGGAAACCGAAAGCCTTAAAACATAAAGTGATTGGTTGGGAGAAGTTTCAAAAGAGGAGGAGACTCCATAAGTTAGTTTCAGTAGAGGATGAGTTAGAGAAGTCATATATGTCCAAAGCAAATGGGAGTGCATCAATGGATGTAGATAACAACATCAAAGTGCTAGAAGATAAAAGGCATAAGTTTATGCTAGCCGAAGAAGAAAAGTGGAGACAAAAGAGCAGAGCTATCTGGCTGCAACAAGATGACCGACACACAAAATTTTTCCACCATTACGCTAGCCATAAAAAAAACAGGAAAGCGTTGTGGGAGATAAAGGAAGAAATTGGCAATAGTCATATTGGTCAAGATGAACTGGAGACTATAGCAGTGAAACACTTTAAAGATTTTTATGTGAATTTTGGGCAGAATACAATTATTGAACAGATGAGGACAGTGCAATATTAGCCCTGTCTTTTCTCTGAGAGTGATGTTCAGGAGCTCGGAAAACCCAACACTGTAGAAGAAATTCATTTGGTCTTAAGGAGTTTTTTCCAAGGACAAAAGTCTTGGCCCGGATAGGTGGACGGTGGAATTTTTCCTCTGCTACTTTGATTTGATTGAGAATGACATTCTGGAAGCAGTGGAGGAGTCAAGGAGACCTGAATCAATGATAAGGTCCTTAAATGTGATTTTTTTAGTTCTCATTCCTAAGGTGGATAAGCCCTCCAGCTTTGGGGACTTCATGCCTATAGCACTTTGCAACTTGGCTTACAAAATCATCACCAAGACCATAGAGAACAGATTGAAACCATTCTTGTCGAAGACATTATCAATGGAGCAGTTGGGTTTCTTAAAGGGAAGACAGATATTGGATGCGGTAGGAACTGCTCAAAAATGTTTACACAACATTAAATCAAAAAAATTGAAAGCCCTAGTTTTAAAATTAGATATTCAGAAGGCATATGACTGCGTAAATTGGGACTTCCTCCAGATGATTATGTTAAGGACGAGTCTTGGACTTATGTTAACAAACTAGATTATGAGTTGTGTAAATACAACCTCCTTTGCGGTCTTGGTTAATGGTGGGCCAACCTCTTTCTTCTGAAGCGGGCAAGGGCTTCGGAAAGGCTTCCCATTATCTCCCTTGCTGTTTATTTTGGTTATGGAGGGACTTAGCTTAATGCTCAAACAGACGCAAAGTAGAAAGAAATATTTCTGGGATTAAGACATCAAGACTTCTCAAGCTCATTATCTTACTATTCGTGGACGATGTTTTGATTATGACCAAAGCTCGGATATCTGATTGGAAGGAAATAGAATCCACTCTGTCTTTATTTTGCAGAGCATTGAGTCTAGTCATAAATTCCCATAAATCATCTTTTCACTTCTCTGGTATGCAGGATCATGAATTGGACAGCTTCAAGGCTATTTTTCCCTATAAATTTGTGGAGTTGAATGAAGGCTTTCGTTCCCTAGGCTTTTATCTAAAGCCTGCAAATTATCGTGTAGAGGACTAGAGATGGCTTATTCAAAAAATTGAACGAAGGATCGAACTATGGTGTCATCATTGGTTGTCATTGGGTGGGAGGTACGTTCTTGTCAAAGCGGAGTTAGAGAGCTTGCATGTGTTTTGGTTGGCTGTAGCAAATATCCATATTTTTTTTCTCAACAGAATCAGACAAGTGATGTTCAGTCTCTTGTGGTAGGGTGATCCAGATGGATGTCGATGGCCTCCCACCTATTCCAACTGACTCATTTTGGCAGTTTTTTCCCTAGTTTTCGGGTCCCTGACTTATGGGGTTGCTTTGAGGCCCTAAACAGTGTTTTTTAGGGCTTGCCACAATCAGATTAACCCTTGATAAATAAAAGCAAAATGTGTAGTCCTCGGATAGACCTTTCCAACAAGCTATCGTGCACATAAAACGAAGATCGTATGCAAAAGTTACGACCCCGGGAAGTTGATGTACTAACTTACCCAAACAAGGCCCACATGGCTTTTGACGCTTCATCTCTTAGGGTTAGGTTTTTTGGATGTCTAGGATTTTTGACATTCATGTTTATTGTAAAAAGGCCTTCAGAGCCTCATTGTAATCATCTTCTTGTGAATGAGCGCAACCATCACATCTCTTCTCAGAGATAAGTCGCCACCATTCTAGCAAGCTTGTTTCTGCTGCATTTTACATTTTCAGTTTATTTCCTTATTGAATAGAATCTAGTTTTATTGTATATCTATTATTTTGTGTTAAGCATCTTTTGATAATAATCTGTATTCATTTCGTTCTACAAATATATTTTGGATCATCGAGCAGTGGGGCATCGGAACGCGTACACCTATGTAAGTGGAACGATCTTGCAAAGCCAAAAGGCTTTGGTGGTTGGGGTATCAAGAACCTATTTTGGTTCAGTAAGGCGCTAGCAGCAAACACTCTATGGTGTTGTTTGATGAAGGATGGACTTTGGCATAGGGTGTTAAAGGAAAAATATTCCCCCTCCTCTTCGGTGGTGACTTGGCTTAGAAGACCCTTCGTGAGTACACCAAAAGCTTCAAACACCTGGAGAAGCCTCCTAAAATCTTTTCACGTAGTGGCACATTGGATTGCATGGAAGTCAGGATCTAGGATGACCATTCGACTTGGAGAAGACACGATCCTTGGATTGGGAAAGAGGTCATTTCAATCTCAAGGCCTCATTGATTCTCTCAGGTTGAAGGGATACCACTTTCTTTATCAAATGGCAGATGCGGGGAGACAAGGTGTAATCATGGCACACTGGAAATCAGATTCAAAGATGGGGTTGGTTGGTTTTGAAGCAGTAGAATGGGACCGCTTCTACAAAGCCTTGGATCATGCATGCATTTATCTAACAAACTTTCCGAATGAGCTAATTTGGACAGGAGGCAATGCTTCGAGTGTCATCACTGCAAAAAAATGGCTACGATGCCATAGCTTCGAAAATTTGGAACCATAGTGAAAATTGGTGGCACTGTACTTTATGGAAGTGGGACTTGGCACCAAAGCTCAAACTCTTCACCTGGATTTTGTTGGAGAATAGAATTCTCACTTGGGAGAATTTACAAAGAAGAGGGACACATGGTCTGGGCCTGTGTTCTCTACCAACAAGACTTAGAGACAACCCTTCACATGATGGTGCATTGCAAGTTTTCACAATAGGTATGGAAGGAGATGTTAGCAATGCATAATATAAATGGTTGTTCGTTTGGTATAAATTTGCAAATGTGTTTCAAAGATTGGTGTTATGAACATAAATATACACATAAATAGATATTCATAGCATAATAATTAATTAATAAATAATAGTTATTAATAATGAAAGGACATGGCTATTGGTTAAGGGCGCCCATGCGTGGGTATATAGATGAGCCCTCATTCTCAATTGTATATCATCTCATCTATTCATATTTTATATATTATTCCTACATGGATTATTATGTTATATTCCAAGTATTTTGGATAATTCTTGTGTGAGCGAACTGTGTTCGTCTCATTTGGTATGAGAGCTGCGTTTTTTTGATCCTGGCCTTTGGCCACTCTCTTTATCAGACCTTGTCTGAACCGGCTTTTAGCCAACCCCATCGTTTCAGAGTTTCTCTGAGAAATTTGGTTTTTGACCACCAACCAAGCCTTTGGCCATTCAAATTTTCAAAGTTCTTAGGAACTTTGGTCTTTGACCAATTCAGGTTTTTGGCCATATAAAACTCAGGATTCTATTGAAGAACATTTCGCTGCCAAGAAATCAAGAAATATATATATATATATATATATATATATCAGAAATTTTGTTATAAAAAGAACCTTAAAAAAAGAGAAAAAATATTTCCGTTGCCAAATTTCACTATTGAAAGAAAAGTCAAAATCAAAATAATTCTAGCAATAGCTAGAAACTAAAATACTACCAAAAATAACCACAGACTCAACAGTATCCAAAGGCCGAACTATGTGGGAGCCAAGTCGAGAATATGCATTGAAATATCTAAACGTTGTTGCCCAGAGGGTATCCAGAATCAGGACAGTTCTTTTTTGTTGCCAGCCGCTAAATTCATAGCAAAACTCTGTGGCAAAAACCACCACCACCGAAGATACCACAAGCTATTGTGGGCGTAATCAAAGTCGCGACTTTACAACTTAACCAAAATCATAGCAGCAGTCTCCACAAATGTTGACCATCGTGTCCGTTTACTACATCAAACAATTACTTAAAAATTCGCATAGGAAAAATTAACACTGGTTTGACAGACTTTGTTTAGGAATAAATTAATACTCCACCGTAATAACCTTACCCGAGTAGAAAGTCAAAACGAATTATGGGTTATGCAAGTGGGTTATGCATAAACTCATTAACCATTTTATCGATGAAATCAATGTAACCTGGAATTCGAGGCACATCAAATATATATCAATTGCAACAGGTGCGAATTTTCAAAATCTCCGAAGACAATCTACAGTCGTGAATTTCCAAATCTCCGCTCCATATGTTTCGTGCAATTCATGTAGGTCAAAATTCGAAGTAGTCCAACTACTACCGTCGTTCATTGGGTGATGAATCTGTGACGCCATTAAAACAATTCGAAGGAAATTTTGGTGGGGTCAATACTCAAGTGGAATACAAGTACGTCCAACAGCGAATCATCGTGACCATTCAAGTACTACTTAAATTTGATTCGTAAAATTGCGGCTATACCTATACGAATTACATTTTCAACAGGTGAATTCAATGAGATTTGAAAAAGGCGAGTTATTAAAAGGGTTATAATAATTTTGAAGGCTTCAGTCATTCAAATGAATATAAGGGTTAACCCGATTTTTTTTTATGGTGATACATGAAACAACTCAATTAGATTTCACAAATCGATTAGTAGGAAAAAAAGGGTTTAAAAAGTAATCTAGTGAAATCACAAAGTAATATAAAAAAAGGAAATTATAAACCCTTTTATATTAAAGTACAGTACAAAAGCAATTTTATAAAGTGAAAGGTGGCACAAATAAACGCATTTTTAATATATATATATAAAAAAAAAGGGAAATAAGAGATTTTTTAAAAGAAGGTTTTAAGAAAAGATAAAAAAGGTATTCAACTACCTTTGGAAAATATATATATATATATATATATATATATATATATATATATATATTTAAACGAAAGAATAATATCCTCCCCACTTTAGGCTTACTGAAAGATTCTAGAAGTTGGAGGGGGTAATCCTCTAAGTGTTATCATTAATTTTTGAATGTTCTTCAAGTAAATTGAAGAGAGTTTTATTCTTAAATATTTATGTTCATGTCTTTTCTTCTTAAATATTTATATTCATGCTTTTTTCTCATTTCTGTTATTTAAACAAAATTATGGAACTTGTTTGGGATTAGTTTTATT
>JZKD02S0033046.1:329828-342266 GCA_000966675.3 Picea glauca
ATAACTAGAGTATATTGACTCTATTTTTCACAATTTAAAAACCCCATTTATGAATGAATGTTTTAAGATATTGGTTAACAAGGTGAAGCCCTCGTGTAGCCAGCATGAGATGAATTTTTTCCCACTTTAATTTCCAATTTTCATGACTCTGAAAAACTCATGGAACCCACAATAAAAGATGCCTCCCCATCCCTTGCATCTTCCTTAGCTCTGATCTACATCGCCATGCTAGAAAAGGATGATTTATTTTCCAAAGACAATATTTATCGATTCCTCGACTGCCTTTGTAAGTATGGAATTTCACACCCAGAGAATATCCCCTTTTGCTTGTGACCCCGACTCATTACGAATTCATGCATCAAACGAACGAGAACACCCTCTTCTTCCTTCTCCCCCACAATGTCGTTCGGACAACAATTGCAATATCCCTAATTCCCAACCAATCTCCTCAATGTTTCCAATGATCTCTCTACTTTCTTGCAAACAACAAGATAGAACCAAGGTGGACACCCTTCCACCCAATAATGCAACAGAACGGTCGCGCCAATACCACAAATAATCGTGTTGCGAGCAACTGCCCAACATACCAGAAGAGGGTCATCCTCTAATTTTCTCTGTGCCAAAACTCCACCTTAAAATATCGAAGAAGAGCCATCCCACACCATCATATCTAAGATTTTGGCAAGTGAATGAAATTTTCCACCTTCATTAGCAATGAAGCGAAGGGGAGGCTAATTAAGCCTCCCTCGCTACTTCACATAATAGTAGGTACCCTTTGCTTAGAATGTTAATGCGGGTGGGACGGTATATGTGCGTGATTGGGGATTTTCTCAAACTGATATCAATGATTTTTGGTCTAGACGCCATATGGTTTGGCCTTTGAGTGGCAAGTTTTGTTGTAATTGTTTCTTGGTCTCACCAACAGTGGTTGAGGTAGTTGTTCTGGCTCTATTTTTATGAGTGGCAGAGGCATCATAAATCTCGAGTTACTACATTTCCTCCGTCAAATCGACGTGCTCATGGTTGATCCCATCCACTTTGCTAGGTGTGCAAAATGTGGGGTAATGGAATTAGGAAGGGTCATAAGATCTCTCTCTAGTAATTGGAATCCCTCCAACACATAAATGTGCATTTTAACCAAAGCATGGGCATGAAGATGGAGTTTTAAATAGGACAATGAAGTTTTGGAAATGAAAAATGAAGCCCAGAACAAAAGAAATAATAAACTCTCAAAGGATTGGATATGCACTACAATATGATACTTGGTTTCGCTCACAATTCCTAGACCCTTGTGGTCAGTCCCAAAGAGAGTCAAAGAGGACTTTATGCAAGAAACCACGGTGATGAGAAATCTCCAACACAAACACGGAAAGAAGCATCAACAATTTTCCAAAAGGACTAGATGCAATGCAAAAACAATCATGGAAGAATCTCATAGTGGGCACGAACCTTTCTAAGTATCTCTACCTCATCATCCACTTGTATAGCCACAAACTTCACTTTCATAGAAAAATATTCTATTTTACATCAACTATCCCCAAATATCAAATAGAAGAAAAACTTGAAAGGGAATGAGGAAAACCTTGGGGGAAGCCCCTCCCAACATTGGACTTGGAGTTGGAGATGGTGCTCATCGCGATTCCTCTAAACAATAGAAACATCTTACACTTGGAACAACTACTTTTTGCCATGAAATAGGTAGTAGTAAGTCGATGGAAATGAGGATGACGATAATAAATTGAGATTATTTAAATTTTCTTTGACTTAGAATTAATAACATAGAATGGATTTTCTTTAACTTCAATTTTAAGTTTGAAAGGTGATTATTTTATCAAAATTAGAACATACTTGGTATCTTTCTTTTAAAATCCATATCCTTCAAATATAACAAACTTTAATAAGAAAACATCCCTTAACATCCCTTGTAACTTATAGTATCCCAACATGCATTGTCAAGGTCATATATATATGTCTATATTATTTTTAGTGTTATCAATTAAAGATCGACAATGGACAATCATTAAACCAACTCTATAAGAGGAAATTAAAATTTAAAAAAAAAAAAAAAAATTAACATTAAAAAGCTTACAATAAATAAATACATGCTAAAATATTTAACACTTATTTTTTTATACAAATTATAAAGTTTATACAAAAAGTAATATTTCATGTATAATGAAAATTTAACTTTACCATACATTAAAAAAATAACACAATTGAGAAATCTTAGGCTCTATGTTCATAGTGGTTTGATCGACATTGTCCATGCTCATGTCAAGTACATGTTGTTGCACAGTTTCTCCCTTCTTATCTGTAGTTGATCCAACAGATTGATGAACCCCATCTTGAGTCATGTTCCGATAACTCAATAGTTCGTTGGCATCCAACCATGGCGTCTTCACTTTGTGAACCTGTGACATAGCACCCGCATTAGATGGATATTAAAGAATATGCCTAATTTCATTAGATATTGATAAATACCTCCAAAAATCATTTTGTTGAACCCCCCTCCCAATACATTTTTCCAACAAAAGAAACCCCTATTTTTACTAGATACTCCTTTTTGTAGCCCCCAATACCCATAAACCCCTCGATACTCACATCCCCCCCCAATACCTACAACAAATTGACTCTATTTTTCAAAATTTAAAAACCCCATTTATGAATGAAGCCCATGTGCATCCATCCTAAGATGAATGTTTTCCTACCTTAATTACTGAGTTTCATGACTCTAAAAGACTCATGAATCCCACAATCAAAGTTGTCACCCTCTCTCTCACATCTTCCTGAGCTCTAATCTATGTTGTCATGCTAGAAATGGACGATTTGTTTTCAAAAGACACTATTTATCGGTTCCTACACTGTCTCTCTAAGCCTGTAATTTCACACCCATAGCATCTCCCCTTGTGCTTGTTCCCCCAACTCATTATGATTTATTTCATTAAACCAACAAGAACACCATTTTCTTCCTTCTCCCCTTCAATCTCGTGCCGACAGAGGTTGCAATTTCCCTAATTCCCAACTAGTCTTAATGTTTCCAATGATCTCTCCACTTTCTTGCAAACAACAAGATAGAACCAAGGAACACACCCTTACACCCAATGATGTCATAAAAAGGTCATGCCAACACCACAAAGAACCACGCCCTAAGCAGCTGCCCAACATACCAAAAGAGGGCCATCCTCATATCTTTCATGTTGGTTGTGGAGCCTGATTATCTTCTTGTTTCGTAGGTCTTTGTTTTGAGTCGTGTTTATACCCCATAAACATTGTACACCCCTCCACGTGGGGGGGTTGCAGGGGGGGCCTTTCCCCCCCTGCGAGGTCCGTGGGCAAGTAGGCCCCCAAAGGAAAAATTGCCTTGTAAATGTATATTGTAATTTCATAGTATATCTAGACCGTTCATTATAAGGTCACATATATGACGGTAGAAGTTATGTTAGGGTTTTTTTTCCCTAGAAGGAAACCCTCTTCTATGAGAGAATTGTATTGCGGTTGTGTATCATTGTGAATATTATATTCTGAGAGAGGAAATTGTGAGAGAAAGAAGAGGAAGTTACAACGGGTGTGTTGTAGGTTGTATCCCTTCATTTGTTGGATAATAAAAAGGAAGGACCTGACCATTTCTCTGGTGGACGTAGCCCACATTGGGTGAACCGTGTATATCTGTGTCTCTATTGTATTGTGTATCTTCTGTGTTTTATTTCCGCATTTGTTTTTATTTTATTGCTCCGTGATCTTGTTTTTCTAACAACTGGTATCATAGCGAAAGGTAACTCGCAAGAAAATAGGGTTCTTGGTTAGAGTGGGAACAATGGCGAAATATGGAAAGTTTAGGGTCAAGAAATTTAACGACCAAAAGTACTAGTTATGGAAGATGCAGATGGAAGATTATTTATATCAGAAGGATCTATTCCTACCATTGGGTGGAATAGAAAAGAAGTCGATGGCCATGAAGGACAAAGAATGGGAGGTTCTTGACAAAAAGGCACTAGGAACGATACAGTTGAGCCTGGCAGCGTCAGTGGCTCTCAATATTTCGAAAGAAAATACAACGAAGGAGCTGATGGACATATTGGCTAAACTGTATGAAAACCCTTGGCGTCCAATAAGGTATTTCTAATGAAGAGATTATTTAATATGCAGATGTCAGAAGATGGGTTTGTTGCAGATCATTCAAATGAATTTAATATTGTTACTAATCAGCTAAGTTTTGTAAAAGTGGACTTTGATGATGAGGTCAAGGCTCTTCTAATCTTGTTCTCATTGCCAGAAAACTAGAACGACTTGGTCATGGCTATAAGTAACTATGTCTATGGTTCAAACACTTTAAAATTTGATGATGTTATTGGTGTTGTCCTTAGCAAGGAAATGCGACAGAAAAGTACAGGTGAGACATCATGTAATGCATTAAACATGGAGAACAGGGGAAGACAAAAGGATAGAGGAAAGGGCTTAGGGAACCGCGGGAATTCTAGGAAGGGCAGATCTAAATCCATACTGGGAAATATAGAGTGTTGTAATTGTGGGAAGAAAGGACATTTGAAGAAATATTGCATAGCTCCAAAGAAACAAAGAGATGGACAACAAGAGAAAAATCAGGAATCAAATGTAACAGGTGATGTGTTACAAGATGCTTTGATTTTTTCTATAGATAATATTTCTGAGTCTTGGGTAGTAGATTCAGGGGATTCATTTCGTGCCACACCCCATAGGAAACATTATCTATATTATGTTCAGGGTGATTTTGGACAGGTTCATTTGGGTGATGATGCACCATGCAAAATTGTTGGAATAGGAAAGGTAAAAATAAAGCAAAGGAATGGAAACCAGTGGTTGTTGAAAGAGGTAAGACATGTTCCAGATCTAAGGAAAAATCTAATTTCAACAAGGCAGTTGGAAAGTGAAGGTTGTATATCCATATTTACAGATAAGGTGTGGAAGGTCACCAAAGGATCGTTGGTGATAACAAAAGGAAAGAAGGTAGGTACATTGTATTTATGTACTGATAATACTGACTCTTTTATCTCTTTAGCTTCTACATGAGTGGATAGAACATTGTGGCAACATAGGCTTGGACACATGAGTGAGAAGGGGATGCAAATACTTCACAAAAGAGATTTGTTTTCAGATCTTAATCAAATTGATTTGGATTTCTGTGAGTATTATGTTTATGGAAAACATAAGAGAGTCATCTTTTTCAGAGTCGGAAAAGAAAAGAAGAGTGAAATGTTAGAGCTTGTGCATACATATGTATGGGGACCAACTCAGGTATCATCTCTTGGTGGATCTCATTATTATGTTACTTTTATTGATGATCCAATTAGAAAAACTCGAGTTTATTGCATTCGACAAAAATATGATGTTTTTGATAGTTTTAAGAAATGGAAAGCTTTGGTTGAGAATGAGACAGGAAAAAGGTTGAAGTGTCTCAGATGAGACAATTGAGGTGAATATTGCAGCAAGGAGTTTGATGATTACTATTCATACCATGGGATTCGTAGATAAAAGAAATTTCTAGGAACACCACAAGAAAATGGTGTGTCAGAAAGGATGAACAAGACAATCATGGAGCGTGCAAGGAGTATGAGATTGCATGTTGGTTTGCCCTTACAGTTCTAGGCAGATGTTGTAGATACAATTGTCTACTTAATAAATAGAGGACCTTCAATCTCTTTGGATGGTGAAATTCTAGAGGAGCCATGGACAGGTAAAAAGGTAAACTATTCTTTTTTGAAGACTTTCGATTGTGAAGCATTTGTCCATATTGATAAAGAAAATAGAACAAAGATCGAGGAAAAATCCAATAAGTGTACCTTTATTGGATATGGTGTTAATGATTTTGGTTATCGCTTATGGGATTATGAAAATCACAAAATCATTAGGAGTAGAGATGTCATATTCAATGAGAAGTTCATGTACAAAGATCAATTGTAGGGAAAGAAATAGGAAAAAGAAAAACCATAATACACAATGTTTGATGAGATCATTGAAAAAGAAATTCCAAAGGTACCAAAAAATAAAAATGTACAACAATAGGAGCAACATGTACCTCAAACTTTTGCAAGTGTTGTTAGAAGATCTACCAGGTTAAGTAGACCCCATGAACGATACTCTCCTTCATTGTATTATCTATTGTTGATTGATTCTGGTGAACTAGAATGTTATGAAGAGACAATGCAGGTAGACACTAAAAAGAAGTGGGAGCAAGGCATGAAAGAGGAAATGGATTCCCTGGTAAATAACCTTGGGATTTGGTTCAATTGCCTATAGGAAAAAGAGAATTGCATAATAAATGGGTTTACAAGTTGAAGGAAGAAGATGGAGGAAAAAAGTGGTATAAGGCTACAAAAGAAATGTATAGATTTTGATGAAATATGTTCTCATGTTGTTAAAATGACTTCAATTAGGAATATTTTAAGTCTTGTGGCAGTGGAAGATTTACATCTTGAACAATTAGATGTAAAAACAATTTTTCTCCATGTGGATTTGGAGGAAGAGATTTATATGCAGCAGCCACAGGGGTATGAGGTCAAAGGGAAGGAAAATTTGGTATGCATGTTTAAGAAGATCTTGTATGGCCTAAAACAAGCTCCAAGGCAGTGGTGTTTGAAGTTTGACAGGTTTATGATAGAACAAGGTTATAGTAGATGCCATTATGATCACTGTGTTTATTTTAAAAAGCTAGAAAATGGAAGCTATATTATCTTGCTATTGTATGTAGATGACATACTTGTTTCAGGGTCTAATATACATGATATAAATGTGCTCAAGAAGAATTTAGCTAATTCATTTGCGATGAAGGATTTGGGTGTTGCAAAGAAGATCCTTGGTATGAAAATAACAAGAGATAGGAAAAATCGCAATTTGACATTGTCTCGGGGTGAGTACATAGAGAAGGTGTTGGACAAGTTTAGAATGCAGAATACAAAACCAGTTAGTACACCTTTTGCCAACCATTTCAAATTAACCAAAGAAATGTGTCCCAAGACACATGAGGAGATAGAATACATGTTCAGGGTCCCTTATTCATCAACAGTTGAAAGCTTGATGTATGTGATGATTTGCACAAGACCAGATATTGCACATGCAGTAGGAGTTGTGAGCAGGTATATAAAAAATCCATGTAAAGAACATTGGGAGGCAGTAAAGTGGATTCTCAGGTATTTGAAAGGTATTGCTACTCATGCATTATGTTTTGGAGTTCAGACATTGTTCTACATGGATATGTTGATTCATATATGGCAGGTGATAAAGATAGTAGGAGGACCACCACAAGGTATGTTTTTATTGTAGGTGGAACAAAAGTAAGTTGGATTTCTAAACTGCAAAAGGTTGTTGCACTTTCAACAACAGAGGCAAAGTATATTGTTGCTACAAAGGCTAGTAAATAGATGATTTGGTTATAGAGGTTTATGGAGGAATTGGGAAAGAAGAAAGAGAATAATAGGTTGTATTGTGACAGCGAGAGTGCCATTCATCTTGCAAAGAACTCATTATTCCATTCAAAGACTAACCATATACATCTCAGGTACCATTTCATACGATCCATCTTGGAAAATGGACATTTGAAGTTGGAAAAGATACACACTAGCCAAAATCCTGCAGACATGTTAACAAAGGGAGTAACCAAGGAGAAACTGAGTTCCTACTCAGTTTCAATTAGTCTTCAAGCATGAAGGTGAAGATGAGAAATTTTCCAGGTCCAAGGTGGAGTATAGTCCAACAGGTACAACAACAGTGGAGTTGTTGTGATGAGTCTCCAAGTGGGAGATTGTTGGTTGTGGAGCCTGATTATCTTCATGTTTCACAGGTCTTTGTTTTCAGCCATGTTTATACCCCATGAATATTGTACACCCCTATGTGCAAGGGGGGCTTACCCCCCCTGTGGGGTCCAGGGGAAAGCGGCCCCCCGAAGGAAAAATTGTCTTGTAAATGTTTATTGTAATTTCATAGTAAATTTGGACCGTTCATTATAAGGTTGCAGATCTGACGGTAGAATTTGTGTTAGGGTTTTTTTCCCTAGAAGGCAACCCTATTTTATGAGGGAATTGTATTGCGGTTGTGTATCATTGTGACTATTGTATTTTGAGATAAGAGACTGTGAGAGAAATAAAAGGAAGTTACATTGAGTGTGTTATAGGTTGTATCCCTTCATTTGTTGGATAATAAAAAGGAAGGACCTGGTAATTTCTCCGGTGGACGTAGCCCACACTAGGTGAACCACATATATCTGTGTCTTTATTGTATTGTGTATCTTTTGTGTTTTATTTCTGCATTTGTTTTTATTTTATTGTTCTGTGATCCTAGTTTTCTAAAATTTCCTGTGCTAAAACTCCACCTGAAAATATTGAAGAAGAGCCAACCCACACCATCATATCTGATACTTTGGCACGGGAATGAAATTTTCCACCTTCATCAACAATGAAGCGAAGGGGAGGCTAATTAAACCTCCCTCGTTGATTCCCATAATAGCAAGTACCCTCTGCAAAGAATGGTAATGTGGGTGGGACAATATATGTGCACAATTTGGGCTTTGCTTGAACTAATACAAATGATTTTTGGTCTCGACGACATATGGTTTGGCCTCTCAATGGCAAGTTTTACTGTAATTGTTTCGTGGTCTGGCCAATAGTTTTCGAGGTAGTTGTTTTGGCTCTATTTTTATGAGTGGCAAAGGCATCATAAATCTTTATTTACTACAAGTCCTCCGCCAAATCGATGTGCTCATGGATTATCCCATCCACTCTAGTAGGTGTACTGCAAACTATGGGGTAATGGATTTATGAAGGGTCATTAGGTATCTCTATAGTTAATTGGAATCCCTCTAACATGTAATTGTGCATTTTAACCAAAGCATGGGCATGCGGCTGGAGTTTCGAATAGGACAAAATGAATTTTTAGAAATGAAAAATGAAGCCCAGAACATAAGAAAAGATAAACTCTCAAAGGATTTGGATATGCACTAAAATATGATACTTGGTTTTGCTCACAACTCCTAGTCTCTTGTGGTCAGTCCCACAAAATCCATAGGCTTAGATTAAAACAGGACTCTATGGGAGAAACTAGGGTGACGAGCAAGCTCCAACACAAACAAGGAAATAATCATCAACAATTTTCCAAAAGGAATAGACACAATGCAAAATCTATCATGGAAGAAGCCCACAGTGGGCATGAACCTTTCTAAATATCCCTACCCCATCATCCACTTGTATAGCAACAAACTTCACTTTTGTAGTCAAATCTTCTATTTTTGTTAGATGGTTTGCATTGATTTGATGTTTATTACAAGATATATTTTACATAAACTATCTCCAATTATCAAATGGAAAAAAATATTGAAAGGGATTGAGGAAAACATTGGGGGAAGCCCCTCCCAACATTGGCCTTGGAGTTGGAGATGGTGTTCATCATGATTCCTCTAAACAATAGAAACATCTTACACTTGGAGCAACTACTTTTTGATATGAAATAGGTAGTAGTAAGTAGATGACAATGAGGATGAATATAACAAATTGAAATTATTTAAACTTTCTTTGACTTATAATTAGTAGTATATAATGAATTTTATTTAACTTCAATGTTAAGTTTGAACGGTGATCATTCTATCAAAATTAGAGTATACTTGGTATGGTTCTTTTACAATTCATATCCTTCAAATAGAGAAATCTTTGATAAGAAAATATCCCTAATAACTTGATAGTATTCCAACCTGTATTGTCGAAGGTATATATGTCTATATTAATTTTAATGTTATCAATTAAGGACCCACAATGAACAATCATTAAAACAATCACATAGAAGAAATTAAGACAAAATAAATTATAAATTTAACATTAAAAAACTTACAATAAATAAATACTTGCAAAAACATTTAACACCTATTTTTTTATACAAATTGTAAATTTTATAAACTAAATTGTTTGATTTCTTATTTGTTAAATATTATTCATTTTGATAAATGAATTTAAAAACAAAATTTAATTAAGTGATTTAAACCTCAACCAATAAGTTTTACAAATGATTCAAACAAACTATAGTGATTTAAACTTCAACCAAGAAGTTTTACAGTTGATTCAAGGAAAATATCTTAATTATGTGTCTCTCCCAACATTAGCCTTGGAGTTGGAGATGATGTTCATCATGATTCCTCTAAACAAAAGAAACATCTTACACTTAGGAACAACTAATTTTTGTCATGAAAAAAGTAGTAATAAGTTAATGGCAATGAGGATGACCATAATAAATTGAGATTATTTAACTTTTCTTTAACTTAAAATTAATAACACAGAATGAATTTTCTTTAACTTCAATGTTAAGTTTAAAAGGTAATTATTCTATCAAAATTAAAATTAAAGCATAAATTTGGTATAGTTCTTTTAAAATTCACATCCACAAACTTTAATAAGAAAATATCCCTTGTAACTTATAATATCCCAACCTGAATTATCATGATTATATATATGTTTATATTATTTTTAAGGTTATCAATTAAAGATCCAATCATTAAAACTCTTCTATAATAAATTACAAATTTAACATTAAAAAACTTATAATAAATAAATACATGGAAAAATATTTAACACTTTTTTTTTATATACAAATTCTAAAGTTTATATAAAAAGTAAAATTTTAAAATTTATACAAAAAGTAATATTGTATGTATAATGAAAATTTAATTTTTTTTTAAATATAATTTGTGAAGTTTATGTTGTATGTATGGGAAAATATGTTATTAATTTTGTTTTGCAATTTGATATAAGTTAAATTTGATCTAAATTATATTTAGGAGAAATTTGTTTGATTTCTTATTTATTAAATATTCTTCATTTTGATAAATGAATTTGGAAACAAAATTTAATTAACTAAGGTGTATAGCTTAGTGATTTAAGTTTCACGAGAGAAGTTGTACAAATGATTCAAACAAACTTTCTTAATTATGTGTCTTTCACTTAATGTCTTGAACAAGGTATAAACATTCTCCACAAAAAATGAATAATATCCATTTATTAAGGCCACATTTATTTTTGATAAAAAGTGCTTGCAAAACCCAATTGGTTACAGTTTTTAAAGAAACCTTAGTGTTTAAAATACATTACCATTTAATTATGTGAAAAACCAACACATTATTTTGTTTCACCAATTCTTAAATATCTACATCGTTGTTTGTAATTACGCCTAGCGGCATATATTTATTGGAAATGGGCATATTTAATAGGGTTTTAATCCTTAATTCATTTTATATGGACAAGATCAAATGTAGATAGAATATTCTTCGTCGTCACAATAAAATAATGGTTGTGATTTCACCCATTAATTTCCTCACTGTTATAAAGGCATCCGTTTATATGTTTACTTTTTTACATTTACTTAATCATATTTAAAAATTATTGTGGCAGCTAACTGATTTCCATGTCTGGGTAATTAACAAATATTAAGGTCAATCGTTTCATATTTTCCAATTTACTAGTGTCATGTAATGTCATGCACCATTTATCTTGGTGGCCTTTCATATAATGTCACGCAACATTTATCTTGGCTCCCTTTCATATTTACCAATTTGTGATTGCTTGGGGGCGTTTCATTTTATGGCCGCCTTTCTTTGATGTTCCATTAGACATAGTAGTGGACTGTGTGAGCTGTGAAGCGTGGCGAGTCGGCTCTGAAGCATGGCTGGCATTTCATTTTATTTTTTTAATGAATGTGGCACGCGTCTCAAATTAATTCTACTTCAATGGTCGAGTTTCTATCCTCTCTGTATATAATTATTTAATCATAAGCATGAGATGTAAAGGATTGTTATTTATGGTATTGAGATGCATTTCGTATATGAGAGATAAAATGTGAGGCTTGCATTGGAGAACGAGGACAGGTGCAAGTTGAGTTTGCCTTTCTGGCCTCACTTACAGTGAGTATTTGGGCCTCGCATGTGCTCCCCTTCTACAACATGGATTGCACAACAATATTACAAGTTCTTCATGCCATTTCTTGTACGTATTTTTAGTATTGGGTGAATAGAGAACACGATTAGAAATTCTTCTTCAATTTCAATGTTTTCATGTGTTTTCAGTGTTTTATTTAATATGTTTAGAGCTACTTGCTTCCAATTTTTGAATTATTTTGTTTGCTCAGTATCTTAAACCAAAATTTGTGTGGATGATAGTTGATGGAGAATAACATCGTTTAGTTTCTCTCTATGTTATCCACTCACAGAACTAACTTTTTCTCTCTTTACAGGAAAAAAAAATGAGCAGTGTAGGATCAACTATGTATCATCTCAGTTATTTCCATGTCAATTAGACAACTAGAGGTTATCAAGAACACTCGGTTCAACAAGCATGCACATGCTTGGCTAGGGAAAGAACCCTAGCTGCTAGGTTTTGACATTGGGAAGGAATGTGCAGAGATTTTAAAAAGCCGTCAAGAAATCCCAATTTG
>JZKD02S0033046.1:342276-362225 GCA_000966675.3 Picea glauca
TTAGGCGTACACCTATTGGAAAAGAGCACATTTAATGATAATTAGGGTTCTCATTTTACAGTTCTAACTTTAAATAATTAGGTTTCTAAGTTTACTATTCTCAGCTAGATAATTAGGGTTCTTACATAATTATGGTTCTCAATTCAAGGTTCTTAAATAAATAATTAGGGTTCTCACTTTATGATATAAGGTTCCCAAAACTATTCTTAGATCATTAGGGTTCCCAGTTTATTGTTCTTAGATTTACATAATTAGGGTTCTCAATTTAAGGTTTAAGGTTCTTAGATAATTAAGGTAATTAGGGTTCTGTGTTTACATAATTAGATTCACTCATTTTGGTTCTTAGATAATTAGGATTCTTAGTTTACATAATTAAATTCACTTAGAAGATTGAAAATATTTTTTATATAATATGAATTTTTTTATATATAATATTTAGTTTGGAGCTATATTCTAAGTTTAGATAATTAGGGTTCTAAGTTTAATGGTTAAATTTCTTAGACAATTAGGGTTCTCACTTTACATAATTAGATCCCCAATTATAGTTTAGTCTTGTTATTGTTCTTAGATAATGTATAGTTTAAGGTTCAAATGTGTAACTTCACCCAAAATTATAAGGCTCAAATGTGCAACTTCTATTTATTGTAATGTATAGTTTTATTTAAATTGCATTATTATTTCACAAATCAATTTGAATCAACTTATATATGTTCCAAATATTATATTAAGGTTAGGGTTTGTATTAAATATGATCTAAATTTAATAAATGTTAAGTTAGATGGCCAATTTAGAACACTCTTTAAAAATGATCTAAATTGCCTATCAACGTTCATCAACCACCTATTGTGGTTGTGGTTTCCATATGCATATCCAAGCATGTACATATGCACAATGAACATCTATATGAACCAAGCATTCACTATCATCATGCCTACTAATGCATATGTAGTCTAACTTCATGGCAATATGTGTCATGCACTCTAGTGCATTTATGTTTCAATTCACTTATTTGTTTATTTATTTATTTTGTAGTTGGTTTTCCTTGAATTTGTTTATATCCTTGTTTCCATGTGTGTTCTCATTCTTCTCATCATCACTATTGTTCCATCATCTAAACACTTTCCAGCCAAGTTCCACTTTTCCATTCTGCAATCCAACCAATGTGTTCTTATTGGGAACAATTTCTCTTAGGAAGTCATATCCAAAATTTACCTTTATGAAACATTCTAGAACCTTGGAATGGAGTAGCTTAGAAAATTCCATCACTTTACTACCACAACATTCTTGACTCAAATGTTGTTACTCCAGGTTGTCCATTAGGTTAATTCATTAACATTTCCCTGTGAAACCATACCTTTCACACTTAATACCATTCCCAATGGAAGTCTATTTTCATCCAATGACACTTTTTGAGTGAAAGAGCATTCATTTTTCTATCTCCAATTTCTCTACATTGGCATCCTGCTTCCACTGTGAACTCTGATATCATAAGTGGATTTCTTTCACTAATTACTTTTAGACAAGTATCTAAGTCATATCTAAAAAATCCTTCCCTGGAACTCCTATGCTTGACACAGAGATTATTCACACACAACCTCTTAAGCTCTTTGTTTTCTTTCACATCAAGCTTGCAACTATCTACACATCTCTACCTTCAAGGCTATGGAGCCTTACTTTTCCTTTATATTCCCATCAATGATATTATTAACCTGCTAGATTCATACCCTATGTGAGGATTCTTTCCTTTGTGTAGTAGCTAAATAATAATCCCTTTATTATTCTCTTCTCGAGTTCTTTATCCACTTTTCATTGCTTTCTTTGTAGCTCTTTATTGCCTCATCCAACTTTTGTAAGTTTTTCCATGCTTTCGTGACTCTAATATATGATCCTATTCTTGAATTGATCTGATTATACCTCTAATTCTGCAAAATATGCAAGCAACCATTTTGTTAGAATTATACATATCATAAAAATTTGTTAATTAAATTTACATGTACTTTTTTTGCTCAGTTCATGAAGAATTATATCACAATTATCCAAATTATAACAATTCCAGGTCATTCTCCTATGAATCATATTTCCAACGAATATACTCTTTCCCTGATCCGATTTCTGAGCTAAAAGTTATGACTTCCTGAAAAAGCCACTTTCATCCCATTTTTCCATTTTCTTTACTGGTGAAATTTTATTGAAATTCCAACTTCAGTCAATTGCAAAAGAAAATATGTCAAGAATAGAAAAACTTTTATATGAGGAATATATAATTAAAATGACAGGGAATTCAAAAAAATTATCATATTTTCAATTTGATGCTCTAGTAAAAAACTACATCAATCTAGAATTGATAACTTTGCCCTTTTTTCACCTCTTCAGAATTTTTAGCAAAATTGGCTATCTCTGAATCTGTGCACTTCTGGAAAATTTTCACTAAACCAAAGTTGTTTTTATTGATGAATAAATAAATTTCTAAGTAAATAAAACTTTTCAGTTTTGTGATCTAAGGTCACTTGTCTTCCTCCGAAAATCTCAAAAATCCCCAAAAAGTGGCCTGGAATATTGGACTTTGGCTTATTTCAACATCTTCATTCCAATCCCCTTAGGATTTATTCAATTCGTTCGTGGGTTATTTATGTGTCTTCTTTTTGGACACTTTCAGTGAATTTAATCTTAATATGGACCTTTGCTAATGATCTGGACCTAGATCTTTAAAGACCACCATTTCACTATTTTTGATAAATCCAAGCATAAATGAGCAATGACCCTCTCTGGAACTTCCTAGAACTCATCTCTGTGGAAAAAAACCCATAACTTTGATTCAAATCTAACTTAATATGCTTATGTTATGGACAAAATAAGAAAATTTGTGTTGTCGATCTTAAGATCAAAATAAATCTGCACTGTTCGTCGGAGGTTCCCATTCAGACTGCTGAAGAAACGAGCCCAAAAGAGACTCTGAAAAGAGGGTATCAAAGAATATTCATTTTTTGATACCATCGGAGCTCACAAAACTAGGTAAGTTTCACTGCTCTGACCCTAGGGTATTGAAGAATATTTCATTTCGATACCATCGAAACTGGTCACTAGGGGTTCCAAAAATTAGGTAATTTTCGCCACTCTGACCAAAGGGTATCGAGGAATATTCCCTCTCAATACCTTCCGAAATTTTCCTTCAAAGTTCAGAAGGTTGATGAAGTTTCACTACTCTGACCAGAGGGTATCAAAGAATATTCCCTTTCGATACCTAAACACTTGGAGTTGAAAAGATTAGGCAATCTTTGGCACTCCAACCATAAGGGTATCGATGAATATTCTCGATCAATACCTTATCATTCAGAGTTGAAAATATTAGGAAATATTCGTCGCTCCGACCAGAAGGGTATCGAAGAATATTCCCTTTTGATACCTGAACACTCAGAGTTGAAAAGATTAGACAATATTTGGTGCTTCGACGAGAAGGGTATCGAAGAATATTCTTGATCGATACCTTATCACTCAGAGTTGAAAATATTAGGCAATCTTCATCGCTCTGACCAGAGGGTATTGAATAATATTCCCTTCTCGATACCATTAGAACTCTTATGAATGAGATCTTAAGAAAAGTATTTTTTGAAGGCACATCTCAGCAAGATATGACAGCTGAGAATGATCCCAATTGATCTAATAACGCTCGTTCTTTCGGGATCCTACTATTGGATTATCTTCATGCCCGACTCTGAAGTCCTTCTGAAACTTCCTTTCCTGAAGGCATGTCGAGAACGCCTTTCTCGAACCTCTAAGATTGAATCTTGACCGTCAATTCCTCTAACTTCCCAAATGACCGAAAATGAACGCAGACCATCGATTTACCTCATTTCTCAAACCCCCGAAATGAATCTCGTCCGTCAATCTAGTAACTTTGTCAAACTTTGAAAACATTAAGATTTTTAAATTTTTAAAGAACAAATCTGGGTCGTTAATCGCAAGATCGGACACGGTCTCGACCGTCGATTCTTTGAAAAGTTCCCCAAGCTACCGCAACCATTCAAATTACGATTTTTTTCAATATTCCAAGTCAAATTCGGCTCTGTAACTCCACAGATCGAATCCATTAAACTTATCAAACAATTTGAATCATTTAAACACGGATTTGCTAGCGAATTTGGGGATTTCACTCTAATTTTTCTACCATTTTCCCCAAAATTCGTACCAATTGAATCTATAACAATGAATCTTCCTGATTAACACCCATTTCGTGCATACATGTCCGGTGTTTCAATGAGAAGCTATGCTATCAATCTATAACATACCCAGCCATCCATAGGCTAGCCACATTACTTCCAAAGTTCACTTCTAAACCGATTTCGAATTCTAATAATAATTAATCTAAAATCAAGCATGAAATACTTGCATACATTAATCAAGATACATGCTACAACATAAAAGAAATAAATAGTGTATCATGCACTACAAATCACCAGCAAGCATGCACACAGAAATACATCTCAAAGATAATTAAATACACAACAGAAAATACATTGTACAGAAAACACACACAGAGCACTTATCTTTGCAAGTAAACATTCACCAACTGGCTGCAGACCAAGGATGTTCCTCCCAACCATATACATTGTTCTTCATGTACTCTCAATAGCAGATCACCCCTGAGACAGGGATATGAATCCAAAAGGACGGGTCCTAGGCCAAATCTAAAACACACAACAATTGGCTAACTAGCTCTCAGGTTTCCCAACCACACAACAAATCTGAATTTCTAGCTCTCTTTCCCCCTCAGCCTGCAAAACCCAAAGAAATGAACACCTTTATCTATCATGTAGTCCCTTGGGCCGTTCTATTTCTCTCTAGGGATCCAGTGCTACTAGTCAGGAAATATCCCTACTGGAAACTCCAAGGATTATCAGTTGTGGATAGTTCTTTCCAAACTACCATCAATCTCATGCACACAAGCATTCATTCCCTCTTTGAATGATCAATAATTTATTACATCCATATAGCAATGGCTCTCCTCCTCTAGCGATTCGTTTCCATACTCCCCCCCCCAAGAGCACATGAATTCACGAAGAGTTAAATGGGGAATTCTAAATTGAAATGATTAAACAAGAGCAACCCCCAAACAACTCATGGACACGGTTTATATAATTACATGAAAACAAGAACCGCATGGCCTTCCTCCCAAGAAGCTCATGTAACCCCTTTTCTCCATAAAATCAATTATGAGTAAATAAAATATAATAAAAATACGTATCCCCTTAAGCCCCCTCTCTCGTGGAATCACAACCCCGTATCTCTTTTGTCCTTGTCTGTCTGGCAGCTGGCGATATATTTTATTAATATATATAGATGTATTACATTTCTAGGCACTATGCCTCATTTCCAACTTTACCGGCTCCCTGACCTAAGTTATAATTACATACTACATTCTAGTTCATAACGGTTAAAATCAAGGTGCTACAGGGATGTTATGCCTTCTCCCCCGCAAATTTGTTCCTACAACAGTGAAAATTCCCCCAATTCTCAACCAATCTCATCAATTTCTCCAAGGGTCTCTCCGCTTTCTTGTAACCAACAAGACAGAACCAAGGCGGACACCTTTCCACCCAATAATTCCACAGAACAGTCTCACCAACACCACGAAGAACCGTGCCTCGAGCAGCTACCCAGGACTCAAGAAGAGGGCCATCCTCAAATTTTCCTTGTGCCAAAACTCCACATGAAAATATCTAAAAAGAGCCAGCCCAGGCCATCATATTTTAGATTATTGCATGGGAATGAAATTTTCCACCTTCATCAACAATGAAGCGAAGGGGAGGCTGATTAAAACTCTCCCGTTGCTTCCCATAATAACGAGTACCCTCTATTGAGAATGTTAATGCAGGTGGGACAATATATGTGCGCGATTGGGGATTTTCTCAAACTAATATCAAATATGTTTGGTCCAGACGACATATGGTTTGGCCTCTCATAGGCAAGTTTTGTTGTAATCGTTTTTTGGTCTGGTCAGTAGTGGTCAAGGTAGTTGTTTCTGCTATGTACATATCAGTGGCAGAGGGATCATAAATCTTGAGTTACTAAAGGTCCTCCTCCAAATCGACATGCTCATGGATGATCCCATCCACTATGGTAGGTGTGCAAACTGTGGAGTAGTGGAATTACGAAGGGTCATAAGGTCTCTCTGGTTGATTGGAATCCCTCCAAAACGTAACTATGCATTTAAACCAAAGCATGGGCATGCAGATGGAGGCTCTATTAGGACAAAATGGAATTCTGGAAATGAAAATTGAAGCACAGAACAGAAGAATATATAAACTCTCAAAGGATTTGTATATGCACTACAATATGATACTTGGTTTTACTCACAACTCCTAGTCTCTTGTGGTCAATCCCACAGACTCCATAGGCTCGGTCAAACATGACTATATGGACGAAACCACGGTGACCAACAAGATCCAACACAAACAAGGGAAAAAGAATCATCAAATTGTCGAAAGGACCTGATGTAATGCAAAAGCAATCATGGAAGAAGCCCAAGGTGGGCACAAACCTTTATAAATATCCTTACCTCATCATCCACTTCTATAGCCACAAACTTCATTTTCATAGCCAAATCTTCTATTTTTTTCGAATGCTTTGCATTGATTCAATGTTTATTACAAGATACATTTTACATCAACTATCCCCAAGTATCAAATGGAAGAAAAACTTGGAAGGGGATGAGGAAAACCTTGGGGGAAGCCCCTCCCAAAATTGGCCTTGGAGTTGGATATGGTGCTCATCATGATTCCTCTAAACAATAGAAACATATTACACTTGGAACAACTACTTTTTTCCATGAAATAGGTAGTATTAAGTCGATGGCAATTAGGATGACGATAATAAATTGAGAATCTTCAAATTTTCTTTGACTTAGAATTAATAACATAGAATGAATTTTCTTTAACTTCAATGTTAAGTTTGAAAGGTGATTATTCTATCAAAATCAGAGTATACTTAGTATAGTTCTTTTAAAATTCATATCCTTGAAATAGATCAAACTTTAATAAGAAAATATACATATTCCAACATGACTATGAACAATCATTAAACCAATCCCACTAGAGGAAATGAAGACAAATTAATTACAAATCTCACAATAAAAAAATACATGCAAAAACATTTAATATTTATATTTTTTATACAAATTCTAAATTTTATATAAAAATAATAATATTGCATGTATAATGAAAATTTAATTTGTTTGAAAAATATAATTTGTAGCATTACTTTTGTGTGGGAAAATATGTTTCCCAATTTGATGTAATATATATTTATACGTAAACTTGTTTAATTTCTTATTTATTAAATATTGTTCATTTTGATAAATGAATATGAAAACAAAATTTAATTAACCAACTTCTATAATCCAGTAATTTAATCTTCATGCAAGAAGTTCTACAAATAATTCAAGCAAACTCTCTTAAGTAAGTTTTTTTCCCTTAATGTCCTTAACAATGTATAACCCTCGCTTAATTTATTTACCAAATTAAAAACTATAATGAGCACCAACAAATTTATACTAAATACCATCATCTATAAAATACACAAGATATACATATATATTTAAACATTCTCCACTAAAAAATTTCCCCAAAAAATTATAAATTCAAAGAACATTTTTTTTTTTTTAAAATTTAAATACACACGTGACATGTCATTCTCTTAAAAAAATCTAAATAACCCATGAAAAATGTTTAAGTGAATAATAATTACATTTATTTTCTATAAAAACCCCAAAACTCAATTGGTTACGGTGTTAAAAGAAGTCTCAAAAACCAAGAAATTATACAATAATCACTCGCATAAAAAGGCAAGAAAACCCCAATATACTTGTTCTGAATATCAAAATTACTCTTTTTGTTTTTACAAACAAAAAATTTAAGATGTAAATACTAGGAGAGTTGTTACTAGAAGCATGTTTCCCACTGAATTATCACTCCCTAATCTTAAAAATAAATAAGAAATGAAATCACTCTCCAACAATGAATATATAAGAATAACATTGCATTTCAAGTCTGTCTGGGCAATAAAACTCCAGTGGTGGAACAACCAATGAAAATCCTAGGCCACCAACAAAAAAACATACACAAAATGAAATTAGCGTGAGAATTCATTCTGGTTGCGTAGCACTTGAAGAAATTTTATACCCTAATTTGACTTAAGCCAAAAAACCAGTGGAGTAACATTACACGGCCCATCAAAGTGGCACAGCGGAAGCATGGAGGGCCCATAACCCACAGGTACGAGGATTGAAACCTTGCTCTGATATATATTTAGATGAATCTTCTTGGCAATCATTTTTTTAGGGGTGTGAATTCCACATCTATATTGAAACATAGGAAAAGGATTTGAAATTCAGTTATTCTTACACGTAAAAAAAAAAAGAGTAAATAAATTAGATTTCAAGAGAGTAAATAAAAGTGTAATGCACTTCCCTCCCCCTTAAATTTTAAATTATGAAAACTTACTAGGACTTGTTAAAAAAAAAACAATCCTCATCAATAAATAAGTATAATATTGTATTTGTAAATCTACGTCATCAATAAAACTCCAGTGCTAGAACAACCGATGAAAATCCCAGGCCTCGAATCGATGAAAATCCCATGCCTCAAACAAATAAGCAATCAAACAATGGAGTTACTCTATGAATTTGTTGTGGCTACGAAGCACTTGAAGAAACGTGTGACCCTAATTTGACTTGAGAAACATTAATCAGTGGAGTTAGAAATCCTTGTAGTCCCATAACTCAGAGGTCCCAAGTGGGACCGTCTTTAGGATGGCTTCATTCAAGAGGAAACTCGAAGAGGCTATGTGCATGGGAGTTCATCTATAGGTAATGAAGAGGAGAATGTGGCACTTGCAGCTAAAGACAAGAACAAGTCCAAGAAAGGTTCCAAGTGAGGGAACAAGGAGAAAGGTGAAGGGAAGACATGCATTAGAAAAGTCAAGTGCTTTGCATGTCACAATTTTGGACACTATGTTGGACAATGTCCTAACAAGAAGAAGAAGTAGGTTGCAGCTTCAACTGATGTGGAGGAGTTTTCCCACGGGTTCGAGAAGGAGTATTCATTGTTGGTGTGCCTTTCCTCTAGAGTATCATCTACCAATATTTTGTACATTGATAGTGGTGCCTCCCGCCATATGACAAGTGTTCGTGAGTACTTCATTGATCTTACATAGATTGGAGATCTTGAGGTGGTGCTTGGAGATGATTCAGTGGTCAAGGCATTTGGTAGTGGGACAATATCATTTCAGAGGGAGTCTCTACCTCCCATGTTGTTGAGGGATGTCCTATATGTTCCAGGCTTGAAGAAGAACTTGGTGTCAGTTTCCATTATTAAGGATAGGGGATATGAGGTATTGTTCTGTGATGGGAATGTTCTCTTGTATCCTAAGGGATCCAGTATCACTTTATCCAAAGTGATTGGGATCCAGCATGAGAAGTTGTACAAGCTCATGTTTCATCCTGCTAGAGTAGTGATGCATAGTACCAACAACAATGACCTTTGTGATTTATGGCATAGGAGGATGGCCCATTTGCACCATGGGGCTTTGAGAATCTTGAGATAGATTGTGACCGGAGTGTCAGAGTTCAGTATAGAGCACCAGGAGGTGTGCAAGGGGTGTGCTCTTTTGAAGTACACCAATATTTCTTTTTCAAGCGGTAACAACATAGTAGCAGGTATTCTTGATCTAATTCATATTGATGTATGTGGCCCTATGTCTTCTACCTCTTTGACTGGTTTTTTGGTATTATGTCACTTTCATTGATTAATTCTCTCGAAATTCTTGGATTTTCTTCATGACGACCAAAGGACAGGTTATTCAACAGTTCCAAGAGTTCAAATCTCTCGTGGAGAACCAAATTGGGAAGAAGATCAAAGTGTTGATATATGATAATGGGGGTGAGTATACCTCTAATGAGTTCAATGACTATTGTGTTAGAGAGGGTATTAAGAGAGAAGTGACAGTTCCTTACGACCCACATCAGAATGGGGTTGCTGAGAGGAAGAACAGGGCTATTATTGGGGCTGCGAGAGCCATGTTACATGATCAAGGGTTACCACTTTTTCTTTGGGTTGAGGCTTGCAACATTGTGGATTATTTACATAATCGGAGTCCACGTAGAGTCTTGGGGAATAAGACTCCTAAGAAGGCTTTCTCTCAAAATAATCCTGAGGTGGGGCACTTTAGGATCTTTGGGTGCCTTATTTACATGTCCCTTCAGAGAAGAGGACAAAGCTAGATCCCACAACAGAGAAGGGCATCTTTCTTGGGTATAGCGAGACCTCGAAGGCTTTCTACATATAAACACCCTCTTTGAGAAAGACAATTGTGCGATGGGATGTGAGATTTGAGGAGAATATAGCCTTCCAGAGATCACGAGATATGGAGCAGAGGGAGAAGTCGGCTCCTCAAACTCAGGCGAGTCCTTCACAGAGCATAGTGACATAGAGTTCAAGACGACCTGTTTCAGGGACTACTATTCCATAGGTGACAGGGTCACAGGTTATTGGTCCTCATGTTGTTGGTTCATAGACTACCTCAGGATCATCTTCAGGTACACAGTCTTCAGGTGGTGGGATTGAGGAGGAGTCCCCTCCATATGGTGCTACTTCAAAGAAGAGGAAGCCCAAGTGGCTTCAGGACACTTTGAAGGAAGCACAAAGTTTAGTGGGGAATCCCAAGTAGGCTGTGAGGGAGATTAAACCTCCTGAGAGGTTTTTCAGCTATCTTGTAATGGTGAGCAGCATCAGAGAGTTTGAGCCTTCCACTTTTAAGGAGGTAACATGTCAACAGATCTGGAAGGATGCCATGATGGAAGAGTATAGTTCCATCATGAAGAATGATGTTTGGGAGGTGATTCTGAGACCTGAGGGGAAGTCAGTGGTGACTTCCATGTGGCTCTACAAGATCAATTATGTTGTTGATGGTAGCATTGAGAATTTCAAAGTGTGATTTGTGGCTCAGGGGTTCTCACAGGTAGAGGGAGTTGACTATGATGAAACCTTTACTCTAGTTTCCATATATACCTCAATCAGGGTAGTGATCTCCATTGCAGCAGAGATGGGTTGGAAGATCCATCATATGGATGTGAAGACCGCATTTCTAAATGGTCTCATAGAGGAGGAGGTGTACATTGAGCCGCCTCGGGGATTTGAGGTGCATGGGAGAGATTCTCATGTGTGCAAACTGAAGAAGGAGTTGTATGGGCTGAAGCAAGCTCCTAGAGCTTGATATTCCAAGATATATACATACTTGCAGCAGATGGGTTTCGAGAAGAGTGAGGCAGATCCCAAATTATATTACATTGTGGTTGGATAGGATCCTCTCATTCTTGTGTTATATGTGGATTATCTCTTCATTATAGGGGATGAGAGACTCATAGTTGGTTGCAAGGAGAGCCTTGCTTCAGAGTTCGAAATTGAAGGTTTGTCAGGAGCCTGGACACATCTTTTTGGGACAGGGAAAATATGATGTTGATATTCTAAGGAAATTTTAGATGGAGTATTGTAGGCCCATGTCCACTCCTATGATAACCAAGTGGAATAAGCTTCATTCTTCGGAGTCAGAGTTGGTTGATCCCATGTTGTATCGTTAGTTGATTGGTTCGTTGATGTATCTGGTCAACACCAAACTAGATATATGTTTTTTTGTAAACTCACTGTTAGAAAAACGGGACCGTGGAGCAATAAATAAAACAAATGCGGAAACAAAACACAGTAGATACACAATACAATAGACACAGATTTACGTGGTTCACCCAGTGTGGGCTACATCCACCAGAGAAATTACCAGGTCCTTCCTTTATTATTATCCAGCATATGAAAAGATACAACCTACAACAAACCCGTTGTAACTTCCTCTTCTTTCTCTCACAGTCTCCTATCTCAGAATACAATATTCACCATCAAACATAGCTATAATACATTTCCCTCATAAAAGAGGGTTTCCTTCTAGGGCAAAAACCCTAACATAATTTCTACTGTTAGATCTGCGAACTTATAATGAACGGTCTAGATTTACAATGAAATTACAATATACATTTACAAGGCAATTTTTGCTTTGGGGGCTTCTCCCTCGAACCCTCGCTTGCCCCTAGCTGGGGGGATAGCCCCTTCGGACCCCGCAAAGGGGGTACCCCCCCTTTGCACTCCCCTGCGTGGAAGAGTGTACATACTCCTAGGGTTTAAATACTTCATGGGGTATAAACACGGTTGAAAGTAAAAGACCTCTGAATCGGGAATATAATCAGGCTCCACAACCAACACTCACTTACTCAGTTCATGGTGGAGCCTCGGAGAGTACACTAGGTGGCAGAAAAACATGTGCTCAGGTACCTTATGGGTACGTTAGATTATGGATTGAACTATGAGAGAGGGGATGGAGTTATAGTGATTGGCTACATTGATTCAGATTGGATAGGATTTGCCAGTGACAGGAAGAGTACCTTAGGTTGTTGCTTTGGATTGGGCTCAGCAGTGGTGTCTTGGTTCAGTCAAAAGCAAAAGTTGGTGGCTTTGATTTCTGCAGAAGCTGAGTATATGGCAACTAATTAGAATAGTTGTGAGGCCATTTGGCTTCACAAGTTATTGGTTGGGATATTTGGTGTGCCGATGAGGCCCACGGTCATCTATTGTGACAATCAGAGTTGCATCAAACTCTCTGAGAATCGAGTTTTTCAGTCTAGGTCTAAGCACATCAATAGTAGATGTCACTTCATTCAGGATTATGTTGAGAGAGGAGCAGTTGAGATACAATATATCTCCACATATGAGAAGGTGGCGAACATCCTCACAAAATCTTTAGGGAGAGGGAAGTTTGAGCTTTTCAGAGATAAGCTTGGGGTGGTGAGGAACACTTTCCTCGGTAAGACAGAGTGTTGAATTAAATTAATAAAGTACCAAGGACAAGTGTTTCTCATCACTTAGGCACCTAGGGGTGAGAAAGTGTCCAATGTGGTCCCTAGTGCATTAATTTCATGAGATATGAAATTAAATGAGACTTTATGAAAGTGAAATGAAATGGGTGAGTGAAAAGTCAATTCATCTCAACCATCAATCTAATCTATCCTCCGCCATTAGATTAGTTGTCTCTTCACCTTCCCTCATGAGGTTGAATTAGGGAAAGGGCGCCCCATTCACTTGGTATTCTTCTTCATGCGATTTCGAGAGAGAAAGCAAGAAAGAGTCGAGATGAGAAAGAACAGGGTGTGTTGCATCAGAGTTACAACAAGAGTTACAACAGAGTTACAACATGTTTCAGCAGAGTAACAGAGTAATAGAAAGTGGAGTAACAGTACATAATTTGAAGGAGAAAGTTCAGTGAGTACTGGGTCATACTGTACAAATTTTGAGTAGGTCGTACAACAGAAAGTTGCCACAAAAATAGAGGAGGCTAGCTGCACGTTTTATGGGTGTGTTTGGCACAGAAATCGAGGAATCCTGCTGCCATTAATTTTTGGAAATCAACAATAGTAGACAGACATGATTTTTTAGACGGTCATACCACAATAAATGCAATGACCGCCATACAGGGTATGGATTTCTTTGCATGGAAATCGAGGAGTTGTTTAGCATACATTTTGAGGCTATGTGTAGGCATAGAAATCGAGATAAGTCTGTGTATTAATTTTTGAAGAAGATTGTTGTAAGAAACTCTTTCTCAGAGCTCTACAAATAATAAAAAACCCCTCTCTTACTGGTTTTCCCCTTGTGGGATTTTCTAGGGTCAAAGTTAGACCAAAAATCTCCGAGTTAAATTTTCTAGGTGTGTTTATTTCCGAGTATTTTGTTGTAGAAAACTTCATGTGTTTTCTGTTCATGATCATTTAATTTTCTGCAAACTAATGTGTAGCCTAAATTTGAAATGTGGGTTGGGAAATAAACTATGTGTCTCGTTGAGACTTGAAACCGGGTTGGGATCTGAAATTTCTACACAGAGCACTTAAGAAACATGTGACCCTAATTTGACTTAAACAAAATTAATTAGTGGAGTTAGAAAGCCTAGTAGTCCCATAACTCATAGGTCCCTGGATCGAAACTTTCCCCTGATATATTGGGATGAGGATTTATTTGCAATCATTTTTAGGACAACGTAGGAACTTTTCTTCTTTTCTAGAAGTGGAAGATTGAAGATTTTATATACTATATTAAAAAACTAGAAGCAAGGGAGGGAGAAAAAATTATAAGGAACATGAGATGGTGTTGTGAAACCACACCATTGGCATTTATAGTGGTATGTATATTATATATGAGCATACCCTCTCTCCATAGATGCGACAAGCGAGTTGGATGTATTTGGGCATGATGGTGACCCTCTTGGCATGTATGGCGCACAGATTGGTTTCCTCAAAGAGCCCAACAATATATTTCTTTGTTGCTTCTTGCAATGCTTCCACCGTTGACCACTGGAATCTCAGATATGTCTTGGAATCCTATGCAATCTCTCTTACAAGCCTCTGGAAGGGAAACTTTCTTATGAGAAGCTCGGTGCTCTTCTGGTACTTTCATATTTCTCGGAGAGCAACAATTTCATACCATTAAACATTTCAAAATCACAATGATTACCCATGATAATTTCCCAGCCATTGGATCATAATCAAATGAATCCTAAACATCAATTCAATAATTCAAATATGCAATCCACGCCAATGATCATTCACCAATCAAATTTTACAATAGAGTATTATAAATATAATCTATCATATATGCAAGCATCATTTCTACGTTATACAATTCAAAATATCTCAACACTTTGTCACAAGTATCTTCAATCTAGGTATTGATGTTATGTCATAAAATCTGGATGAAATAAAATTTCTAGAATCCTTGCCATTGTGAAATAATAGTTTGTGTTGCTAAGCTTTGACCATGAATCATTTCATGGAGATACAATATGGTGAATAAAAATGGTATGGTTGTCTATTGTTATTTGTAAAATAATATTTATATATTTGTAGCATGAAATAAGTTTGTTTATTCATCAACTGGAGTTCAACATTGCCATGGAAAAATTTTGAACTATACATCAGTCTAATTTTCATTGACAACCTGATTGGAAGGACCCAAGAACTGAATTTGTTGGGATTATGTGTGTGATCGGCTACTACATTTTTAATTAGTATATGAAATTAGAATGATGGTAATCCCTCTTTCTCATGGAATTCAAATACTTTCCCTCCATATTTTTATTCATTAATTGTTGCTTGGTCCCTATGCATACAAGTCGAAATTATGTCTTTTGAGAACACTTGTTAGCTAGTGTGTAATTCAATGTGATTTATGAAAGATTTATTGTGCTTGTGCCCCCAACTCATTACGCCTTCCTACATCAAACCAATAAGAACACCCTTTTCTTCCTTCTCCCCTACAATTTCATGCCTGTAATAGTTGCAATTCCCCCAATTTCTAACCGGTCTCCTCAATTTTTTCCAATGGTCTCTCTACTTTCTTGTAAACAAAAAGGCAAAACCAAGGCAGACCCCCTTTCACCCAATAATGCCATAGAACAGTCCCACCGACACCACGATGATCCAGATTTATGAAAAGAACGAAATGAAACCACAGATTTATAATATTAACATAGAGACATTGTGAACACTAATAGAGATACAATAAAACTTGACTTCTATTAAATAAGAAATATGTTAAAAACTATAAAATGCAAACTGAAAACAAGCTTTGTAGAATGGTGGCATCTTATCTCTGAGAAGAGATGTGATGGCTACGCTCATTCACAAGAAGATGAGTACAATGAGGATCTGAGATTTGTTACAATAAACATGAATGCCAAAACCCTAGACATCCAAAAACCTAAACCTATGAGATGAAGCACCAAAATTTATGTGGACCCCGTTGGGGTAAGTTAGTACATCAACTCCCTGGGGTCGTAAATTTTGCATACAATCTTCATTTAGGGCGCACAATAGCTCGTTGGAAAGGTATTGATGAGGAACTTCATTCAGGTGGTTCAATCAAAGCCTTTGTTTCAAATCGAGGTGCCTGATCATGAAAAAACATCGTTTAGGCCCTCAAAATGGCCCTTAAAGTTTGGGACCCGAAAAATGCTAAAAATAGTAAGTTGCCAAAAAAATTGTTTTGAACCAATTGGAAAAGGTGGGTGGCCATCGAGATCCTCCTAGATCAATCCTCCCCCATTAGAAAGCAATGGTATCCATTGCATTGAATGCCCCCATCAGATGAGGAAATTTCTATTGAATATGGCCCCGGGTGAGCCACTTGCCTTGGTGCAGGAGTTGTCGTGCTTTGACAACCCGATAAAAGTGGATCCTTTGCTGGCTAGTTCCCTTGACCTATATGTCCATGATCTGATCAGTGGATGCATGTTATATGCAATCAGGGTTGAGTTATGTTGGTGTCAATTGTTCTTTTATCTCTGAGGTGTCCAATAATGGTGGAAAATAAGGCTGAAGGAGGTCCACATTGAACATTGGGTGCAACCCAAGGAAGGGGGGAAGGTTGAGCTAAAAAACATTGTCACCCACAACCTTGGTGATGGTGTAAGGTCCATATCAGAGTGGACGAAGTTTCTGATGAGGACTTGTAAGGCGTTCTTTCTGTAAGTGAAACCAAACTTTGCCTCCCACCTAAAACTGGTGTGGCACTCGATGTTGATCATGGCATTGTTTGTACTTGGCATCGGACTTCTGTAAAATATCTTAAACTTGTTGGCGGATGTGTTGGATCTACTCAATGAACCAGGTGGATTTTTCAACTTCAGTTGGAGCATGCGAAGAGTCTACCTAGGTGGTCGCAAGGGGTAGTGCAACATCCATGGGACCCAATGGTTGAAATCCCAACCCCTCATGAAAGGGGTTGTGGCCGGTTGAGCTATGTATGGCTCTGTTGTAGCTGTGTTGAACATAGGGAAGACTCTCATCCTAGGTGTGAAGGTGCTTGGAATTGTACATGCGAAGTATGTGCACGATCATTCAGTTAACGACCTCGGTTTTTCCATCCGTCTGGGGGTGAAGCAGTGGATTTTGTGAGTTTGGTGTCCAGCAGTGACTAGAGGCTCAACCAAAATGTGTGAAGAATCGATTTTCCCGATATGAGATAATTGTTTGTGGGATCCCAAAGTGTACCCACACTCGTTCAAAGAAGATCTTGATAGTGGCCTCCATTGTTATGCTCTTCTTACAAACGGCCATAATCACCATCTTGGAAAAGCGATCAACAACCATAAAAACACAGTCATTTCCCCACTTGGTGGATGGAAAGCCCGACATGTAGTCCATTGAGATGGATTCCCAGGGCCTGTCAAGGGTAGGTAGAGGAGTGTACAAGCCTTGTTTCTTAGTGGTCAGTTTGGAAATAGCGCAGGCAGTGCATGACCGGATATATTTGTTTACATCTTGTCGAAGTTTCATAGTAGAAATGTTGTTGCAACATTGCCACTGTCTTTTCCACACCGAAGTGCCCTGCAACCCGACTGTAGTGGGCTTCCCAAATCAGTTTCGCTCCCTCACTTAATGGAACGTAGAGATGGCCCAGATAGCACAGCAACCAGACCTGAAGATGGAAATTAGTGACAGTTGTGTTTGCGCCCAACATCAGGTAGGTGTTGGTGTAGTCGTGATTTGTCTCATATAGGTGGTTCCATCCAGAGATCTCGTGGTCGTAGGAGTCTAGCACTGTGGTGAGTGTCGTGACTAAAGGTCGATTGAGGCAATCAGTGACTCAATTGGTACTTATTGTTTTATACTTGATATTGAGGTGGAACTGCTGCAAATATGTGGACCACTTCTGATGGCGGTCATTCTGCAATTTGCCTTGTGTCTGCATGAACTGCAACGGCTTATGATCAGTGTGGATGATTGTATCCTTCTCGAGAATGTAATGCCTCCACCGGCGGCAGGCTTTCACAATGGAGTACATTTGTTTTTTGTAAGTAGGGTACTTATGGACAACATCTGATAGTGTCTCACTATGATCGGCCACGGGGTGGTCGTGCTGAGTGAGGATTGTGCCCACAACATAGACTAAAGCATATGTCTCAATCTCAAAGGGATGTTGCAGGTCAGGTAATGAAAGCACTGAGGATGAGCACAAGCGTTGCTTCATATCATCGAACGATTAGTGTTCGGATAGGCCCCACACAAATTTGGCCTTACCACCGCCCTTGGTTATTTGATTGAGGGCCCATGCAATATAGGAGAATCCCAACACGAACCTGCGATAGAAATTGGCAAGGCCTAAGAAGATCTGAAGCTTAGTGAGCGTGGTTAGGGCTGGCCAGTCACAGATGACTTGGATATTGGCTAGATTAGCATGCACACCATGCACATCAACAATGTAGCCTAGGTATTGGACCCTGTACATGTCGAAGGAGAATTTTTCCAAGTTGGCATATAGTTTGTGTTGTTGCAAACTGTGCAGAACCTGATTTATATGCTGCAAGTGTCCTGCCCAAGTCTTGTTGTAGATGAGGATTTCATCAAGATACACCACCACAAAAGAATCAGTGAAAAGCCGCAAGATATCGTCCATCATCCTCATGAAATTTGTTGGGGAATTTGTCAAACCAAAGGGCATGACTAGCCATTCAAAAAGACCTTATTTTGACTTGAAGGCAGCTTTCCATACATCTGTCTGCTCTATTAGGACCTGATGGTAGCCAGAGTTCAAATCTATCTTACTAAAGTATTTGGCCCACTTGAGTTGATCAAGGAGATCGTCGATTCGGTGAATTGGGTACCAGTTCCTGATTGTGATTTTATTTAGGGCTCAGTAATCAATGCAGATTCGTCAGGTCTCGTCTTTATTCTACACCAGCATGATTGGGATTCCACAAGGTGATGAGTTGGGTTGGATGTGCCCCTTATGGAGCAACTTGGATCTGACGCTTAATCTCCTCATTTTCTAGTAGAGAGTGGCGATAGACTGGCCCATTGGGCAGCGGTGCATCAAGGGTCAGATCGATGGGATGATTGACCTGACAGTGCATAGGTGCCCCAGTAGGTGATGAGATGTCTTTGTATTCTTCCACGACCTTATCCACTTTCTTCTGCTGCGTGGAGAGGTCAGCTGCGGAGGCCATGGATGTAGTTACAACTTTTCATTCACTCTGAAAGAGAACCACGAAGAAGACAAACTTCTTGGTCTGAGAAATGACCTTCTTGCATTGCTTTGCAGAGATCAAATAAATAACACTAAGTGGGAATACCTCCGGTATCCTGTACGATTTCCTGTTAAAAGTAATAATAACACTATGAGGCCTAAACTCATATACAACATGATGTTTCCATAAATAAGGTTGGCTCAAAAGAACATCACAAACTTCAAAGGGAACAACGTCACACAAATACCTCATCTTTCAATGGCCTGATGTACGACAGGCGGCACTGTTGGTTGACGCGAAGATCACTTCCTTGATAGAGCCATCCGATGGTGTAGTGTTGCGGGTGCGGCGTTGTTAGCAAGGCTAGCTGCTTGACGACCTTTGTTGAAATGAGTTTCTTCTAGCTACCACTATCAACAATGAAGTGCAACATAGTGCCTTTCACCCACATCTGTGAATGAAATAGGCGTTCGCCTTCCTCTGGCTCATTAGATTCACTGGGTTCGATCTTGGTGGTAGCAACAGTGGCACTGGGTTCCGTGTCAATGATTTGTATCCCCTTTTCTGGTTCTGACTCGGAGTCAGAACCCGCATCTGATTCAAATGCTTTACCTCAACCACCAATGACTACTTTGAGCGACAAACAACATTGTTATTCCAAGGGCTCTTATGGAAGTCACACCACTTCCCGGCATCTTTCTTCATCTTCCCATTGTCCTTCTGCAAGATACCAGATATATAAAATATGCAAAACAGAAACGAAATGCTAGAAATAACAGAATAACAGTAAAATATCCAGCATAATCTTCACAATACACAGAAATGATTCACGAAAT
>JZKD02S0033058.1:0-26435 GCA_000966675.3 Picea glauca
ATGATCACAATATGTTCCTGACATAGAGTTATTTGACGGTTCATATTCTCCTTGATCTTAACAGCCGTTGATCCATGGCTTGGTAGCCGATTGGTCCATGATATCTATTTAAAGAGAATGGAGGGTCATTTGTCAATGATCGATTGTGAGAAACTCTCTTGTATAATCTCTTTGTAATCTTTTTCTTTTGCATTAATAAAATTCTTCAAGTGGTCGCATTAGTTGGGGTTGTGCATGTTTCCCCGTAGGGGTTTTACCATGTCAAAACATCAGTTTTTTTTATCTTTGATCTAGTTGTGTGAGTGGTTACTATTGGTTGTGGAGCCTGATTATATTCCTGGTTTAGAGGTCTTTTACTTTAAGTCGTGTTTATACCCAATGACGTATTTACACCCTAGAACAATGTACACTATTCCACACAGGGGAGTGCAGAGGGGGGGTACCCCCTGTGCGGGGTCTGAGTGGGTTATCCCCCTAGCTGGAGGGTATGGGGGCAAGCGGGCCCCCAACGGGGGTTCGGGGGTGAAACCCCCGAAGAAAAAACTGCCTTGTAAAAGTATATTGTAATTTCATTGTAAATCTGAACCGTTCATTATAAGGTCGCAGATCTAACGATAGAGATTATGTTAGGGTTTTTTCCCTAGAAGGAAACCCTCTTTTTTATGAGGGAAATGTATTTCGACTATGTAGGTTGGAAAGTATTGTATTATGAGAGAGGAGACTATGAGAGAAACAAGAGGATAATAATAAAGAAACAACAGGTTTTGCTATAGGTTGTATCCCTTCATTTTGATGGATAATAATAAAGAAATGAACTGGCAATTTCTCTGGTGGACGTAGCCCACNTCCTTCATTTTATTCCACACTTCCCATGAAACAGCCTATGCAAGGTATATTTTTCATTCTTTAGCTTAAGAATTGATTTTTCTAAATTTTAGCATTAAAATTGAAAATTTACCAGAAATTACAGGATTTGACCAAATCCCGTAAAAGCTCCGTGGTTTGTATACTTGCAGGACACCTGGGAGAAATATAACACTTGGGACGTGTTCCCTGATGTACAAGGATGGAGAATGAGCTATCAGATTCGGAATCTGAGCCTTCCAGATGTCTGGTCAACGCTGGTCAATAAGGGCCACTTCAGCAGAAATTGCCCTGTTTCAGCCTTAAATCTTGGACAGTTTTTTATTTCATGGGATTTTGACCATATATTGTGGATCTAAAGGAGGCATTAGACCCTCCTAGGATATTGTGGATCTAATCATGATATTTAGGAGACATTTTAGCATTTTTGGTTTTTAGACTCTTGTATAAATACTCTTAAGCTTAAACTAGTAAGACACTCTTGATATGAATGAAGAAACTTGAGAATTTGCACTCTTGAATATCAGCTCTGTGTTTTGTTCATGTGAATTCTTATGGTGATTTGAATGCTACTAGAGTTCTTTCTTAGCTGAAGTCAACCAAAGTGTACCAGGGAAGCATTGGAGGGCCCCCATTGCCAACTAGTACACTCTTTCCTTGTGTTCTNAGATACCATCCAAGTATTTCATCGTACTTTTCAGGAGTATGCATTGCAAAGTGCGCAACTCAGCCAGTGAGGGTGCAAGTTAGTTTGAGGGTTTGGAGAGCTGCACGAGATCCATATCCATATTGCAGTTTCCTTCCAACCCGTTTGAGATCTAGCCAAGGTGCTTCTATTGAGCCATCTATCGTCAGATTATGACAATGGAACCTTTCATATCAATTCATTCATCCATTTAGGGCGTTGCTCTTCCAAACAAACATTTGGTGTTGCATGTAGAGTATCAGAGCAGATCCGAACAAATCCTTTCGACCCATTTCCTTATTTGGTGAGACGATAATTTTGAGATATATAGAAACAGATTCCATTGGTGGAATCCTTTGGGGCACATCTAGTGCTCCAGGAGGTGTGCAAACCCCCCAGGGGTCTAGATCCAGTGCCTTAGAGACTAGATTTGAGATCTGGCACTCACCCATTTCAGTCTAGAGGCCAGGTCACTTCTTTTGGAGCAGCTTCGAACATATTCTAATGATTTGAACTTCTAGATGAGTTTTCCAGCTGGTAGCGGTTACCGTACTTCGCCGAAAATTGCATATTTTCTCCGATCTATCTGTGCATGCATCAGATCTGCTATCATCTTCTGATCATGGGTATTTTTATGTTATTTGATTGTATTCCAATACTGATCCATGATATTTGGATGACATTTATATTCTATATTTCCAGTAGACTAGTAGACTATTGTATTTCCATGCTTGAACTGTATAATACATGATATTGGGCAGTTGAAGTTCTTTACTTCTGCGTGAATCCTTTATATGATTTTTAAACCATAAATATGAAACATGCACATGCAATAACCAACATGAAAATGCAATAACCCACATGCACATGCAATAACCATGAAGATATCGAACATACAACTGAAACACATGCAGAAACCCCTAGTGTATCAGATCTGCAAGACAAAATAATAGATCACTGGAAAATATCTTGATTAGCGGGATCAGGGATATTACACGCCCAAAACTACTCTATTATTGAGGACCTATGTCAAACCCCTTGTGCGATGTCGGCTTTGGAGGTACTCCAGATGTGTCCTTCACATAGGAATGCCTTATTATCTACGTTAAGAGATCTAGAACCTAGTGTCTCAAAAGTTATCAAGTTTGACATCACAGATGTGAAGGCTCACTTGCCTTACCATGTGGATTTCCAAATCCACATGGGGTACTCAAAGTATACCATAAAATATGTGGTTTTTGATGAAGGCATTGCTACATGTGTGATGTCCCTGATCTATTGGAAATATTTCGGTTCTCTGCCTCTTTCCAAGTCATCGAACATCTTGACTTCTTTTGACGATCATTCCTTCCTCTCTCATGGTATTCTTCCTGCCTTTCCAGTCTAGTTAGGTGGGAAGATGGTAGAGCTAGAGTTTGAGGTAGTTGATGCACCTCTTGATTATAACTTGTTACTAGGACGCAATTTGACCTATGCTATGGTCGTCATCGTATCATCCATTTTTCGTACTCTTTGTTCTCCTCATGAAGGGAAGATCGTGACGATCGACCATTTATCCTTTGTGTATGCTAGTCCCAATGCATCTGTTGGACCGTCGATCCATGTGATAGACAATTCTCAACCAACAAATGAGAATATCGGTGTTGGAATGTTTCTTCCCTTATGGGTAATTTCGACTTCACGACACTGATTCACCACATTTATGCCATGTCCAGTAGGCCCGTTTCGAAAAGGAGGTCCTTTCCTTTCCACACTTCCTATTTTAGTGATTCATGGACCCTACCTTCCCCGACTTCATCTTGTGAAGGTTAGTCACATGTTGGAATGGCCATGCCACTATCGACAATGGATATTGTGTATCAAGTTGTTATTGACTCTTCCATTTATCCCGATCCTGTTACCTCATCGAAAAACGAGGAGGATCCCTTTCTTAGGCCCATGTGGGCCACTTCTTTGTATTTTTCACATGACTTCATTGATGAGACTTTTGCTTCTGATGAATCCATCATCGAATCCATGAATGGTTCCGACAAGCCTTGGGACGATATGCATCATTGCTCTTTTTTTCTCCTAGGCTTGAAAGAATCGAACAAAATGACTTTCAATCTACTTTGAGTGAGATAGTCGGTCACGTCATAGTTCCATTTGATATGCATGGAATTTTTTATAAAGGAAATATTGTGAATATTTCTCCTACCATCACAATCAATTTCTCTCGTACCCCTAGCAAGGTTGAAAACGTAAATATCGGTGTAGATTGTTTGCCAGAAGAAATCATGATCTACACCAAACTCTTCAAGGAATTCTGAGATGCATTTTCTTGGTCATATGAAGAGATTCTAGGAATCGACCCTCGTATTGTCAAGTATGAGATTAGAAATTATTCAAATGATAAACCTGTTTGACAACATCTTAGATTTTTCAATCCTTGGAAGGCCCCTGCTATTAAGGCAGAGGTGGAGAAGCTACTTAATGTTGGTTTCATCTACCCGGTTCCCTTGAATGAATGGGTATCCAATCCTGTTCCCGTGAATAATAATAATGGAACTATCTATGTATGTATGGACTTTCATGACCTGAAAAAGGTTTGTCCTAAAGACAACTTCCTGACACCTTTCATCGATCATATTCTTGACAAGTGTGTGGGAAGCGAAGTATTTTATTTTATGAAAGTATTTTAAGGGTATAACCAAATTCAAATTAAACCTGAGGATCAATACAAGATGACATTTATTTGTCATTGGGATACTTTCACATACTAGAAAATGCATTTTGGCCCTAAAAACATCAGAGCAACCTTCCAAGGTTCCATGACATTCTCTTTTCATGATCTTATGCATATAGTCAAAGCTTACCTTGATGATCTTGCTTCTCACTCTCGTAAGAGAGTGGATCACACTACGCACCTTCAGCTTGTTTTTGAAATATGTTGTTACTATAGAATCCAATTGAACCCTCACAAGTTCATCTTATGCATTAGGTTTGGTCATCTTTTAGGATTTATAGTTTCTAAGACCGGGATCATGGTAGATCCATTAAAGGTTGAGGAAATAATTTGATTTCCTCCCCTTCACACTATTAGACAAATTCAAGGTTTACAGAGGAAAGCTAACTGTATACCTCAGTTTATAGTAAATTATCCTAATATCACTAAGGGTTTCGTGTGTCTTTTGAAGAAGGACACCCCTTTTATTTGGGATGAGTGAGCCCATGAGTCCTTCGATGCTTTGAAGAAAGCCTTGGTATCGATGCCTCTACTGAAGTCTCTTGACTACAATAGGGATTAATTTCTTTATATAGCCACGTCTAAGGAGACAATTGGTATGGTTTTGGTTCAAGAGGATGATGATCTCTGCAAGCACGTCATCTACTATCTTAGTCGAAACTTAGTTGGTCTTGAACTTAATTATTCTCACGTTGAAAATCTAGCTTTGGTTGTCGTTCACATAGTCCGACGTTTGTGTCATTATATATTACATTGAAAGAATACTGTGGTTTCCGATGTCAATCCATTTCAATACGTCCTTATCAGGCATATCATAGGGGGGAAATATAATAAATGGATTGCCATTTTACAAGAGTTTGATCTCTATTTATCTTCTGCAAAATCCAAGAAATCACTAGTCTTTGCATATTTAATTTACGATTTTCCACTATTAGATGAGGATGTTATCCATCTTGATTCATTTTCGGATGAACGCATTTTTCTTGTCTCGTCATCCGACCCCTGGTATGGAGACATTGTTCTCTATCTTCAAACTTTGAAGTTCTCTCAACATCTCTCACGATATGACCAATGACATGTAATATACCAAGATAATAATTATACTATTGTCGACGACACTTTGTATTTCCAAGGAATAGATAATATCTTGCATCAGTGTTTAACTCACAGAGAAGCCAAGTCAGTCCTGAACAATTTCCACAGTGAAGCTTGTGGTGGTCATCTATCTGGGCTTGCGACAACCCCAAAAAATTTGCAAGACGATTATTTTTGGCCTTCTATCTTTAAATATTGTATTTAAGTGGTTAAGAAGTGTCACCCCTGCCAAGTTTTCACTCGAAAAATTCACTCGCATCCAGCCCCTCTTCACCCAGTCATTACCATTGGTCCCTTCACCAAGTGGGGGGGTGGACTTCATGGATTGCAACCCAACTTCGATTGGGGGGTATCAACACACTATCATGGTCATTGACTACTTTACTAAGTGGGATGACACCATGCCTATAGTTAAATCTTATGGGAATACTACTACCTTCTTCTTATTCAATCAAATTATCACCAGGTTCGGTATCCCGTGTGAGATTGTCATTGATCATGGAAGTTACTTTCAGAAACAAATGATGGAAGAACTATCATATAAGATGGGGTTTATACATGGTCATTCTTCTCCTTATTACCCCCAGGAAAATGGAAAAGTAGAGGTTTTCAATAAGTCTCTCAAGACCATTTTGCAAAAAAACATCAGCTAAAGTAAATCCGACTGGCACATTATGCTACATCCTGCACTCTGGGCATACCGAACCTTGGTCAAGACTTCCACTAGATTTTCCCCTTTCCAATTAGTACATGGTGTGGAGTTGATATTACCTATTGAATGTGAAATCCATTCTCTTAATTTGGCAATCATGCTCCTACCAGAAACTTCTGATCTCGAGTGATGCCTTGTACACCTAGAGAGTCTTGAAGAGAAACGTCAAGATGCCTCCATGACTATCGAGGTGAAAACAATATGTGTCAAGTTCCAATGTGATAAGTCTATCTATCCTCAATTATACACTAAGGGTGACTTGGTCCTCTTGTATGATCAAGCCAAAGAACCATTGGGGGTAGGCAAGTTTAAACCCATGTGGCACGGTCCTTATATCGTGCGACGTGTCTTAGAAAAAGGATCCTATGAGTTAGAAGATTATGAAGGGAATATGTTGGTCGAGCTCAGGAATGGGCTCTACTTGAAAATATATTATTCTTGAGCTCTAAGATTGGGAAAAAATCTTTGTATACTAATGTACTTTAGTATATATATATATATATATTCCCTTTCTTTTCATCTTCAACTTACTTATCAAATTTTCAATTGGTTGGTAGATGTCAACAGAGTCTTCGGTCTACCTAGTATTCACAGATGGAGCTAGTCATCATACATGGAACTTGGCTTCCATCGCTTGGATGGTTTACTCACCCAGGGGTCTATTGGTGTCTTCAGGTGGCATATTCCTAGGCCATCCATGAATAATGTGGTTGAATATATCACCATTATAAAACTTTTGCGCGATTCTATCTCACATGGTATTTTCTCTTTAGAAGTTCTCCTGGATTCCTAGTTAGTAGTATGTCAGTTGAACGGTAGTTGCCGCATGCGTGATCCTAATTTACTCCGACGATTCCTACGGGTACATCTTTTAGAACAAAAATTTGATTTTATTACTTATTATCACATTCCTAGGAGTTCAAATCATGTATCCGATGCTTATGCTAATTTCGTTTTAGATGGTAATTTGTCACATAACTAAAGAAAAGAAAACCATCTCATAAATGTACACATTATAAATATAAGTAAAGCTGAAGATCCATGTTTTATATATATTTCAAAAAATATGGTGTTTATAGCACAAAATTGGGGCTAATATCCTCAACAAACATATACAGTAAGTACTACAATATCCATGAAGTCTATGCCTATGGCGCTGGATGTGTACCATGGTAAAAAACTATGATGTTTGCAAGACGCCAAAAGAGTCGCACCCAAGCTCTGGACACACCAACCACTTGTCGTTGCATGGCTTCTGGTAGATCCTCTACCTGAACCATGGGAATCCTATGAGTCAAACGAGAAAAGTTTCTATGCACATTTTGAAGGACTCTCTCAACTTCTCCTCTCATCGCCTCATCTCCCCAGTTCCTCCGACAATGTCAAGGAAGCCCTTCTAGCCATTGTAGACCCACGTCTATGTTACACAAGTGTCTAGTTAGTACTTAAGCACCATGGGAATCCTATGAGTCAAACGAGACAAGTTTCTTTGCACATTTTGAAGGACTCTCTCAGCTTCTCCTCTCATCTCCTCATCTCCTTGGTTCCTACGACGATGTCAAGGAAGCCCTTATAGCCATTGCAGACCCACGTCTATGTTACACAAGTGTCTAGTTAGTACTTAAGCACAATTTGTTCTACTATACAAAAAATTTAAAAAAATGAAATATTTAAAATCATTTGACATACCTATGTCCTCGTAGGTGGTACCTAGTGGGAGTGGCATGTTTGGATCCCCTTTGAATTTGATCCTTGCATATGGATAGTCATCTAAAGTGATGACCTATTGATGCCACCAGTAGAAGAAATGCTCGTTGTAGGGTGTGGGCACCCTACCTCCCCCCTACCAGCTCATTACCTTAGCCCACCGTTCCATGGTTGGATCACGAGGTCCTCTCAAAAGAATCTCAACTCTAGGTCCCAAACCTAGAACCCGTTTGAAGAATAAACTGCATAAGATAGAGGCAAACCCAAAGTTCCTCTTGCTACCCTATTTGCACTCTGTCAACTGCCTCTTCATGTTAGCCAGTAGTGAGGTACACCAATCATTTACTGTGGGTCTTAAGAAGTCTACTACATAGAACATGAGAAACCTCGATGCCTGATGTAGGAAATTCGATCCTATGATCCTGGTCAACATGAGGACAACAATCTTGAGACTAATATTGTTTATCATAGGTGGGGAGTTGACTCCAGACCTTAGGAGTCCCTGTTACACAATGGGCATCTATGTATTCCTCTATTTTTATTCCTCTCCCTGCTCCCCGTGATTTGAGGTTTACAACCTCTCCCCGGTGTGATAATCTAGTCAAAAATTAGATATCCTCTACTTCAATCCTCAATGGTTTCCCATCAAGGTTGAAACTTTCACTGTCAGGGTCCTAGTAACCCACAAGCATCTCAAGCAACCTCACTTGGGATCTCATCCCTTTGAGTGCCCAAAATTTATATAAGCCACATATTTTCAAGGCCATTTAGGTCCTTGGATCTCTATCCACAACAACATCTACCTCCTCGTTCTCTCTCTCCCTCCATTCAATCACCATCCTGCCAGATAAAAGTCAAATTTTGAGTTAGCAACCATAGATATTATTGATTACGGAATTGTACATGAGATTCTTCACTTAAATTCGTGTATAGGGCTAGGTATATGCGCCCTGTAATTTTCATAGTAGCATATAACCCATCGTATATGCGATTCGATAAGGGACAACCCGCGTACACCGAATTACACAATTTGCGCGCTAATTTACTTAAAATTTGAAACCTAATTTAAAAATTTAATCCATTGGAAATGAAGAGGAGGGGAAGAGGAATTACTTGGTCCAGACGATTTTTGATTTCATTGTCTGATGCTCCCACAATCACTAGTTGAATCTTGGAGGTAATTTGGTCCAACTTTCACTATTTGGGTAAAAAGTCAAAATGGCATAGTATTTTTTGGTTTTATTACTATTTATAACAATTTTTACCCACTTTCTATAGTTTTGAGTCATTTTTTTGCCTAATGGACTAATACAAAGGTGGATTGAGTTGGTTTTTGTAGTTTTTATAAGGGATTCTTGCAGATTTCAACATTATGTTGGTCATTCATCACCATGGGTAGGTGTTTTCACTACCCAACATATAGGATAGGTATCCATTCCATCATGCATTTTGGAATTATCCTATAACTGACACTTTTTATGCCTTAGGTATGAACCCATTTGTTGTGACACAAAACCTTCCATGTGCTAAAATTTGTGTCGTTATCGAGTGGTAGAGACTTACCGAACATGGATGCCCTAGTTAGATCCCCTACTTATTTTAGTGCCCATGCAAAGATGTTTTCCATAGGACTGGGAGTCCCTCATATCTAGTACATGACTTTATGTTGAGCCTCATTTCTCACTCATAAACATGTTTCCTTATACCTAGAGGACTCCCAACCGAGTTTAATTTAAGCTCTTTTCCAACTCGTCTTCAAAAAGAGAAAAGATTGTTGAGTGAGCTTGTCTCTTTCACACTCATAAATTGGACTTGAAAGGACATATATTTGGCACAAGTTTATCCTTTTTTCACACCAAGTAGACTAAATTCCATGAAAAAGGACATATTTTAGCATTAAGTTGCAATTGCATCTCATGCCCTTGCTTGCAGTATTGAGCCTATAGTCGGTTCTCGCTTTGTGTTATAAACTGTTTTCCTCAACAGTTTTTTGCGTCCTCAACCAAGTAGAGCCTCGTTAATAGCCTTCGCAATTTGACACCCTATACGTAGGAGGGAACATTCCCTGAGTGTCTATCTCCTGCATGCATGTCCTTGCATTGAGCATAGGTATGTTCCACTATTGGAACTAGTTTTTCTTACTTGGGACACTCATTTTCTCCTATGTATCATAACATTCATTTGTCTATGAAAAAAAAAAATGCAGGCGGGAAGGGAGTATTATCTTATGTTGGAAGCAGTCATGTCGCCTTTGAATAGAGAAAAAGGTTATTGATTCCATTCATCATCATAATTTTTGGATTAGCATGGCCTTAGGAAGCTGAGCTTGTTACAGAGTCTTCTCTACCAACTAGTTACTCTTCCAGTCCCTATAGATAATTTTATTGATGCCTCCTTGATGCAGACCCCCTTATTCTCCCTTGAGAGTGCATCTCTCGGTCAAGGATCTCTGATTCTCAGAGATAAAATGGCTCTTCGAAACCTTGATAGTTTCACTAGTGATTAAACATGGGGCCTTTCATTCTGCTAGTGCAGGTTCTATGGCACCCGCAACCTTTCCCTTCGCATTGTTGAACCATCAAAGTCTAGGCGCTAGCTCCTCTTCCGTTATCCCTTTCCCNAGATACCATCCAAGTATTTCATCGTACTTTTCAGGAGTATGCATTGCAAAGTGCGCAACTCAGCCAGTGAGGGTGCAAGTTAGTTTGAGGGTTTGGAGAGCTGCACGAGATCCATATCCATATTGCAGTTTCCTTCCAACCCGTTTGAGATCTAGCCAAGGTGCTTCTATTGAGCCATCTATCGTCAGATTATGACAATGGAACCTTTCATATCAATTCATTCATCCATTTAGGGCGTTGCTCTTCCAAACAAACATTTGGTGTTGCATGTAGAGTATCAGAGCAGATCCGAACAAATCCTTTCGACCCATTTCCTTATTTGGTGAGACGATAATTTTGAGATATATAGAAACAGATTCCATTGGTGGAATCCTTTGGGGCACATCTAGTGCTCCAGGAGGTGTGCAAACCCCCCAGGGGTCTAGATCCAGTGCCTTAGAGACTAGATTTGAGATCTGGCACTCACCCATTTCAGTCTAGAGGCCAGGTCACTTCTTTTGGAGCAGCTTCGAACATATTCTAATGATTTGAACTTCTAGATGAGTTTTCCAGCTGGTAGCGGTTACCGTACTTCGCCGAAAATTGCATATTTTCTCCGATCTATCTGTGCATGCATCAGATCTGCTATCATCTTCTGATCATGGGTATTTTTATGTTATTTGATTGTATTCCAATACTGATCCATGATATTTGGATGACATTTATATTCTATATTTCCAGTAGACTAGTAGACTATTGTATTTCCATGCTTGAACTGTATAATACATGATATTGGGCAGTTGAAGTTCTTTACTTCTGCGTGAATCCTTTATATGATTTTTAAACCATAAATATGAAACATGCACATGCAATAACCAACATGAAAATGCAATAACCCACATGCACATGCAATAACCATGAAGATATCGAACATACAACTGAAACACATGCAGAAACCCCTAGTGTATCAGATCTGCAAGACAAAATAATAGATCACTGGAAAATATCTTGATTAGCGGGATCAGGGATATTACACGCCCAAAACTACTCTATTATTGAGGACCTATGTCAAACCCCTTGTGCGATGTCGGCTTTGGAGGTACTCCAGATGTGTCCTTCACATAGGAATGCCTTATTATCTACGTTAAGAGATCTAGAACCTAGTGTCTCAAAAGTTATCAAGTTTGACATCACAGATGTGAAGGCTCACTTGCCTTACCATGTGGATTTCCAAATCCACATGGGGTACTCAAAGTATACCATAAAATATGTGGTTTTTGATGAAGGCATTGCTACATGTGTGATGTCCCTGATCTATTGGAAATATTTCGGTTCTCTGCCTCTTTCCAAGTCATCGAACATCTTGACTTCTTTTGACGATCATTCCTTCCTCTCTCATGGTATTCTTCCTGCCTTTCCAGTCTAGTTAGGTGGGAAGATGGTAGAGCTAGAGTTTGAGGTAGTTGATGCACCTCTTGATTATAACTTGTTACTAGGACGCAATTTGACCTATGCTATGGTCGTCATCGTATCATCCATTTTTCGTACTCTTTGTTCTCCTCATGAAGGGAAGATCGTGACGATCGACCATTTATCCTTTGTGTATGCTAGTCCCAATGCATCTGTTGGACCGTCGATCCATGTGATAGACAATTCTCAACCAACAAATGAGAATATCGGTGTTGGAATGTTTCTTCCCTTATGGGTAATTTCGACTTCACGACACTGATTCACCACATTTATGCCATGTCCAGTAGGCCCGTTTCGAAAAGGAGGTCCTTTCCTTTCCACACTTCCTATTTTAGTGATTCATGGACCCTACCTTCCCCGACTTCATCTTGTGAAGGTTAGTCACATGTTGGAATGGCCATGCCACTATCGACAATGGATATTGTGTATCAAGTTGTTATTGACTCTTCCATTTATCCCGATCCTGTTACCTCATCGAAAAACGAGGAGGATCCCTTTCTTAGGCCCATGTGGGCCACTTCTTTGTATTTTTCACATGACTTCATTGATGAGACTTTTGCTTCTGATGAATCCATCATCGAATCCATGAATGGTTCCGACAAGCCTTGGGACGATATGCATCATTGCTCTTTTTTTCTCCTAGGCTTGAAAGAATCGAACAAAATGACTTTCAATCTACTTTGAGTGAGATAGTCGGTCACGTCATAGTTCCATTTGATATGCATGGAATTTTTTATAAAGGAAATATTGTGAATATTTCTCCTACCATCACAATCAATTTCTCTCGTACCCCTAGCAAGGTTGAAAACGTAAATATCGGTGTAGATTGTTTGCCAGAAGAAATCATGATCTACACCAAACTCTTCAAGGAATTCTGAGATGCATTTTCTTGGTCATATGAAGAGATTCTAGGAATCGACCCTCGTATTGTCAAGTATGAGATTAGAAATTATTCAAATGATAAACCTGTTTGACAACATCTTAGATTTTTCAATCCTTGGAAGGCCCCTGCTATTAAGGCAGAGGTGGAGAAGCTACTTAATGTTGGTTTCATCTACCCGGTTCCCTTGAATGAATGGGTATCCAATCCTGTTCCCGTGAATAATAATAATGGAACTATCTATGTATGTATGGACTTTCATGACCTGAAAAAGGTTTGTCCTAAAGACAACTTCCTGACACCTTTCATCGATCATATTCTTGACAAGTGTGTGGGAAGCGAAGTATTTTATTTTATGAAAGTATTTTAAGGGTATAACCAAATTCAAATTAAACCTGAGGATCAATACAAGATGACATTTATTTGTCATTGGGATACTTTCACATACTAGAAAATGCATTTTGGCCCTAAAAACATCAGAGCAACCTTCCAAGGTTCCATGACATTCTCTTTTCATGATCTTATGCATATAGTCAAAGCTTACCTTGATGATCTTGCTTCTCACTCTCGTAAGAGAGTGGATCACACTACGCACCTTCAGCTTGTTTTTGAAATATGTTGTTACTATAGAATCCAATTGAACCCTCACAAGTTCATCTTATGCATTAGGTTTGGTCATCTTTTAGGATTTATAGTTTCTAAGACCGGGATCATGGTAGATCCATTAAAGGTTGAGGAAATAATTTGATTTCCTCCCCTTCACACTATTAGACAAATTCAAGGTTTACAGAGGAAAGCTAACTGTATACCTCAGTTTATAGTAAATTATCCTAATATCACTAAGGGTTTCGTGTGTCTTTTGAAGAAGGACACCCCTTTTATTTGGGATGAGTGAGCCCATGAGTCCTTCGATGCTTTGAAGAAAGCCTTGGTATCGATGCCTCTACTGAAGTCTCTTGACTACAATAGGGATTAATTTCTTTATATAGCCACGTCTAAGGAGACAATTGGTATGGTTTTGGTTCAAGAGGATGATGATCTCTGCAAGCACGTCATCTACTATCTTAGTCGAAACTTAGTTGGTCTTGAACTTAATTATTCTCACGTTGAAAATCTAGCTTTGGTTGTCGTTCACATAGTCCGACGTTTGTGTCATTATATATTACATTGAAAGAATACTGTGGTTTCCGATGTCAATCCATTTCAATACGTCCTTATCAGGCATATCATAGGGGGGAAATATAATAAATGGATTGCCATTTTACAAGAGTTTGATCTCTATTTATCTTCTGCAAAATCCAAGAAATCACTAGTCTTTGCATATTTAATTTACGATTTTCCACTATTAGATGAGGATGTTATCCATCTTGATTCATTTTCGGATGAACGCATTTTTCTTGTCTCGTCATCCGACCCCTGGTATGGAGACATTGTTCTCTATCTTCAAACTTTGAAGTTCTCTCAACATCTCTCACGATATGACCAATGACATGTAATATACCAAGATAATAATTATACTATTGTCGACGACACTTTGTATTTCCAAGGAATAGATAATATCTTGCATCAGTGTTTAACTCACAGAGAAGCCAAGTCAGTCCTGAACAATTTCCACAGTGAAGCTTGTGGTGGTCATCTATCTGGGCTTGCGACAACCCCAAAAAATTTGCAAGACGATTATTTTTGGCCTTCTATCTTTAAATATTGTATTTAAGTGGTTAAGAAGTGTCACCCCTGCCAAGTTTTCACTCGAAAAATTCACTCGCATCCAGCCCCTCTTCACCCAGTCATTACCATTGGTCCCTTCACCAAGTGGGGGGGTGGACTTCATGGATTGCAACCCAACTTCGATTGGGGGGTATCAACACACTATCATGGTCATTGACTACTTTACTAAGTGGGATGACACCATGCCTATAGTTAAATCTTATGGGAATACTACTACCTTCTTCTTATTCAATCAAATTATCACCAGGTTCGGTATCCCGTGTGAGATTGTCATTGATCATGGAAGTTACTTTCAGAAACAAATGATGGAAGAACTATCATATAAGATGGGGTTTATACATGGTCATTCTTCTCCTTATTACCCCCAGGAAAATGGAAAAGTAGAGGTTTTCAATAAGTCTCTCAAGACCATTTTGCAAAAAAACATCAGCTAAAGTAAATCCGACTGGCACATTATGCTACATCCTGCACTCTGGGCATACCGAACCTTGGTCAAGACTTCCACTAGATTTTCCCCTTTCCAATTAGTACATGGTGTGGAGTTGATATTACCTATTGAATGTGAAATCCATTCTCTTAATTTGGCAATCATGCTCCTACCAGAAACTTCTGATCTCGAGTGATGCCTTGTACACCTAGAGAGTCTTGAAGAGAAACGTCAAGATGCCTCCATGACTATCGAGGTGAAAACAATATGTGTCAAGTTCCAATGTGATAAGTCTATCTATCCTCAATTATACACTAAGGGTGACTTGGTCCTCTTGTATGATCAAGCCAAAGAACCATTGGGGGTAGGCAAGTTTAAACCCATGTGGCACGGTCCTTATATCGTGCGACGTGTCTTAGAAAAAGGATCCTATGAGTTAGAAGATTATGAAGGGAATATGTTGGTCGAGCTCAGGAATGGGCTCTACTTGAAAATATATTATTCTTGAGCTCTAAGATTGGGAAAAAATCTTTGTATACTAATGTACTTTAGTATATATATATATATATATTCCCTTTCTTTTCATCTTCAACTTACTTATCAAATTTTCAATTGGTTGGTAGATGTCAACAGAGTCTTCGGTCTACCTAGTATTCACAGATGGAGCTAGTCATCATACATGGAACTTGGCTTCCATCGCTTGGATGGTTTACTCACCCAGGGGTCTATTGGTGTCTTCAGGTGGCATATTCCTAGGCCATCCATGAATAATGTGGTTGAATATATCACCATTATAAAACTTTTGCGCGATTCTATCTCACATGGTATTTTCTCTTTAGAAGTTCTCCTGGATTCCTAGTTAGTAGTATGTCAGTTGAACGGTAGTTGCCGCATGCGTGATCCTAATTTACTCCGACGATTCCTACGGGTACATCTTTTAGAACAAAAATTTGATTTTATTACTTATTATCACATTCCTAGGAGTTCAAATCATGTATCCGATGCTTATGCTAATTTCGTTTTAGATGGTAATTTGTCACATAACTAAAGAAAAGAAAACCATCTCATAAATGTACACATTATAAATATAAGTAAAGCTGAAGATCCATGTTTTATATATATTTCAAAAAATATGGTGTTTATAGCACAAAATTGGGGCTAATATCCTCAACAAACATATACAGTAAGTACTACAATATCCATGAAGTCTATGCCTATGGCGCTGGATGTGTACCATGGTAAAAAACTATGATGTTTGCAAGACGCCAAAAGAGTCGCACCCAAGCTCTGGACACACCAACCACTTGTCGTTGCATGGCTTCTGGTAGATCCTCTACCTGAACCATGGGAATCCTATGAGTCAAACGAGAAAAGTTTCTATGCACATTTTGAAGGACTCTCTCAACTTCTCCTCTCATCGCCTCATCTCCCCAGTTCCTCCGACAATGTCAAGGAAGCCCTTCTAGCCATTGTAGACCCACGTCTATGTTACACAAGTGTCTAGTTAGTACTTAAGCACCATGGGAATCCTATGAGTCAAACGAGACAAGTTTCTTTGCACATTTTGAAGGACTCTCTCAGCTTCTCCTCTCATCTCCTCATCTCCTTGGTTCCTCCGACTATGTCAAGGAAGCCCTTCTAGCCATTTCAGACCCACGTCTATGTTACACAAGTGTCTAGTTAGTACTTAAGCACAATTTGTTCTACTATACAAAAAAATTTAAAAAATGAAATATTTAAAATCATTTGACATACCTATGTCCTCGTAGGTGGTACCTAGTGGGAGTGGCATGTTTGGATCCCCTTTGAATTTGATCCTTGCATATGGATAGTCATCCAAAGTGATGACCTATTGATGCCACCAGTAGAAGAAATGATCGTTGTAGGGTGTGGGCACCCTACCTCCCCCCTACCAGCTCATTACCTTAGCCCATCGTTCCATGGTTGGATCACGAGGTCCTCTCAAAAGAATCTCAACTCTAGGTCCCAAACCTAGAACCCGTTTGAAGAAGAAACTGCATAAGATAGAGGCAAACCCAAAGTTCCTCTTGCTACCCTATTTGCACTCTGTTAACTGCCTCTTCATGTTAGCCAGTAGTGAGGTACACCAATCATTTACTGTGGGTCTTAAGAAGTCTACTACATAGAACATGAGAAACCTCGATGCCTGATGTAGCAAAGTCGATCCTATGATCCTGGTCAACATGAGGACAACAATCTTGAGACTAATATTGTTTATCATAGGTGGGGAGTTGACTCCAGACCTTAGGAGTCCCTGTTACACAATGGGCATCTATGTATTCCTCTATTTTTATTCCGCTCCCTGCTCCCCGTGATTTGAGGTTTACAACCTCTCCCTGGTGTGATAATCTAGTCAAAAATTAGATATCCTCTACTTCAATCCTCAATGGTTGCCCATCAAGGTTGAAACTTTCACTGTCAGGGTCCTAGTAACCCACAAGCATCTCAAGCAACCTCACTTGGGATCTCATCCCTTTGAGTGCCCAAAATTTATATAAGACACATCTTTTCAAGGCCATTTAGGTCCTTGGATCTCTATCCACAACAACATATACCTCCTCGTTCTCTCTCTCCCTCCATTCAAGCACCATCCTGCCAGATAAAAGTCAAATTTTGAGTTAGCAACCGTAGAATTATTGATTACGGAATTGTACATGAGATTATTCACTTAAATTCGTGTATAGGGCTAGGTATATGCGCCCTGTAATTTTCATAGTAGCATATAACCCATCGTATATGCGATACGATAAGGGACAACCCGCGTACACCGAATTACACAATTTGCGCGCTAATTTACTTAAAATTTGAAACCTAATTTAAAAATCTAATCCATTGGAAATGAAGAGGAGGGGAAGAGGAATTACTTGGTCCAGATGATTTTTGATTTCATTGTCTGATGCTCCCATAATCACTAGTTGAATCTTGGAGGTAATTTGGTCCAACTTTCACTATTTGGGTAAAAAGTCAAAATGGCATAGTATTTTTTGGTTTTATTACTATTTATAACATTTTTTACCCACTTTCTATAGTTTTGAGTCATTTTTTTGCCTAATGGACTAATACAAAGGTGGATTGAGTTGGTTTTTGTAGTTTTTATAAGGGATTCTTGCAGATTTCAACGTTATGTTGGTCATTCATCACCATGGGTAGGTGTTTTCACTACCCAACATATAGGATAGGTATCCATTCCATCATGCATTTTGGAATTATCCTATAACTGACACTTTTTATGCCTTAGGTATGAACCCATTTGTTGTGACACAAAACCTTCCATGTGCTAAAATTTGTGTCGTTATCGAGTGGTAGAGACTTACCGAACATGGATGCCCTAGTTAGATCCCCTACTTATTTTAGTGCCCATGCAAAGATGTTTTCCATAGGACTGGGAGTCCCTCATATCTAGTACATGACTTTATGTTGAGCCTCATTTCTCACTCATAAACATGTTTCCTTATACCTAGAGGACTCCCAACCGAGTTTAATTTAAGCTCTTTTCCAACTCGTCTTCAAAAAGAGAAAAGATTGTTGAGTGAGCTTGTCTCTTTCACACTCATAAATTGGACTTGAAAGGACATATATTTGGCACAAGTTTATCCTTTTTTCACACCAAGTAGACTAAATTCCATGAAAAAGGACATATTTTAGCATTAAGTTGCAATTGCATCTCATGCCCTTGCTTGCAGTATTGAGCCTATAGTCGGTTCTCGCTTTGTGTTATAAACTGTTTTCCTCAACAGTTTTTTGCGTCCTCAACCAAGTAGAGCCTCGTTAATAGCCTTCGCAATTTGACACCCTATACGTAGGAGGGAACATTCCCTGAGTGTCTATCTCCTGCATGCATGTCCTTGCATTGAGCATAGGTATGTTCCACTATTGGAACTAGTTTTTCTTACTTGGGACACTCATTTTCTCCTATGTATCATAACATTCATTTGTCTATGAAAAAAAAAAATGCAGGCGGGAAGGGAGTATTATCTTATGTTGGAAGCAGTCATGTCGCCTTTGAATAGAGAAAAAGGTTATTGATTCCATTCATCATCATAATTTTTGGATTAGCATGGCCTTAGGAAGCTGAGCTTGTTACAGAGTCTTCTCTACCAACTAGTTACTCTTCCAGTCCCTATAGATAATTTTATTGATGCCTCCTTGATGCAGACCCCCTTATTCTCCCTTGAGAGTGCATCTCTCGGTCAAGGATCTCTGATTCTCAGAGATAAAATGGCTCTTCGAAACCTTGATAGTTTCACTAGTGATTAAACATGGGGCCTTTCATTCTGCTAGTGCAGGTTCTATGGCACCCGCAACCTTTCCCTTCGCATTGTTGAACCATCAAAGTCTAGGCGCTAGCTCCTCTTCCGTTATCCCTTTCCCNCTCTGGTTAAGTTCTGTGAGCAGTTCAATATTTCACTAATTCACCCCACTCCCTATTATCCTCAAGGAAATGGACTGGTAGAATCTTCCAATAAAAGTCTAATCAAACTCATTAAAAGGTTATTGGATGACAATAAGAGGGCCTAGGATTCAAAGCTCAATTTCACTCTATGGGACGATCGAGTGACAACAAAGAAGTCCCTAGGCACCTCACCTTTTCAACTTGTTTATGGGACAGAGGTTTTTTTTCCCATTCAGATCGCATTACCTGTAGCGAAATTCTTTCAAGATCATGAAGGAGAGCCAGACCATATGGTCAGAATAATTCATCAAGTGGTGGAACTACAACAGATAAGGGAGTAGGTAATGGAATTAGCTCACAGTCATCAGCATAAGATCAAGCAAGCTTTTGACAGGAAGGTTAGGAAGGAGGAATTAGAGCTGGGAGATTTGGTGCTTAAGTGGGATCCACCCAGGCAGGATAGGGGAAAACACAACAAGTTTGATGCCCTCTGCATTGGGCCCTTCAAAATATCTGAAGTATTCTTAAATGACATGTACAGGTTGTAGGATTTGGAGGGTGAAGAAGTCTTTAGCGGCCTAGTAAATGGGCATTTCTTGAAGAAATGTTTTGTTTGAACCTTAGACGACTCCTTTGTTTTGTAAATATTATCTTTATTATTTTTCTGTTTATTTTCGATTTAATAAATGAATCCATAACCCAAAACAAGGCAACTGGAACTACATAAGGAGTTCTTAGAGCATCACAGGGATGAATCTATCCCCCATGGAGCCTAATGTTAGATCCAATTCTCGTAAGTCATGAGCATCAAGCACAACACATAGAAAAGGTCCATTTCGAGTGTAAAATCAAGTGAGCGAGCATTTGTTGTCAATGGTGAGAATCCACATATCGAGAATATCGATGGTCATCGGGTAGGTTTGAGTCACAGAATTGCACGAGGTATAGCACATGGGCTCATTTTTTATCACTGAAGTCATGAAATGATTATCCCTTTTGCGATTTCGGTTACCGAGACATTAAAGAATAAAGGAGTAGCTCCTCCACTGCATCGGGAATCCCCAAAACCCGAAATGCGAAATGCGAGAAGCTGCCCAAGAGCCATTTTGGCATTTTGGTTACCAGGACATCAAAGAACAAAGGAGTAGCTCCTCCACTGCATCGGAAATCCCTGAAACCTGAAACAGGAAATGCGAGAAGCGTCCAGGAGCCATTTCGACATTTCGGCTACCGGGATTTCAAAGAACAAAGTAACTTTTGATATGACAAGTGTCAAGTTGGGGACATGCATTCATATCATGGGGAAACTTAGCTCAGGAGATTCTCTCTCAGACAGGAGTTTTACGAACAGAAGGGGCGTGGAGAAAAACCAACAGACTGACCATCATTTTAACAAAGAGTTCACAGTGATTCCCAAAAACACACTCAGTTATCCATTCAATGCCTCCATGACTATTTCACTCATACATTTCATTATCCTTAAGACATCCATTCCACCTTTCCAAAACCTATTTCCCTGTCCTTTTTGGTTAGTGTACCTGGTTAGCTTGGAGTGGGATTGAAGAAGTGAGTTGTCAGGCCTGTGAGCAGTTCTCTAGGAGAGAGAATTGTTGGGGATTGATTTCTATAGGTGCTAAACTGTAGCTATAGTGCTCTAAGACTTCTAGTATGGCCTGTTGCTGAAGCCATGGAAGGGAAGTGGGGCAGCCGAGGGACTGTTGAGCAGAGAAGGGGCACACTTCCTTGGGGGGGACAAGCATGTGGGGAATGAGAGGTTGTAGGCTATTAGTTGAGTGAGCACCTGAGACGGAGTCTTTCCTATTGTCCATGGGCCTTTTCCTGGATATGAATCCCTTTACCCTAGGTGGAGTTTAGTCCTATCTTGGGGGTGATTCACTATTGAGAGTGATGAACAATGTAATCTATGGATCGAAGGTTTGTGGACGGTTTGTAAGCAGTTGGTGACAACCTTTATAAGATAAGTACCAATTTTATGATATATGGATATGTTTTCTTGTTATTGACATGCCCATGTTACGATTTTATCATATATGTGACTATGAAAGCTTGTGTGCTTATGGGTAATTTCCTGTAAATGATGCATATTGGTAATTATTATTATTTGTAATATAAAAGTCATGTTACAGAAAGTAATTGTTTGTTTATGTTAGATGTAAAGATTCTGCGAGCATGCTATATGTATATGCTTTAGTTGCATGCAGTCTAAAGAGTAAATTTAGGTGGCATTGCTTAGTTGACTACTGGGTATGCTACTATATGTTCCATAGTATGGTAACGAAAGATGTTCCCTAGAGAAGCATGTCCCAACCTGATGGCTGAGAATGTTAGCGACTGGTGTTAGAGCATGAGTGGTTTCTCTGAAGTGGCGTACCCCAACCTCAAGTTGGTCGAGGGGATCATTACAGCTTGGTATCAGAGCCTCAGTTCAACACTGAGATTGGATGGACCAGAAGTGTGCAATTGAAGTAAATATTCACAGAAAAGTAACTTCATAGTGACCATAATTAGATTCATAGAGTGTCCTTGGAAAAGGTTGGCATACTAGTGTGCATGGTAAATTTAGCACCACACAGGAAACTGTGGTGTGCCAGTGTGCACGGTAAATTGTGGTTCTGCACAGAAGATTATTATGTGTAGATGCACGTGATGAAATTAGCCTTACGTGGTAAGAACACACATAGTAAGGTGCACATGGGGTGCACAAGTATTGCTTAATGTAGGGGAGTTTAGTTGTTATGCACATAAGTATGAATATAAGTTGTTTCACGGAAGTGTATTCAATAATATGCACAGATATTTGAGCGCAAAGGAGTATGTTAAACTTGACATGGTGCATGCATGGGAGGAAAATGCATGTGGAATATTGATGTGCAGTATCAAACTGTGTGTAGTGGATATTGGCGCACAATGCCAGAGTAGTGTGTGTAAGTAGTAGGTACGATGAAGAAGAAACGTGCAATAGATTTAGGAGCGTGGAGAAGCATTTATCTTGTAATATTGCTATGCATGATAATATAAATGAACATGACAATTTAATGCACACGAAGTCACTTGGAAGGCGAGGAGTCTGAGTTTAAATTGCATAATAATAAAAGAAAAATAAACACATTATCGCATTGAAGAATTAATTTAAAAAAAAAAAGAATTTTAATTTCTTCTGATTTAGACAGATTAAAATAAAATATAAGATTACAAGAAAAAATTATTATAAAAGAAAACAAGGGTCATAACATCACCAGATATAAATTATAATAAAATAGTCTAAAATATGTTTCTGTATTTATATAATCATATTAATTACAAAAGAGTGATGACAGCAGTTAGCTTGTTGTAAAAAGGGTCATTGAAGAACAAGCCTATCATCTCTGGTACTCTTTACCTCCGCTACTGACTATTCAAAATTCGCTGAGACATGCTTATCTTAGTTGAAGGCTTACTTCAGCTTAGCGATCTCCTCCTTTAAAGATGAGTCTAACCAGATCAGTTGATTTTCTCCAACACTTTTGGTCGCTTTAACTGTATATTCCTCCTTCTTATGCCACTTACTCCTTTTATTCTTAGCGGCTGACCTGTTGATGACTAAATCCGTTATAATGGGATTTAGCCTAACTTCCAATCGTGAGTCTATAACCAGCTATGTGTGGAACTTAGTTGCTAGAAGGTGCACGAGGACCCTTTCCTTCTTATTTGTAGGAAAACCTAGCATGTTGCTCGAATAATCCATCTCACTCGACTTAGCTTTGTCCATATATCTTAGGTTGGGGATACCGAAATGTGTCTTTACAGAGAGAAGGAAGTTGAGAAGCTTGAATATTACTATGGTTATGGATACGCAGATATATTCATACTTGGGGAGTGGTAATTATAGAACTCCATTTATGAAGCACAGACAAATTACATACAAAGAGCATTGGGTTTTCATGCTTGGCCAATCCATTTCGAATGATTAGCTTTTGAGTTTGTTACATGGTGGTGTTCAGCTGACGTCACATGGCTGCGAAGTACCAAACGAATGAAGCAGGGTGATCTGACTAGCCGTCTCCCACTCCTCGAGTGGTGGATTTGACATGTTGAGACACGTGATACCACGTCTTGGAAAAATTGGTTTCGATAATACCACCTTCTTGCGCGAGTGTATCTCGGAAGGCACTGTGCGTCAGCATTCTCGAGACTTGGGTCTTATATAGAATTGTTGTGGTGATAACACCAAGAAACCGGGAGTGATAATGTTGATGTGTATGTTGAATCGAAATGGTGCATATTCTCATGAATTGTTGATTGGTTAGTCTGATTAGTTTCAATGGCTAGACGTTTTGCAAAATTAACAACAACTCAGTCAGGACAGACTAGTGCAGATTCTGTAGGAATGGAAGAGGCACAGGAGAATTATAGTCATCCAAAGAAGAGCAGAGGGATGGATGTCCATTTTGGCATGGAAGGAATGAACTCCAATGGACATGGAGAAGAAAGGAATGAATACATGAATATGGCTGAAACCATTAAGAATTTGCAGAAGGATGTCCAAATCCATAAAGCTAATAATGAAAGGCTTATGAAAGCCAAAGAGCAACAAGATGACTTCAAAATGAAACTATTGGAAGGTTTGAACAGAATAGAGAATAAATTGGCTAAGGAGAGTGACTCAAGTAGATCCGAGAGTCACAAATCTTTTGAGGAGAAGAGAGAAGTAAAAAGTCCTAGTAGGCATCACCATCATTCCCATATGCATTTCCATAAGAGAGTAGGCAACAACTCAAGTCTATCCCCTATCAAAAGGTATAAGAGATCTAGGGTGGATGAGCTGTGAGGAGAATTGCATAAAATAAAACCTCCTAATTTGATGGTGAGTACAAGAAGAATGAAGATGTCGAAACATGGTTTCTAGGCATGAGGAAGTATTTTCAATTGCATAATTCTTCTTCTTATGCTGAAGGTAGAATTTCTATCTATCAACTCAAAGGAAAGGCCTCAATGTGGTGGGATCAACTTGTGCAGGTACAACACATTGTAGAGAAAAGTGTTACTTGGAGAGAATTCAAGAAGTATTTTGAGAAGAAGTACTTGACCAAGAGATACTATGACAAGAAAATGAAAGAGTTCTTTGAACTCAAGCTTGGAAGTACAACCATAGATGAATATGAGAGAAGGTTTCTGGAACTGTTGAAGTATGTCTCTTTCATTAAGGATGAGATAGTCAAGATTCAACGGTACTTAAGTGGATTTTCATCGTTCATCAGTGAAAAAATACAGTATGATGATCCCAAGACATTAGAAGAGACCATAAGAAGAGCTAAATGCTTATATGACCAGTTGAAAGCAAGACCGGCTTTTCAAAAGGCTTGGGAAGACAATAAGAAATTCAATATGGATCAGAGGAAGAAGGGAGATAAACCACCATTCTTCAAAAATAATCTATAATGGCAGCAAATGCATAAGGAAACTAGAGTGATTGACATAGGGAGTCAAGGGCCAAGACAAACACCTATGCAATGTTGGGGTTGTAAAGGAGACCATAGGTTCAGAGATTGTCCTCACAAAGGTGAAAAAGGTAAGGATGTTCACAATGTACAATGAGCTGAGACAATGGAGGACATGGGCAGAAATGTGCCAAGGATTTATGCATCCCTGGACAACAAGCAAGTAGAGTATCAGTCCCACATGATTGAAGTGGAAGGTATGATCAACAACCAAACCCTTGCTATTTTAATTGATTAAGGAGCTAGCCATACTTATATAGACCCTAATATGGTGGAAAGTTTGCAATTGCCAAGAATCAAGCATGGGAAATCTTGGTTGGTGCAACTAGCTACAGGAGCCAGAAGAAAAGTTAATGAGATGGTTAAGTCCTGCCTCATAGACATGAATGGACTAAATACTAGGGCAGATTTGAACATCTTACCCTTAGGTTCCTATGGATGTTTCATTGGTATGGATTGGTTGGACCCACATCATGCTCTATTGGATCTTCATAACAAAGAATTCACTTGCTTGGATGAAGAATGGAACCAAAGGAAAGTGTAGGGAATTCCCAGGGCAGTAACCGTTAGAGAAATTTCAGCATTACAGCTGAAGAAATCTTATAGAAGAGGATGTCAAATATTTGCAACTCATATAGAGGAGACACCTAAAGACAAGGTGCCAAATTTGGAGGATTATCCAGTCCTGAAAGAGTTTGAAGGTGTATTTAAAGAAGTACCAGGACTACCCCCAAGGAGAGACATTGATTTCTCTATAGATTTGATGCCTGGAGCAGCACTAGTATCAAAGACTCCTTACAGAATGAGTATACCAGAATTGAAGGAGCTGAAAATGCAGCTTGAAGAACTTTTGAAGAAGGGGTATATATGCCCAAGTGTATCACCTTGGGGTACCCCAGTCTTGTTTGTGAAAAAGAAAGATGGAACGTTAATATTGTGCATTGACTTCAGACAATTGAATAAAGTGTATGTTAAGAACAAATATCCTCTACCAAGGATTGATTATCTCTTTGATCAATTGAAGGATGCAAGGATATTTTCAAAGATAGATCTCAAATTAGGATAGCATCAAGTAAGAATTAAAGATGAAGATATTACCAAGACCGCCTTCAGGACAAGGTATGGTCATTATGAGTTCACAGTGGTACCATTTGGATTGTCAAATGCACCATTTGTTTTCATGTGCTTAATGAATGGTGTTTTCCAAGAGTATTTGGACAAGTTTGTCATTTTATTTTTGGATGACATTCTTATATATTCCAAGTCATAGGAAGATCATGGACATCATTTGAGGATGGTGTTGCAAGTATTAAGGGAACATCAATTGTATGTCAAATTGAGCAAGTGCTCATTTTATCAGAAACTAATTCATTATTTGGGGCATATCATCTCAAAAGTTGGGATAGCAGTGGACCCTGAGAAGGTAGAATCCATTAGAGAATGGTCAACACCAAAGAATGTTACAGAGGTCAGATATTTCATGGTCCTTGCAGGCTACTACAAGAGATTCATTTGAGGATTCTTGAAGATAGCACACCTAGTCACTTCCTTGCAAAGAAAGGGTATGAAGTTTCAGTGGACGTCGGAATGTGAAAGGAGTTTCCAACATTTGAAACAATTATTGACAAGT
>JZKD02S0033102.1:0-26434 GCA_000966675.3 Picea glauca
ATCGTGTAGATAATAGTTAAGAGAATTTAATACAATCCATCACGGGATGTGCAATAAATATTTATCATGATGGCAAAGTAGTGGTGCCCCGTAACCATAAATGAAGATTGTCAAGAAGATCTTGACAGGTCGTAGAATCTAACAGATAATTTTTTGAAGATATGGATTTAATGAAGCATGACGATAGGTAATGAATGCAAAGAACTAATGGATTAGACAACAATTTTATGTGCGAAGTAAATCTAACAGTTGGAAATGTGGTATAAAAGAAAGCGCAGGGTCGACGAGGAAGGTTATTTTCAGTTACAATTTGCATAGAGAGTCAAGTTTTAGAGTCGATTTGTAGAGTCAAGTTTCAGAGCCGAGTTGTAGAGCATAGTTGTATGTAGATAAAAGTTGCAGTGGAAGATGGAACCACCCAAGGCAGCAACGGCTTCAACTACAGTACCAAATAAACAACGCAATCAACTAGCAATGACACATGTAATTGAAGAGACAACGGAGTCATCCTCCTCAGCATCGAGATTCCATAAGGACTATATATCACCAAGAAAGTCATATGTAAATTAGTAAACTTATAGAAAGATGCAAAGTATCCAATCGTGGAGCCAGAGATTCCAGAAGGAGTGATTGTGGAAGGGGACATGTTAAGCCTAATACCCGCTTTAAAGTATGTCGACCATGGCATTCAAGATGAGAATAAATTTCCAGAGTTAGTGCCAAGAAATTAATTGAAGAAATATATTAGTTATGAAACACAAATGATAGTCATAGAACCATAGATTTGGACTATGAGGTTGTAAAAAGTAGGTATTCTAAACCTCTTCGACATACCTCACTTTGGGAGGAGCCAAGAAATTAATGTCTACATAAAAATGTTGTTGAGTTGTGTGCATGGGGGCTACTTATGGTTCGACAGACTAGTTTCCATTGATACAGACATGATAATGCACATTATTGGTCTACCATCATAAGGGGAGGACCCCTCATTGTTGTTTGTTGACAAGAATAATGAAAAGACTCTATTTGAGATCACGAAGGAGAAGTCTCATACATTCTAAGAACAACGCGGATTATATGTCGCAAGTATATAAGACCCGACGGTAAGGTTTACAACGCAAGAACTCGGTTGTAAAATGTTAAGGAAGTGTAGAAAAGAACAAGTCCCAACAACAATCATAGAGATAGAGGAAATATGTGTCAAGGGCGTCCAGATGAACTAGGCGATGTTGTTACTAAACCAGTTCCTAACTGATTATGAAGAGGCAGAGGATAAAGGTATTGATTTCCACTATGTATGGTTACTCATTTTAATTGTGCTATCAGCATGGAGGGAGCCAAATGACACACAGTTTTGGGGAGTCAAGGATAAGACATGTCTAGTTGCATGATATCAAAATTTGTGGCACACTTATAAGGACAGATGGACAACAATGTTTCCTTTTACATTTATAAGGAAACTATTAGGGGAAACATCGAGAGGAAACCATGCATACCCCCACAGGTGGTGTATGTGTATAAGGAAGGGAGCCACCATATGTATGTACAAGTGAAAAGGGACCCAGATTAGCAATGGTTTCCCACATAGTATATATTAATTGAGGATGAGACGAGACATATCATGGTAGATTGGGATGATGAGTGGAATATTACACCAGCAGAAATAGGGCCCTCAAAAAGACAAAACCCGAAAGTACAAGAGATCAATGAAGAAGAAGAAGAAGAAGAAGTTGAACAGAAAAGAGGACATGGCACAGAAAAAACCACCCAGAAGACATGAGAGCCCATAGAAAAGAAGTAGAAAGAACCAAAGACAAGTATATTTGTACCACGATGAACAAATCAGAAAGTCGTCAAGGAAGTGGCCATCCAAGCCTTGATAGAGGAAGACTTGGAAAATTTTGAAAATCAAGTTAAAGTATTCACAGATGATTATTTTTAGCATGTGACACACTAGTAAGAATAAATGAAAAGACGAATGCAGGAAGATGGTTGAGGTGCACCAATTGATAGAAGAAGAAAGAATCACACTAGTGCGATAGACAGAGGATAAACAGAATACAAGTACTACAAATAATGGGGAGGCAGGGCCAACAATATCTCAGTCTTTAGTAGTAGCAGGTGAACATAGATTGATGAAGTTAGCGATAGGGGAAGTAGAGTTCCCAAAAATAGAGATGCAGGAACAGGTAAGGGAACTAGGTCACATTGACTTAGTCTTATCTCAACTACCGACAAATGTATTGCAATAATTATAGATGAGTGTGACATAAGAGATGAACTCATGCACAGAAAATACATCTAGCGAGTTGGTTAAGGTTACGAAAGAGAATGTAGCCTTGGAGATGGAGTACAACAAAGTCAAGAATGAGTGGGATGAGGCCACGTGGAAGGCTGAAAGGATGCAACAAGAATTTGATAAGGTATACCAAGAACTCCCATAGGCTCAGAGAGAGATGGAGGCCCCGGTTGAAGAACAAGTAACGAAGACAAGTGAAGTTATCCAGGGATTCCATGCACATATAGTTGACTTAGAAGCACACATGACACTGAGTACTCTGCTAGAATAAATGGAGAAAAGGGAACAAACAGTGACCACAGTTTTGGAGAGAATAAATAATCTAGAGGTAGAATTTTCTCAGCTCTATGTAGAAACCATGGGAATCTGGATGAAAATAACTAAATATAGGGAGAAACAATAGATCATCCAAAAGATCTAGGTTGTGTGGGAAAAGGTGTAGAAGTTCAAAGAAGTAATGGGCACCTTATTGCTAGTAGAGGTGGTAACAACAATGGATGAGAATAGGAAGCTATATTCAAAAATGAATCAACTAAGGGCAGAGTAGTAGGCTCGCGTGAAAAAGATTGAGGTACTTCAAGAAGAATCATATATGGTGACAGTGGCCTTTGAAACCACTCGAGGTATAATCAAACAAGTAGTAGAAGAAAGTGTAGAGAAGATGCAGGCTTGGGTTACTGCCAAAATAGTCGATACAATTTTGTAGAAAGAGATATAGGTAATGGTGCAGGCCACGACAGCAAAGTAGAAATTCAAAAAGTTCATGGTGAATTGGAAGAAGGCCTAAGTAGCTCGGGACGAGCCACAAGTGAGTGTTAGGGGACTATTGGATAGGTGTTTTGGATAAGTTTGGTTCATTTTTAGGATTTGTGCCATAATAAGTCAAAGAATAAAAGGGATTTAGAAGATGGACTAGAGCATGTGATGGGAGCAGACTTTAAGGAGTCAAAGTGCGTGATAGGAGGAAATGTGACAGAGCAGCGTGCAGAAGGAAAAAACAAATTATAGACCATTGGGGTTTTGGGACATTTTGTAACGGGATTATCCCTATTTTAATGTATAAATATGTAAAGGGTCAAGTTGTATAGAGGGTTTGACATATGAAAATTTCTTAGTGCTTTTTGGGGTAAGTTGAGTCGAATTTTGGATAAGTTGTGATGAATCTTTTTGAGGTATGAATGAGGAATGAGGCTGTCACTACAGCAGAATGGCTACATAGGTTTGAGTAATGGTTACTATTGTATCTTTTTGTAAGTGTAGTGCACAATTGTAAGATGACTATAAATGAATAATATAAGAAGTAGTCGTTGTGGACATAGCCTAGATTGGGGTGAACCACGTTAAAAATTGATTCTTTATGTGATGTTATGTGTGTGTTGTGGATAGTGTAGATATGTTGAATGTTTTATGAATATGTTATTGATATTGCACAGTGATGATGAAAAGTTAGTATTTTGAATGTGTTATTCATATATGTTGTTATAATGTTGATCATTGAAGTAACTGGTAAATGAATAAATGTCAAGTAAAGTAATGTCACATACAGGGAATGTTGAATGATAAGTAACTATTAAGTGATAAAAATGGCGCACAAAATAAAGACATGTTGAATTCCCCACTTCCCCTCACCACTACAAAACATTGGTTCTTGCAGTGCCTCTAGATGCCTAGGGTGAGACTTCACTTTCTTGTAGGTGATGCTGAAAGGGTCGATGTCTAAGGGTTTTGTTAGTGTTTTGATGATTAACCTTGGGTCTACCCACTGTGCACCAACATGCAATTAATGGCATGTATGAGTGTGTATAGTTATTGACATGTATGAGTGTGTATAGTTACATATCAAAGCATGTAATGCTTTAAAAATTACTTGACAATGAGTTATACACATATACACCACCTTTCTCATCTTGTTTGCAAGATGTTTGAGTAAAACACAAGTAGTTTCATGTACTTGACATGTTGATATAAAAATGGTAATTGCATAGATTTATCTTTGTTTTTATGAATATGAAACCTATATGTATCAAGTATGAATATGGATTGTAAAACAATAATTTTGCATGAAAATTACAATACATACAAAAGCTACAAATGCAACATTTTCCCAATTTTCTCTACAATGGTAATTTTCTTACCATATATATATAATTTCCAAAGATTGCATATTTATATACATACATAGTCTTAAACCCTAATATGGAAGCAATCTTGCAAAAATACCTTACTGGGTATGTTCATATACAACAATAGTCCACAACCATAATATTTCACTTGTGGGATCATTAATCTATCATCTATCACTATAAATAATTTCGGAGTTGTATATGTAACAATACATATTAGTTCATGCATGTAACCCCAAACCAAAATTTATATTTTACCCTACACCAAATTCTAGGGATACAACAACATATATCTAGCATGCATTTTCCATAATAGGGCATGCATTTTTCTCAATGCCATGAAATTTCATAAGGACAACGTGCATAATGTGCATAATTCATCGAAGGATATGAATTTTACCTAACATTATGATTTAAGAAAAATATAATGCAAATCCTAAAACAAGGCTTGCAATTTTCACTCCAAGGTATGTTCAAACTTCATATACAACAATAGTACACAACCACAATATTTCACTTGTGGAATCATTAATCTATCATCTATCACTATAAACAATTTCAGATTTGCATATGTAACAATACATATTACTTCATGCATGCAACCCCAAACCAAAATACATATTTCACCCTGCACCAAATTCTTGGGACACAACAACATATGTACAACTTGTCTTTTTCCCTAACAGGGCATGCATTTTGCTCAATGCCATATTTTCATGAAATTTCATAAGGACAGTGTGCATAATGTGCATAAGTCATCTAAAGATATAAATTTACCCTGACATTATGATTTCAAGAAGTTATCATGCAAATCCTAACACAAGGCTTGCATTTTTCACTCAAGGGCGTGCATTTTACAGCATGCCCTGTATTTATGAAAAAAAACACACAATTTCGATTTGTTAACATGCATTTTCTTCTTAAGGAACAAATATCTCATATTACGGAATGAATTACTCAATTTCCTATATATACATTAGCTCATCATAAAAATTTCACCACTATGCATGCATTTCCCTTAAGTTGGCATGCATTTTAATAAGACCAATTCAAACAATTTCCCTCTTCGTCCTACAAGACAGTTTTTGTTCTTTTTGCACAACAAGGGTTTTACGTTTCCAATTACACAAAAAAAGGTATAAACAAATGTATAACTTTTCTACAACCATGTATCTTGTAATATTTCCTATAATATTGACCTATTCATTTTACAAGATAGTTTTTGGTATAGACAGATGTACAACTTTTCTACAACCATGTAGCTCGTAATATTTTCTATAGTATTGACCTATTCATTATATATTTTATCAAAAGGTCATGAATCTTTGTGCACATAAATAATCCTTTTTGGAGTGTAAATGCACTCCTAATTGTACAAAAATGTTAAAACTATTGTAATCAACAAGTCACAACTTAAATAATAAATTATGGAGGCTTATCCAACTTTGGGTGTGCACTTTCCTATAGCCAACTTTAACAAATTGTCCCTTCAATTTTACAAGACAATATTTAGCCTTTATGCACATCAGGTAGTTGTTTGTCTGAAACTTCCAATACAAGTCTATATGCAGGTGTAAAATCACAAATTACACCTTATTCAAGTTGAACCACTCAATTTGGGTCAACATTGATACTATGGCGTGCATTTTACTCTAACGCGGTTTTGACTTCAGATTTACATGTAATCCCAAATCTAGGTTCATGAAAGCAATCTATCATGTTCTTGAATTTCACTCCATATTAAAACTTATAAAAAAAAATTGGAGCTACAAAGAATCTTGGACATGCATTTTATTTTGGTCACTTAGTACGGTTTCAACCTTCCAAATTACAAGGAAAACTTTGCCTCTTCTACACAACAATCCTTTTTAAACTTGCAATTGCAAAATTAACAACATGAATAAGCCTAATATGAAACACCACACCCCAAAAACCTTCAAAACTCAAATATAAAGTATAATAAAATGGTGGCTTATGTTTTACAAACAACTTGGGCATTTCTAGGGTTTTACTAGGCATCTCTTGCCTTTTTTTTTCACAGTAGAGTCTTTTATGACTGAAAAATGCAAAACTGATTATATAGGCTTATGCAAAATGACTTAAAAATCATTTACAATTTGAACCACTCAAATTGAATGAGATTTGAGACTTGTGTAGATTTTAACCTTGTACAATATCTACTGCAAACAGATATTTAGTAAAAGAACAGAAAATATACAATGGAAAATACAAACATTACACAGAGATTTTTCCCCTGGAAACCCAAACCGGGAAAACCAACATATTCTATATTCATTCATTGTAATACATTGTTTACAATACAATATACATATAGGAGCCAACGGAATCCAAAACCCTAACCCAATGACCTGGATTAGTCAACAACCCTAATTCCTTAACTAGAAATAGAAAACCATAGGAAAAGAAACCATGTGCCGAAAAACCACCTAAAATATGTGACACATTTTTCGAGGTAGAAGAATATGTGACACATTTTCCGAGGCAGGAAAAATTTTCTCGGGGGCACTACACGCCCAACACATACGCTCAGACACTACTATTCGTGCAAATGATATAACACATACCCAACATCTTGGGCATGCATTTTAGTGTAACCTAGCATGTATTTTGCACTAAGGAAAAATTTACACCAATGCAAAAAATTTCCTAAAACACAATTTTTGGTCTTTTTACACGACAAAGGGTTTTAAGTTTCAAATTGCACAAGAAAAGGTATAGAAAGATGTACTACTTTTCTACAACCTTTTAGCTTTTAATATTGACCTCTTTATTCTATAAAACATGTATTGGTCTTTTATTGCAGCAAAGGGTTTTACTCTCGAGCAACTTGAAATAATCAATTTGGAGGTGAACAAACTCCATATTTTCTATTATATATTCTCTTTGAAGTATTTTTTTATATGGGTTTATTATGTTTTGTTAAGTTTTATGTCATTTTCTATGTATAATTGGTTGGTTATAAGTCATTGACCTTGATTTCTCTCATAACCCACCATCCTTTGATTCATCAAAAGGTCATGAATCTTTGTGAACAAAAATCATCCTTATTGGAGTGTAAATGCACCCCTAATTGTACAAACATGTTAAAAATATTTTAATCATCAATTTACAACTCAAATATTAATTATGGATGATTATCCAAATTTGGGTGTGAACTTTCCTATATCCAACTTTAACAAATTGGCCCTTCGGTTTTACAAAGAAATTTTTATCCTTTATGCACATCAGGTAGTGTTTTGTCTAGAACTACCAACCTAAGGCTATGTGAATCTGTAAATTCAAAAATTACAACTTCTTTAAGTTGAACCACTCAATTTGGGTCAAAATTGAGACAAGGGCATGCATTTTACTCTAGGGAAGTTTTGACTTTAGATTTACATGAAACCCCAAATCTAGGTGTCTGAAACCAACCTCTCATATTCTTAAATTTCACTTTAGATGACATAGGTAAATACAAAATGTAGATATATTCATTGTACAACTTATAAAATAATTTTAGGTGCTATAGGGAAGATTGGACATGCATTTTAATTTTGTCACTTAGTAAAGTTTTGACCTTCCAATTTATAAGGCAAACCTTGTCTCTTTTGCACAACAATTGTTTTTAAAAATGCAATTGAAAAATTAAAAACATGAATAGCTATAATATGATAAACCATGCCCCCAACAACTTGCACAACTCTAATATACTGTATAATAAAACCTTGACTTACTTTTTACAAACAAGTTCTCCATTTATAGGGTTTTACTAGGCATCTCTTGCCTATTTTTGCACAACAAAGTCTTTTATGATTGAAGAAAAAAAACATATAGGCTTAGTAAAATGACTTAAAAACTCATTTACAATTTGAACCACTCAAATTGAATCAGTTTTGAGACTCGAGGGTGCATTTTAGTGTAGCCTAGCATACATTTTTCACCAAGGAAAAATTTGACCTCTTTGTCCTACAAGACAATTTTTTTTATCTTTTTCCACAACAAAAGATTTTAGGTTTCCAATTGCATAAACAAAGGTATAGATGGATGCACAACTTTTCTAATGATTTCTGGAGAAAAATTGAGACCATGGTTCTCAAAGGTTACCAACAAAGGGTATCGTTGTAGTCTAGGAGTGTTGGCATATTCAACCTTCTGCAAGGAAAGGAGATCTCACCCAAAGTGCAGCGGGGACATTTGTGATGAAGTGATTTAAGGAGAATGCGTCGTTGAATTTGACATTACCATGTTCATATTCATAAATCAATATGCAAATACATTCATAGATAGTACCTGAATGCTAAATACACATGACAAAAGCAATTGTGCAACATATAAACCATCGATTCATACATAGTATAATAGAATTTTAGGGGCCAAATAATCCATTATATTATCAGCATCTCAAAATTTTCATACAATGAGTACATATCTCATACAATGGCTTATGCATTGGAATCTATTCCTAGATACCCATTACAGACTCTACCCTATTTCACAAGCACAATAACATCAACAAAACCCATTACAATAATATCATGAAAGTAATAACTTGATCCCAACCCGAACAATAGAAAAACCAGAGTATCTCTCCTATCCACTCATTAATCAACTCTAAAACACTTTCCTTTGAACTAACCAACCAATCAACCTTGTACCTCATCGCACTACCTTCCTCTTTATACCTTTCTCCTAGCCATGTCTTGGAATTCTTATTCCACTAATTTTCTGGCCTTTTTCCGCTGGCATCCAGTGCTTTTGTCACTTTCTAAACTTCTTGTCCAACTGGAACATGGTGATTTTTTATGTCTATGTTGTTGTTACACTTTTAGTTATCTTTTATCTCTTCTAACTAATTTCCACTACCATCCCTTCTCCAGTTGATCATGCAGCGCTTTCCTCAAAACTTTGGCATTTCCCAAAAATAGACATTTATAGAAAACGGAGGGCCCAATATGCCCCAACCACAATCGTTGACTCATTCCAAGTCAACCTTATTCTTTCTCCCCATGGCCTTATGAAAATTGAGGGCCCAACTTCAGTACAATTTGGAATATATCATAGTGCTCCACATAATTATGCCATTTTCTTGCTAAAGTCAAGGTGCACATAAAAAAAATCATGTGTTATTATCACATTGGGATCCTTGGGCCTAGTAGCTAATAGTGTAGTCCATTCAGTGTTTGTAACTGAATCAATTTGTTGCATCTAGACATACTCAGCTTGCACTTCAGGACAAAACTCTCTAAACTCTTTCTTGGTTTCCCGAGTAGACTCATCCAAAGCATCCAGTCTTTCGTCCACAACTTGGATCTTTGCAAATTTTGTTTCCTACTCAACCAAGTCAATGATGTCTTGGGATTCTACATTCATTTGGTTGAGTTGAGTGTGAAACTCCTCGACTAGCTTACTTTATCATTCTAGCAAGCCAGCCTAGTCATTTACCATTGCAAAGAGTTGGCGGAATTCATCTGCACAGGAATGATGAGAGGATTGGATGAGATTTCCCTCCAAGACCTGCCTATGTGACCTTCTGCATCACCTCCTAGGGCTTCTCGTTTTCCTTCAACTTGATTGCATCCATATCTTGTCGAAGGATATCGATCCTCACATCCAGTTGTGACCAGGGATCATCAATGATCTCAAGTCGTTGTGGAGGCGCAACTGTGGTGATATCCTTAAGGAGATCATGAGAAACATGTCTGAAGGTAGGCCAAACTTGGAGAAACTTGTCAAAAATTGTCGCAACAATGGACTCAGACTGTTTTCATAACCCATGCTCATTCTCACTGACAAAGGATGCTACAACATTGTCTTGGCGTAGCTACTCCATTTGTTGTGTGAGCTCCTAGTTTATTCAATTGATTGAAGAAATCCTCTACTCAATTTTATCAGTGGAGGATCAGCTGAGATGGATGATCTATGGAGTGGACCAAGCCACGACCTCTCCACTAGTGAGGGATGCATCCATGGGAAACCTTGACTCCAGTGGTTAGCCACTGGTGACAGATCGCTCAAACAAACTAGGGGTGTCAGCACTATTAGGACCAGGAGAAGTAGTGTGGAGGTTTTGGGGGAGCCTATCCTGGACATGTGGATGAATTGTCCCAATGACGTCAGCTTTCTCTAAGCACAATTCCAATATTCCACGACATTGTTGTGGATCTTGCAGCAACAACTCAATTTGTTCTTTAACTAAACTTGTACTGTGAATAGAGTGAGTGTCCTCCTGGGTGTCCATCATGTCAATGTGAGGATATAGACCCATTTTCTCCTACACCTATGGTACCTTAGTTGGTTCAGGATTGGGGTTATTCTCAAATAGGGTGTTAAGTGGAATAGGGACCTATCAATCGTTGGGGAAGGTGGATGGAATGGGGATTGTGGTTCTTGGATTCGTTGTGAAAGGGGTAGTAGATGTGGGTTCAATAGTGTCAATATGAGTATCATGAGGGGATGATGGAGTGGAAGATGGGGAATCTGTGGTTGAGCTTGGTGGTTGGTTAGTGCAGTCCTCAATGATGGGAGTGGACTAGGTCTTGGTGGGTGGGTCGTCGATAATAGTGATGATGGGAATGGAAAAGGGAATAGGGATGGTTGTGTGAATATGAGGAAGGGAAGATATCAAAGTGTAATTTGTGATGTGGGGGAGAATGGTGTATTTGGATGGAGATTCAGTGCATAGTTTCTTAAGTGGAAAATAAGTGGCAAAGGCTTTGTGGAGCTACTTACCAGAAATAGTGGCATTATCTAGAATTGAAGGGAATGGGAGTGGAACTGACTTGGGTATTCTCTCCTCTTCTCCTTCTTCCTATTCATCATCTGATGTTTGGGGTGTCCACTCTCTCTTTGATGTGGTTGTTCTTGGTATTTCTCCCATGGTATGTAATGGAGTTGGTTATTTTGATATCATGAGCATCACATAGGAGACGCCTGATCTCTTCTCTTCTATGGTAACCCCAAGCCATGTAGTTAACTCCATATACATAATTTCCTCATCCAGATAAAAAGTTAGAGGAGGAGTGTGAAATATGGATGGAGCCATACCTAAAGGCCTCACAAAAGTAAAGCCTTGATTCATGTTGAACCAGATGTTGTGGGTGTGTCGGTTGAGCAGTGCCTACAGAATCCTCACCCATTGTGTAGATAAAATAAGGTCAGTGTGACACTGCATAAAGGTAGCATCATGGTCTTTTGAGTGAGCGGTATCAATGCAACTGTGACAGAGGTCGAAGATCTTGGAAATATGACTATCAAGAGGGTGGGAGAGGCCTCAACCCTGAGGTGTTTTCCACTTCCACATTGCCATATACGAAGTAGCCATATATGAAGTGCATGGCCCAGTCATGCACATTGGTGCAGGCCTGCAACATTTCCATGAGAAGGTACCTATACCAATTCAAAGGTGCTCCATTTTTTCTAAATTCAACCACTGTTATGGCGTCAAGTGTGCACTTGTTGGATGTAGGCCGAATCATGAATAAGGGATATTTTTGTAAGAGAAGCATGCAAGAGGAAAGAGACAATTGGAAGGAAAAGTAGCACGTGCGCATGCATGGAAGACCTAACAATTATAGGGTTAAGGTTTTTGTAACACATTTTAATGGCTAATGAGCCAAAGATATAGATAAGTGGCACTTAGGATATAGAGAGGAGAGATATATACATAGAGCTAGATATCTGGAAAGAGAGAGAGAGAGAGGGAGGGAGAGAGAATTATAAGGACTGTATAAGTCATTAAAATGGTGAGCTAGAGAAGGGATGAGGGACTTGATCCCAAGGGTTAGATCACAGGCTGAGGATCCTGGTGTGATCTAGTCAGCCTCGCAGGGATCGAAGAGCCAGTGGAAAGAGGAGGGACTAAGACTGTAACCACGTGCAGCGTGGATATTTCTAAACAATAATAAAATCCCGAGAGCCAGATATTTGTGGACATAGCCCAAGAGGGGGTGAACCATGCTAACATTGTTTTATGCGACCGGATGAATGTATATTTGTGTCTGATTAGTTGATGAATGTTGAATGAATGAGTAGTTAAGTAGATCCAATATTTTACATGCATGCATAGAATGACTATTATAACTAGATGTTAAATGATTAAATAAAGGTTACGATGTACAAACACATATCTCGATCAATCCCAGGTTGCAAACACCTGAGTATTGCAGCCACCCATAGAGATATCTCAGGTGAGACTGTGCAGTGTACTCCGTGTATTGGGTCGCCTTCTGGGTTACCATAGGGGTCGATAGTATTTAAGGGATTTTGTTGGAAATCTTCTTAGTATGAACCAAGGTCAATCTGTAATGGTCAATAACAATCAGAATCCCTCAAGAACCGATAAAAGTAGATAGATGAAGGGAAATAAAACCAACAAATTGTTATTTTGTTGGGTGATTGGAAGGAAATGGGATTGAACATATGAGATATGTGGAAGACATGTCAAAATCATACAGGATCAGACGAAAAGAAGGAAAGAGAATGCAAAACTAAAAGGGGAAGTTGAGACCATGGAATCCTACGAAGGAAGAGATAGAAATCTGGTTGAAGAAAAAGGAGCTAGAGTTTGTGCAGAAAGATAATAGAAACTCGAAGCTAACACCGCATAAATATCTGGACAAGTATGTATTCACCGGCTTGCATGAAGTATTTTTCTATGAGTTCCCACACATATTGCAGGAGTGGATCAAAAGATTTAAAGACAAAAATCCTATGAAACAGATTAGACAGATAGAATGGAATTCTGAAGAGATGCAACTACAACGATTTGATAATAAGTTTACGCACATAGTAGATTTTTGGTTAGAAAGCATTGTTGTCGGATTTATCACAGAGTTCACAGTAGATACAACAAAGTTGTACAACGCATCTGAACAACAATTCTTGAAGGTACCTCGAGGTAGGTATATCATATCACTATATACTTCCATTAAGGTATTGCTATATAAAAAAGGTGTAATGACAATGGAGTCAAACAACTAAACTTCCCTGCATGCATGGGGAAAGGGGGGAAGCACTGACAGGAAAAACAGAAATGGAAGGAGAAGGGGATAAAGAAAATAATGAGGATGTCTTGGACCCAATTATGATGGACGATGACTAGATCAAGTAGATCATGGCTATAGCTGGAAGGACACGTAGTGGAGTAACCTACCAATACAAGGTGAACACCAAGAAGAGATATGTAGCCGTGAGGGAAGGCTTGGAAAGCGATGAAGAGGAGTTAGAGGATCTCTGGGTTGTGGAGCAGATTGAGGAAATCCTACATGTGACATATGAGAGGAAGACGATAGGTCCAAGAGCGGAAGTAGAAGGAAACACTCCTATCCATATTAGTGTCAATGTGGAACCCACAAACCCATGTGTGACTAATACACCGAGAAAAACACCACCATTTACATAACTGAATTTCGGGAGAAGGAAGACAGCAGGAAGTACATCTACACAAGGAACAACAAATGGGGGAGCCAGTTCAAGATGAAATAGTCAAGTATCTACACCACATGGAGGTAGTATTTCAACATTCAAGATGGTAAGACATGATCCAACCATCAGGTTACCATAATTCAAAGGTGAAGTTTCAGAGGACCCATAGAAGCACTTGTTTATCTGTGAAAAGATTTGGGAAGAAAAATAGATCACAGACGAGGAAACTAAACTTGCACAGTTATCCATCACATTAAGAGATCATGCGCTATATTGGTAAATGAGTTTAGCTGTAAACAATCCACCAAGGACAACCAAAATGATTGGAGATATCAAGAAGTTGTTGATAAATGAGTTCCAGAAGTTGAGTTCAAAGGATTAATACATGAATGAGATGATAGAGATCAAACAGAAACCAGGAGAATTTGTATGAGAGATTGACCAGAGATTCAAACGACTAAAGGGAAAGTTAAAATACGTCATGACAGATATGCAACATAGGCACATGTTCATCAATTCACTTTTACCACACTTGAAATATCCACTATGAAAAAAAAAGTTTCAAAAGCAGGTAGAGGCTCTGCAAGAATCCCTAGAACTAGAATAGAACCAATATCAGAAGACTTATGCAACCATCAAGGAGTTGAAGGAGGATCTAAAGAACCTAACATTCCAGCTAAACCAGAACAAGAAAAAGGACAAAAGAGAAGTCATTTGGTGCACCACATGTAGGATAGAAGGACACCACAAGAACTAATGTCCAACATTCGCACAGTACATGGCAGCAGGAATGCCAAATCCACTACCAACAGGAGGACTATGGTGCGAGATCTGTAAGAAATAGGGTCAAGATCCATATCACTGCCCAATGATGCAGAAGCACTAGACAGTACCGAAGATCTTGTATTGCAACTTTTGCAAGTCAGTATGCCATGATGATAAAAGATTGTAGAACCACTGAGTTGTTGAGGGAAAGAACATCAAATCCATATCAAGTACAGGAAGAAATGATGACTGGGAAAGCCGCACCCCAGTTTAATCAAGTACCAACCCAATACAACACTGAGCAACAAACATACAACATTGTGCAGCCGCAGTATAATACCTCACAACCACACTATAATACTACATAGTATAACCAGGCGCCTCAGTATATCGTGTCGTGAGGGGATCGAGTTGGCTACAAAGGTGGAGGAAGAGAAAGAGTAGGCTTTGGAAGAGTTAGAGTCCCAGAGGTATGTCACAATTTTCAACAACGAGGACACTATGCAAGAGAATGTCCACTTCCACCAACAACCTATATGTATTGTTGTGCATTAGATCATGACATAGAAGAATACCCTACGCTATTAAAGAAGATTCAGGAAAAGAGGAATCAGAACAATTAGAATGTTTAGTGGATTTCAGCAGAAGCGAGGGACGAAGGAAGAAACATCAAAATAGTTACACGAGGCGGAGCTAAAATAGGAAACGACACAGTATGACAAGAACCAGCACAACACTAATGGGTGAAGAAGAATGTTAAACCAAGGAAGCAGTTTGATGTGCAGAACGAGAAGGAGATATTCAAGCAAGATAGACAAGAATTCCTGAGGCCATAAATTGTGTCGACATCAACCGCACAGCATAGTAAGGAAGTACCAGAGTATGAGATGCCTCCATTGTTGGATCACACCAAAGAAATGTAGCCCCTGGGACAAGTAAGTACGATTAAAGGCTTTGTGAAATCATGTGTAAAACTAATAAATGATCCATCTTCTGTTAAATTATTACGAAATATTCTAGAAATATGTAGCGTAGAGGTAGAAGGAAAGTTAGAACAAAAAATAGCCAATCACCTACATACAAGGAGGATAAAAAGTAGGGAGTTCAAGATGAACATCAACATTGGATATTTCAATATGGGAGACATTATACTGGATTTAGGATCCAAAGTTAATGTATTACCTAAAACGACATGGAAATGTATGGAGAACCCACATTAGGATATTCACATGTTCAAATGAAACCCTCAAACCAACATAGAGTTCTACCAACTAGAAGACTAAAAGGAGTGATAGTAGACCTGGATGGAGTGCGGACTAAAGCTGACTTCGAAGTAATCGAGATAGTGTATGACACAACAACTTATCCATCATTGGTTGGCTTGGATTTGGCGTTTGATAATTATGCCATAATCAACTTAAAGGTGTGGAAGATGACCTTCGAGTAAGGATAATAAAGANACGTCAGCTTTCTCTAAGCACAATTCCAATATTCCATGACATTGTTGTGGATCTTGCAGCAACAACTCAATTTGTTCTTTAACTAAACTTGTACTGTGAATAGAGTGAGTGTCCTACTGGGTGTCCATCATGTCAATGTGAGGATATAGACCCATTTTATCCTACACCTATGGTACCTTAGCTGGTTCAGGCTTGGGGTTGTTCTCCAATAGGGTGTTAAGTGGAATAGGGACCTATCAATAGTTGGGGAAGGTGGATGGAATGGGGATTGTGGTTCTTGTATTCGTTGTGAAAGTGGTAGTAGATGTGGGTTCAATAGTGTCAATATGAGTATCATGAGGGGATGATGGAGTGGAAGATGGGGAATCTGTGGTTGAGCTTGGTGGTTGGTTAGTGCATTCCTCAATGATGGGAGTGGACTAGGTCTTGGTGGGTGGGTCGTCGATAATAGTGATGATGGGAATGGAAAAGGGAATAGGGATGGTTGTGTGAATATGAGGAAGGGAAGAAATCAAAGTGGAATTTGTGATGTGGGGGAGAATGGTGGATTTGGATGGATATTCAGTGCATAGTTTCTTAAGTGGAAAATAAGTGGCAAAGGCTTTGTGGAGCTACTTACCAAAAATAGTGGCATTATCTAGAATTGAAGGGAATGGGAGTGGAACTGACTTGGGTATTCTCTCCTCTTCTCCTTCTTCCTCTTCATCATCTGATGTTTGGGGTGTCCACTCTCTCTTTGATGTGGTTGTTCTTGGTATTTCTCCCATGGTATGTAATGGAGTTGGTTATTTTGATATCATGAGCATCATGTAGGAGACGCCTGATCTCTTCTCTTCTATGGTAACCCCAAGCCATGCAGTTAACTCCATATACATAATTTCCTCATCCAGATAAAAAGTTAGAGGAGGAGTGTGAAATATGGATGGAGCCATACCTAAAGGCCTCACAAAAGTAAAGTCTTGATTCATGTTAAACCAGATGTTGTGGGTGTGTCGGTTGAGCAGTGCATGCAGAATCCTCACCCATTGTGTAGATAAAATGAGGTCAGTGTGCCACTGCATAAAGGTAGCATCATGGTCTTTTGAGTGAGCGGTATCAATGCAACTGTGACAGAGGTCGAAGATCTTGGAAATATGACTATCAAGAGGGTGGGAGAGGCCTCAACCCTGAGGTGTTTTCCACTTCCACATTGCCATATACGAAGTAGCCATATATGAAGTGCATGGCCCAGTCATGCACATTGGTGCAGGCCTGCAACATTTCCATGAGAAGGTACCTATACCAATTCAAAGGTGCTCCATTTTTTCTAAATTCAACCACTGTTATGGCGTCAAGTGTGCACTTGTTGGATGTAGGCCGAATCATGAATAAGGGATATTTTTGTAAGAGAAGCATGCAAGAGGAAAGAGACAATTGGAAGGAAAAGTAGCACGTGCGCATGCATGGAAGACCTAACAATTATAGGGTTAAGGTTTTTGTAACACATTTTAATGGCTAATGAGCCAAAGATATAGATAAGTGGCACTTAGGATATAGAGAGGAGAGATATATACATAGAGCTAGATATCTGGAAAGAGAGAGAGAGAGAGGGAGGGAGAGAGAATTATAAGGACTGTATAAGTCATTAAAATGGTGAGCTAGAGAAGGGATGAGGGACTTGATCCCAAGGGTTAGATCACAGGCTGAGGATCCTGGTGTGATCTAGTCAGCCTCGCAGGGATCGAAGAGCCAGTGGAAAGAGGAGGGACTAAGACTGTAACCACGTGCAGCGTGGATATTTCTAAACAATAATAAAATCCCGAGAGCCAGATATTTGTGGACATAGCCCAAGAGGGGGTGAACCATGCTAACATTGTTTTATGCGACCGGATGAATGTATATTTGTGTCTGATTAGTTGATGAATGTTGAATGAATGAGTAGTTAAGTAGATCCAATATTTTACATGCATGCATAGAATGACTATTATAACTAGATGTTAAATGATTAAATAAAGGTTACGATGTACAAACACATATCTCGATCAATCCCAGGTTGCAAACACCTGAGTATTGCAGCCACCCATAGAGATATCTCAGGTGAGACTGTGCAGTGTACTCCGTGTATTGGGTCGCCTTCTGGGTTACCATAGGGGTCGATAGTATTTAAGGGATTTTGTTGGAAATCTTCTTAGTATGAACCAAGGTCAATCTGTAATGGTCAATAACAATCAGAATCCCTCAAGAACCGATAAAAGTAGATAGATGAAGGGAAATAAAACCAACAAATTGTTATTTTGTTGGGTGATTGGAAGGAAATGGGATTGAACATATGAGATATGTGGAAGACATGTCAAAATCATACAGGATCAGACGAAAAGAAGGAAAGAGAATGCAAAACTAAAAGGGGAAGTTGAGACCATGGAATCCTACGAAGGAAGAGATAGAAATCTGGTTGAAGAAAAAGGAGCTAGAGTTTGTGCAGAAAGATAATAGAAACTCGAAGCTAACACCGCATAAATATCTGGACAAGTATGTATTCACCGGCTTGCATGAAGTATTTTTCTATGAGTTCCCACACATATTGCAGGAGTGGATCAAAAGATTTAAAGACAAAAATCCTATGAAACAGATTAGACAGATAGAATGGAATTCTGAAGAGATGCAACTACAACGATTTGATAATAAGTTTACGCACATAGTAGATTTTTGGTTAGAAAGCATTGTTGTCGGATTTATCACAGAGTTCACAGTAGATACAACAAAGTTGTACAACGCATCTGAACAACAATTCTTGAAGGTACCTCGAGGTAGGTATATCATATCACTATATACTTCCATTAAGGTATTGCTATATAAAAAAGGTGTAATGACAATGGAGTCAAACAACTAAACTTCCCTGCATGCATGGGGAAAGGGGGGAAGCACTGACAGGAAAAACAGAAATGGAAGGAGAAGGGGATAAAGAAAATAATGAGGATGTCTTGGACCCAATTATGATGGACGATGACTAGATCAAGTAGATCATGGCTATAGCTGGAAGGACACGTAGTGGAGTAACCTACCAATACAAGGTGAACACCAAGAAGAGATATGTAGCCGTGAGGGAAGGCTTGGAAAGCGATGAAGAGGAGTTAGAGGATCTCTGGGTTGTGGAGCAGATTGAGGAAATCCTACATGTGACATATGAGAGGAAGACGATAGGTCCAAGAGCGGAAGTAGAAGGAAACACTCCTATCCATATTAGTGTCAATGTGGAACCCACAAACCCATGTGTGACTAATACACCGAGAAAAACACCACCATTTACATAACTGAATTTCGGGAGAAGGAAGACAGCAGGAAGTACATCTACACAAGGAACAACAAATGGGGGAGCCAGTTCAAGATGAAATAGTCAAGTATCTACACCACATGGAGGTAGTATTTCAACATTCAAGATGGTAAGACATGATCCAACCATCAGGTTACCATAATTCAAAGGTGAAGTTTCAGAGGACCCATAGAAGCACTTGTTTATCTGTGAAAAGATTTGGGAAGAAAAATAGATCACAGACGAGGAAACTAAACTTGCACAGTTATCCATCACATTAAGAGATCATGCGCTATATTGGTAAATGAGTTTAGCTGTAAACAATCCACCAAGGACAACCAAAATGATTGGAGATATCAAGAAGTTGTTGATAAATGAGTTCCAGAAGTTGAGTTCAAAGGATTAATACATGAATGAGATGATAGAGATCAAACAGAAACCAGGAGAATTTGTATGAGAGATTGACCAGAGATTCAAACGACTAAAGGGAAAGTTAAAATACGTCATGACAGATATGCAACATAGGCACATGTTCATCAATTCACTTTTACCACACTTGAAATATCCACTATGAAAAAAAAAGTTTCAAAAGCAGGTAGAGGCTCTGCAAGAATCCCTAGAACTAGAATAGAACCAATATCAGAAGACTTATGCAACCATCAAGGAGTTGAAGGAGGATCTAAAGAACCTAACATTCCAGCTAAACCAGAACAAGAAAAAGGACAAAAGAGAAGTCATTTGGTGCACCACATGTAGGATAGAAGGACACCACAAGAACTAATGTCCAACATTCGCACAGTACATGGCAGCAGGAATGCCAAATCCACTACCAACAGGAGGACTATGGTGCGAGATCTGTAAGAAATAGGGTCAAGATCCATATCACTGCCCAATGATGCAGAAGCACTAGACAGTACCGAAGATCTTGTATTGCAACTTTTGCAAGTCAGTATGCCATGATGATAAAAGATTGTAGAACCACTGAGTTGTTGAGGGAAAGAACATCAAATCCATATCAAGTACAGGAAGAAATGATGACTGGGAAAGCCGCACCCCAGTTTAATCAAGTACCAACCCAATACAACACTGAGCAACAAACATACAACATTGTGCAGCCGCAGTATAATACCTCACAACCACACTATAATACTACATAGTATAACCAGGCGCCTCAGTATATCGTGTCGTGAGGGGATCGAGTTGGCTACAAAGGTGGAGGAAGAGAAAGAGTAGGCTTTGGAAGAGTTAGAGTCCCAGAGGTATGTCACAATTTTCAACAACGAGGACACTATGCAAGAGAATGTCCACTTCCACCAACAACCTATATGTATTGTTGTGCATTAGATCATGACATAGAAGAATACCCTACGCTATTAAAGAAGATTCAGGAAAAGAGGAATCAGAACAATTAGAATGTTTAGTGGATTTCAGCAGAAGCGAGGGACGAAGGAAGAAACATCAAAATAGTTACACGAGGCGGAGCTAAAATAGGAAACGACACAGTATGACAAGAACCAGCACAACACTAATGGGTGAAGAAGAATGTTAAACCAAGGAAGCAGTTTGATGTGCAGAACGAGAAGGAGATATTCAAGCAAGATAGACAAGAATTCCTGAGGCCATAAATTGTGTCGACATCAACCGCACAGCATAGTAAGGAAGTACCAGAGTATGAGATGCCTCCATTGTTGGATCACACCAAAGAAATGTAGCCCCTGGGACAAGTAAGTACGATTAAAGGCTTTGTGAAATCATGTGTAAAACTAATAAATGATCCATCTTCTGTTAAATTATTACGAAATATTCTAGAAATATGTAGCGTAGAGGTAGAAGGAAAGTTAGAACAAAAAATAGCCAATCACCTACATACAAGGAGGATAAAAAGTAGGGAGTTCAAGATGAACATCAACATTGGATATTTCAATATGGGAGACATTATACTGGATTTAGGATCCAAAGTTAATGTATTACCTAAAACGACATGGAAATGTATGGAGAACCCACATTAGGATATTCACATGTTCAAATGAAACCCTCAAACCAACATAGAGTTCTACCAACTAGAAGACTAAAAGGAGTGATAGTAGACCTGGATGGAGTGCGGACTAAAGCTGACTTCGAAGTAATCGAGATAGTGTATGACACAACAACTTATCCATCATTGGTTGGCTTGGATTTGGCGTTTGATAATTATGCCATAATCAACTTAAAGGTGTGGAAGATGACCTTCGAGTAAGGATAATAAAGATTCATTGTTCCATTAGACCCATCGGAAGGGGAAAGGCTTGTAGATTCTACTTTCTTAGACCTAGAGGAAATTAACCAGTTGTACAGAACAACTGCGCGAGCTGAGGATTATGAAAACCAAACTGCATATGGGATACTTAGTTGGCGAAGAATTTGATCCGTATTTTATGAGAAGAATGAAATGAATACATATTATTAACAGGTGCTTAACACAAAATAATAGAGATACAGTAAAACTAGTTTTCTATTCAATAATGAAATAAGTTGAAACTGTAAAATGCAGTGGAAACAAGCTTGCTAGAATGGTGGCGTCTTATCTCTAAGAGGAGATGAGACGACAGTGTGCATTAAAAAGAAGAAGGTTACAATGAGGCTCTGAAGGAATTTTTGTAATAAGAAAGAATGCCAAAAACCCTAGACATCCAAAAACCTAACCCCGGGAGATGAAGCGCCAAAAGTCATGTGGGCCCTGTTTGGGTAAGTTAGTACATCAACTTCCTGGGGTCGTAACTTTTGCATACGATCTTTGTTTTAGGCGTGTGATAGACCGTTAGAAAGGTATCATCGAGGAGATTCATTTTGGGGGCTCAATCATGCCTTTGGCCATCACTAAGGAGATATATCATGAAAAACCTTCATTTAGGCCCTCAAAATGGCCTCAGAAGTTAAAACTGTTAAAAATAGTAAATTGCCAAAATTGTCAGAAAATTGTTTTGAGCCAGTTGGAAAAGGTGTTTGGCCACCAATATCCATATCGGTCAATTATCCCTCCTTAGGAAGAAATGGTATCCATTGTGTTGAGGTCCCCCATCAAATGAGGAATTTTTTGTTGAATTTGGCCCCGAGTGAGCCACTTGCCTTGGTGCAAGAGTTGCCCTACTTTGACGACTCGATAAAGCTAGAACCTTTGTTGTCAAGTGCCCTTGATCTGTCTGTCCACAATCTGATCATTATATGCCTGTTGTAGGCAGTCGAGGTTGAGCTCTGTTGGTGTCAGTTGTTCTTCTACTTTTGAGTTGTCCAATAATGGTGGGAAATAAGGGCGAAGGAGATCCACATTGAACACTGGGTGCATACCAAGGAAAGGAGGAATGTTGAGCTCAAAATAATTATCCCCGATGGCCTTGGTGATAGCGTACGAACCATAACAAAGTGGGAAAAGATTTTGATGGGGTCCTATTAGGCATTCATTCTGCAAGTACAACCAAACTTTGTCGCCCACCTGAAACTTATGCGGCACCCGATGTTGATCATGGCGTTGTTTGTACTTGTCATTAGACTTTTGTAGGATATCCTGAACCTGTTGGTGGATGTGTTAGATCCACTCAATGAACCAGGTGGATTTGTCGTTGTAGTTGGAGCAGGAGATGAGTCGGTCGAGGTGACTGCAAGGGGAAGTGCAACATCTATGGGTCCCAATGGTTGGAATCCCAACCACACTTGAAAGGAGTTGTGGTCGGTTGAGCTATGCAAGGCTCGGTTGTAGCTTCCCTCTGTTGGACATAGGGAAGTCTTTCATCCCATGTGTGAGGGTTCTTTGAATTATGCATGTGAAGGATATGCACAATCATTCTATTTACAACCTCGGTTTGGCCATCTGTCTAGGGGTGGAAAGTCATGGATTTGGTGAGATTATTGTCCAGCAGTGACCAGAGGCTCGACTAGAATGTGCTGAGAAATCAACTATCCCGATCTAAGACAATGGTTTGTGGGATTCCAAAATGTACCCAGACTCATTCAAAGAAGAGCTTGGCAGTGGCCTCTACTGTGATGCTCTTCTTGCAGGCAACCATAATCGCCATCTTAGAAAAGCGATCAACAACCACAAAAACACAGTCATTTCCCTGCTTGGTGGATGGGAGGTCCGACATGTAGTCCATTGAGATGGATTCCCATGGCCTGTCAGGAGTAGGAAGAGGGGTGTACAAGCCCTACTTCTTAGTGGTTGGTTTGGCAATAGCGGAGGCAGTGCAGGACCTGATATTCTTGCTGACCTCCAATCAAAGTTTCAACCAGTATAAATGTTTCTGTAGCATCACCACTTTCTTTTCAACACCAAATTGTCCTGTCGCCCGACTGTAGTGGGCTTCCCAGATAAGCTTCGCTTGCTCACTTGATGGAACATAGATATGGCCCATACGAAAAAACAACCCATACTAAAGATGGAAATTATCAACAACTGCATTTGCACCCAACATTTGGTAGGTGGTGGCAAAGTCAGGGTCTGTCTCATAGAGTTGGGGCCATCCATATGTCTCCTGGCCAAAAAAGTCTAGCACCGTGGTGAGTGTCGCGACTGGCCGTCTATTGAGGCAATCAATGACGTGATTGGTGCTTCTTATTTTATACTTGATGTTGAGGTGGAATTTCTACAAGTATGTGGACCACTTTTGATGGCAGTCATTCTGCAATTTTCCCTGTGTCTGCATGAACTGCAATGGCTTTTGATCAGTGTGGATGACTGTCTCCTTTCCAAGAATGTAATGTCTCCACTGGCGGCATGCTTTCACAATGGAGTACATTTCTTTGTTGTAAGTAGGGTACTTACAGACAGTATATGACAGTGTCTCACTATGATAGGCCACGGGGGGGGGGGCGCGTGCTGAGTGAGAACGACACCCACAACATAGTCTAAAGCAATTGTCTCGATCTCAAAAGGATGTTGCAGGTCTAGTAGTGAAAGTACTGGGGTTGAGCACAAGCACTGCTTCAAATCACCAAACTCTTGTTGTTGGGACCGACCCCACACAAATTTTGCCTTACCACCACCCCTGTTTATTTGGCTGAGGGCCCATGCAATATGAGAGAAACCTAACACGAACCTGCGGTAGAAATTGGCAAGGCCCAAGAATCTTTGAATCTCAGTGAGTGTTGTTGGGGCTGGCCAGGCACGAATGACTTGGATCTTGGTTGGATCCACATGTACACCATGTTGATCAATGATGTATCCCAGGTAATCGACCCTGTCCATGCCGAAGGAGCATTTTTCCAAGTTGGCGTATAGATTGTGTTGTCGCAGGGTGTGCAGAACCTGCTGAATATGCTACAAGTGTTGAACCCAAGTCTTGTTGTAAATTAGAATGTCATCTAGATACACCACTACAAAATTATTGGTGAATGGTTGCAGGATATCGTCCATCATCCTCATGAAAGTGGCTGGAGAATTTATCAAACCAAAGGGCATGACCAACCATTCAAAAAGGCCTTCCTTTGCCTTGAAGGTGGTCTTCCATACATATGTATGTTCTATCGGGACCTAGCGGTATCCATAATTCAAATCAATCTTACTGAACTATTTGGCCCCCATGAGTTGATCAAGGCGATCATCGATTCGGGGAATCGGGTACTGGTTTCTGACTGTGATTTTATTCAGAGCCCGGTAATCAATACAGAGTCGCCAGGTTCCATCTTTCTTCTGTACTAACATGATTGGGCTCCCACAAGGTGATGATCTGGGGAGGATGTGCCCCTTGTGGAGCAGTTCTTGGATATGTCGCTTGATCTCCTCATTTTCTAACAAAGAGTGACGATAGATTGGCCCATTGGATAGCGATGTGTCGAGGGTCAGATCGATGGGGTGCTTGACTTGGCAGTGTAGAGGTACCCCTGTAGGTGAGGAGAAGATATCCAAGTATTCTTCCATGATCTTATCTACTTGCTTCTATTGTGTGGAGAGGTCGGTCGCAAAGACCCTGGATGTGGCTGTGATCTTTTGCTTATTCTGAGAGAAAATCACAAAGAAGACAAACTTCCCCATATGAGAGATGACCTTCCTACATTGCTTAGCAGAGATCAAGGAAATAGCACTAGGTGGGACTGCCTCAGGTATCCTATACAATTTCCTGTTCAAAGTAATAATAACACTATGAGGCCTAGACTCATATACAGCATGACTTTTCCATAAATAAGGTTGGCCCAAAAGAACATCAAAAACTTGGAGAGGAGAAACTTCACACAATACCTCGTCTTTGAAGGGCTTGATATCGTACGACAGTCAACATTGTTGGCTGACGTGGAGATCACTTCCTTGGTGGAGTCATCCAATGGTGTACGGTTGTGGGTGTGACATTGTTGGCAGGGCCAGCCACTTGATGACCTCTGCTGAGATGAGGTTCTTCTGGCTACCACTATCAACAATGAAGTACAACGAGGTGCCTTTTACCCACATCTATGAATGGAAGAGGCACTCTCCTTCTTCTAGCTCGTCTGGTTCACCAGGCTGGAGCTTGGTGGTAGCAACGGTGGCACTGGGTTCCACGTCAATGATCCATCTTCCCCTTTCTGTTTCTGGCTCAAATTCATAATCTGCATCTGATTCAGAGGCTTTCACTTCGGCCACCAGTGACTTCTTTGAGAAAGAATCAACAGTGTTATGCCAAGGGCTCTTATGGAAGTCGCGGCACTTCCCGGTATCTTTCTTTGTCTTTTCGGTGTCCTTCTTTGCTTGTGGCTTGAACTAGTTGTCCTGATACTATCCATCTTTGCTCTGTCCTTTTTTTGATGGGTTGGGGCCGCCCTTTCTTGGCTTTTGTTGTGAGGGGTTCCCAAGCCCAAATTGTCGCATCTTTTGTTTTAGCTTCTACTCAATTTTGATAGCATATCGGTAGATCGTGCCCAAGGATGAAATGTCTAGAAATTCCATTTCGGTCTAGATGTATCTATGTAGAGAACCACGATACTTGAGCACCAGATGTCTCTTCGAATATTTGATACCCAACTTGGTGCATAAGGTATGGAAGATATTTGTGAAATCTGGCATTGCTTGGTCTCTTTCTTGCCGCAGTGCGGTCCATTTGGTATACAGGTTGTCATAACTTCCGACAGGGTA
>JZKD02S0033113.1:4505-26433 GCA_000966675.3 Picea glauca
CCCCGTAGTGTCATTGTTACTTTGGGGGGTCATCTCTACAGAATACCAGAGGTAGTTCCAAATATTGTTCCACCTAAAAAGTGTCGCAAGGTAGTATCTCATACTACAAAATTCATCTTCTTCACAATCTATTCAAAAGTGGAACAGAAGGACACTGCAACCACTACAACCTCACCCCCTACACCTTCTATCCAATAGAAGCAGGTCGACAAGGTTGTAGCAAAGCAAAAAGATTCCTTCTTCACATCTTCCTCTCATGTAGCTCGACTTGTTGAACACCCTCATCTTCAACAGGTTCATGACAAACTTCCATAAACTAAGCAGCGTGACGTCTCCAGCAATACAAGCAGCTCACCAAGATGCAGATCTAGAAAATGCTTTTCCCTCTCCCCCGAGAACTCAATGCAATGGATACCATTTCTTCCTAAGGAGGGAGGATTGATCCAGGTGGATATCGGTGGCCACCCACCTTTTTTGACTGGCTCAAAACAATTTTCTGGCAATTTTGACAATTTACTATTTTTAGCAGGTTTTAACTTCTGGGGCCATTTTGAGGGCCAAAATGAAGGTTTTCAAGATCTAGGTTCTCAATGATAGCATAAGGAATTATTGAGCCCCCAAAATGAATCTCCTTGATAATACCTTTCCAACGAGCTATCATATGCCTAAAACGGACATTGTATGCAAAGTTACAACCCCAGGAAGTTGATGTACTAACTTACCCAAACGGGGCCCACATGATTTTTAGCGCTTCATCTCCTAGGGTTAGGTTTTTGGATGTCTAGGGTTTTTGGCATTCCTGTTTATTGTAAAAATTCCTTCAGAGCCTCATTGTAATCATCTTCTTGCGAATGCGAGTAGCCGTCACATCTCTTCTCAAAGATAAGCTGCCACCATTCTAGCGAGTCTTTCACACTGTATTTTTATAGTCTCTGTACATTTCTTTAATTAATAGAAATCATGTATTACTATATCTCTGTGTTTATGTTTTCATATCTAATATATTTTTGTTATATTATTGAATATCTGCGATATCTCTGTTCATTTCTTTATTATATCTCTGATCTCATTTCGTGCCAAAAATAATCCATATTAGTGGTATCAGAGCAGGCTGCTCTTGATCATTTTTTAGTGCATGTCCCCGACGAGGTCCGAGTATAGAAATTTGGGTCTTGAGATTGTCTCTCTTGAAGACATTCGCTCTCGCACACCCAATAAACCCTCAATGGTGGAAGAAAAGAAAAATGATGGAGCAGACGATCCTATCAATCTGTTGCTTGAGAAAGCTCTCACGCGACAGAGGGACGAAATGATGGAGAATTTTGCCCACATCCTTAAATGTCTGACGATAGAATTAGGCGCATCTTCATCAAGCAGCCACTTTGGAGGCACCTCACCTTTCAAGGTACAAGTTAATTTTGATATTCATGTATTTGAAGGACAGATAGATGCAAAAGCCCTAGAAAAATGGTTAACTCTGCTAGAAGGTTATTTCTCTGTCCACAATTTTCCGGCAAAGAAAATATCACCTTCGCACTCCTTAAAGCTCTCCCTCATGTCAAACATTGGTGGGAAACTTACTAGGAGAAAAGTTCCACAGAGGAGTCTGGAATATATGGGGTCAATCCCACTTGGGATTTTTGTGTGGATGCGGTAAAGGAACAGTATTACGCTGTTGGCAACTATGAGGACCAGTACATGAGATGGACCACACTGCGACAAGAGAGGGGCCAAGCAGTTCCAAATTTCACCAATACCTTCCATACCTTGCGCACCAAGCTGGGTATCAAAGACTCCGAGCGACATTTGGTTCTGAAATACCTTGGGGCTCTACACAGATACATCCAGACTGAAATGGATTTTTTGGACGTCTCATCACTTGGGTCTACAAATCCGCAACAACAAGGTAGTATCTCATACTGCAAAATTCATCTTCTTCACATTCTTTGCAAGAGTGGAACAAAAGGACACTGCAACCACTACAGCCTCGCCCCCTGCACCTTCTATCCAATAGAAGCAGGACGACAAGGTTGCAAAAAAGCACAAAGATTCCTTCTGAACACCTTCCTCTCATGTAGCTCAAATTTTTGAGCAGCCTCAGCTTCAATAGGTTCATGACAGACTTCCACAAACTAAGCAGTGTAACGTCTCCAGCAATACAAGCAGCTCACCAAAATGAAGATCCAGCAAATGCATTTCCCTCTCCCCCGGGAACTCAATGCAATGGAGACCATTGCTTCCTAAGGAGGGAGTATTGATCCAGGTGGATATCGGTGGCCACCCACCTTTTTCGACTGGCTCCAAACAATTTCTTGGCAATTTTGACAATTTACTATTTTTAGCAGGTTTTAACTTCCAGGGCCATTTTGAGGGCCAAAATGAAGGTTTTTCGAGATCGAGGTTCTTAATGATATTCAAATGCATGATTGAGCCCCCAAAATTAATCTCCTCAATGATACCTTTCCAATGAGCTATCATACACCTAAAATGGAGATCGTATGAAAAAGTTACGACCCCAGGAAGTTGATGTACTAACTTGCCCAAACGGGGCCCACATGACTTTTGGCGCTTCATCTCCTAGGGTTAGGTTTTTGGATGTCTAGGGTTTTTGGCATTCCTATTTATTGTAAAAAGGCCTTCAGAGCCTCATTGTGATCATCGTCTTGCGAATGCGAGTAGTCGTCATATATCTTCTCAGAGATAAGATGCCACCATTCTAGTGAGTCTTTCACACTGTATTTTTATAGTCTCTATACATTTATTTAATTAATAGAAATTGTGTATTATTGTATCTCTATGTTTATGGTTGCATCTCTGATATATTTATGTTATATTATTGAATATCTGAGACATCTCTGTGCATTTATTTATTATATCTCCGATCTCATTTCGTGCCGAAAATAATCTGGATCAGTATGTCAATCATGAGATACATAATCTTTGTCTTGAGGCCGAGATTCAGTTACAGCAAACGGTTCCCTATACTCTGTAGCAAAATAGAGTTGTTGAGCAGAAAAAAAAAACTTTGAAAGAGATGGCATATTGCATGCTACATGAAATGTCATTTCCACAGAGATTATGGGTTGAAGCACTTAATTGTGCAAACTACATCCAAAATAGATCTCCCCATAGATTTGTCAAGGATAAGACCCCCTATGAGGCTTGGTGTGGCCTCAAGCTGGAAGTGACCCACTTCTGCATATTTGGTTCTCGTGCATGGGCCAAGATTCCCTCTGAGAAGAGGAAGGAACTTGATCCACAGAGAACAGAGTGTATCTTTGTTTCATACCCCGATGGTGTGAAGGGATACAGACTCATTGATCTTTCTTCGGACCAGATCATCATTGAGCATAGTGTCCAATTCGAGGAAAGTGTCTCACATGTACCTCAACAGCCGCATGCAGACACTTTTTTTCTTCCACATGTCAGATATGATAAGCATGCACATGCCAAATATTATTCAGATGAGATTTTTGATTTAGAGGATTCATATGATTTAGATACCGATTCAATACAGTTAGATGCAGACTTAGTGCATGCATATGCATTTGCAGAGCCAGAGCCAGAGTCGAGGCCCAAATGATCCAAGACTACTCTTTAGGATGCAGGAGATCTTGTTGGGGATCTAGCTGATACGAGGAGGAATCGATCTGATTTTGAGGAGCCTCTTCTTGCACTCACTTCCACTGAATTGATGCCACCCAGGCATATTTTCTTGGTTCAGTCTTCATATCCACAGTCCTATGGCAAGGCTGCCAGAAATTCCTTTTGGGAATCTGCCATGTAGGAGGATTACAACTCCCTCCTCTAGAACTAGACTTGGTATATGGTTCCTCTTCCTGTAGGAAGGAAACTTGTCAGGTGCAGATGGGTCTACAGGACCAAAAGCGCAGTGGATTAACAAGTTAGAAGATACAAAGCCAGGCTAGTTTCCAAAGGCTTTTAGTAGGTGCACAGTATGGACTATGATGATACCTTCACTCCAGTAGTGAAGATGGATTTCATACGTTTGGCACTTTCCATTACAGCATCCAAAGGATGGAAAGTCCATCAAATGGATGTGAAGAATGCATTTCTTCATGGAGATCTCTCTGAGGAGATCTATATGGAGCAGCCCCAGGGATTTGTGCAGGATTCATCTTTGGTATGTCGACTGAAGAAGTCTCTTTATGGCCTCAATTAGGCCCTGAGGGCATGGTATTCCAAGATGGAATCCTAGCTGTTTTCACATAACTTTGTACGTTGTAAGTCAAACCCGAATGTTTGCATGCTTAGGACGGTTGATTCACTTTTACTCCTAGTTATGTATGTTGATGATTTTTTTATCATCGGTTGCTCGAATTCGGTGATTTTTGTAGTTAAGAGGATTCATCATGATAGTTTCTTGACGATGGACATGGGTCCACTACATCTCTTCCTTGGACTCATTATCATTTAGGATGCATCACGCATCAAACTATCTCAGTACAAGTATTCATAAGATCTCCTCGAGAGATTTCACATGACAAACTGCAAGTCTGGCTCGAATCCTTTCCTAATAGGAGTCAGACTTGAGGATGGTGGGGACACTCCACTAGTGGACAACACACTATATAGACAGCTAGTGGGGATCTTGTTGTATCTCACACACTCCAGACCATACCTCTCATATGCAGTTGGATTAGTCTTCAGGTTCATGCAAGAGTCACATGAGATACATTGGAAGGATGCAAAGTGTATGCTTCAATACATAAAGGGAACCATCAACTTTGGGATTCATTATGTAGAAGAATATACATTGGACCTTATCAGGTTCACTTATTTTGACTGGGTTGGCAATAACATTGATCACAATTCCACATATGGTTACTCACTTAGTCTAGGTTTCGGGCCCATCTGTTGGTCGAGCAAGAAGCAGGTTATTCTTGATCTATATTCAGTTGAGGAAGCGTACAGAGAGGTAGTCAACATAACCATTCAGGATATGTGGCTATAGAATTTTCTCACTGAGTTGGGAATTCACTTTAATTGGTCGATCATCATCTGGTGTAACAACTAGAGCAGTCTGAATTTCTACAAAGACCTAGTTCATAGGCAGCGAATGAAGCACATCGAGATCCACATGCACTACATATGAGACTTAGTACATGGGGGGATCATCGACCTGCAGTTTTTTCCTTTAGAAGAATAGACTATAGATATATTCAGAATGACCTTCACTAAGCATAAGTTCCATTCTTTGCACAGTCGTCTTGGAGTGAAGGACACGGTTTCCTAGCAATTGTCAGTTATTTTGTTTTTACATACATTGTACTTTGAGGGGGGGTTTCCCATGAGGTTTTCCCTCTTTCCTCATTTATTTCAGTGTATGTTTTATATTTGGGTGCCTAACATGGCCTCATTGTTGGGACCCATTCTTTATTTTCACCATAGTGATGTTTAGGGGGGGTGTTGGAGATACTTCACAGACACCTAGGAATTATTTTTCCTAAGGTTTTACCTATGTTTATTGGTCATTATATAGTCTCCTATAACCTAGGGATAATATTCCTCTAGAATAATATTCTCTTCAATTCACACTTCAATTTGATCAGTTGAGTGGAATCTATATGCCACATTGGGATCATCACCATGCAGCATTGAGATCATCACCAGCTAATCTGCATTGTCATTGGGATTATCACCAGACTAGTGCATTATTCATGATTTTGTGATCTCCTCCTCACTTCACTTTGTTTCATTTAGTTAACTGRAGACTGAGARACTAGTTAGCATAGACTAGGTGGCAGTTAACTCCTATAACTTCCTGAGAGACTAGTTAACTTAGACTAGGTGGTAGTAAACTCTCGTAATTGTTGGTGTGTTTCTAGATCACTCTATACCACCACTACGGCGCATTAGTTATCCTCCATTTTGCATTAGTTGAGTTATACAGAGTATTTCATGTGTAAATTACCATTCATTCATTTGGTTAATGATAATTCTTCCATTCTTTCTCTCATGTTTCTCTCTTTTCTTATATTTTCTCTACAAACTATGTATTTCGTTTGCTAGATAGATCTTATTTGTGCAGGTTAATCCAGATTTACACTGATGAAGGTCGAGGCAATACTTCGATTGCCTCCCCCGCACAATATGCATCAGACTTAGGGTTTACAGGGGAAACCTAACTTCATGCATCGCTTTATAGCCAATATGCCAACATCACTAAGGGTTTCATGCATCTCTTGGAAAAGGACACTTTTTTTATATGGGATGAGAGAGCCCATGAGTCCTTTGATTCCCTTAAGAAATCCCTAGTGTCGACACCTCTGTTGAGTTCTCCAAACTATAGTAGATATATCATGCTTTTTATAGCCATGTCCGAAGGGATGGTTGGTATGGTTCTCATTCAGGAGGATGACAATCTCCATGAGCATGTTATCTATTATCTCAGTGGGAATCTAATCGGTCCTGAACTTAAGTATTCTCACATGGAAAAACTAGCTTTAGCAGTCGTGCATGCGGTTTAAATCTTGCACCATTATATATTACTTTGCAAGACTACCTTGGTCACTGACATCAATCCATTTCAAAATGTCCTGAAAAGGTGTATCATAGGGGGGAAATACAACAAATGGATTTTGATTTTTCAGGAGTTTGATCTCGATTTTGTAAAATCTAAGAAATCGCTAGTCTTTGCGAAATTAATGTCAAACTTCCCTAGGAAGGATCAGGATACCATTTTTGATGAATCATTTATTGATGAGATAATTTTCCTAATCTCATGTTCGGACCCCTGGTATGGAGATATTATGATATATCTTCAAAATCTGAAGCTTCCTTGGCATCTTTCGAGGGACGATCGATGACGTGTCTGCCATCAAGCCAAAAACAACCTCAATATCTGTGACACTTTATATCGCACAGGGGTGGATTATATTATGCATCATTGTTTGACTCACAAAGAAGTTGCATCCGTACTCAATGACTATAATAGTGGGGCATGTGGTGGTCATTTATCTGGGCCTGCGAAAGCCCAAAAAAAATTGCGAGTTGGTTATTTTTGGCTGTCAAATTTTAAAGATTGTGTAGAAGTGAGCATGAAGTTTCACCCTTTCAAGGTGTTTGCTCGTAATATGCGCTTGCACCCTACCCCTTTTCACCTAATGATTATCGTTGGTCCCTTCACCAAGTGGGGGGTGGATTTCATGGATTGCGACCCAGCCTTGGTTGGGGGGGCACCATCACATTATCGTGGTCATGGAATATTTTATCAAGTGGGATGAGGCCATGCCTACAATTAAATTTGATGGTGAGACTACAATACACTTTGTATTCAATCAAATAATAGCTCAGTTTGGAATTCCAAAGGACAGTGTCACTGACCATGGAAACCACTTTCAGAACATGATGATGACAAAGTTGGAATCAAAACTGGGTTTCAATAAAGATCATTCGTTGTCATAGTATCCCCAAGAAAATGGCCAAGTGGAGGTCATGAATAAATCTCTAAAATCCATTTTGCAAAAAACTATCAAGAAGAGTAAATCTGACTAACACGTGATGTTATACCTTGCTCTATGGGATTATTGAACCATAGTAAATAATTTCACTAGTTTTTCACCATTCCAATTGATTCACAGAGTGGAGTCAGTTCTCTCCATTGAATGTGAGATTCCTTCTCTTAAGTTAGCAGTTGAGTTCCTACCTAAGATGATTGATCTTGAAGAACGCCTTGTACACTTGGATAAACTTGATGAGTAGCATCAAGATGCTACTGTAGCCATTGAGGATAATAAGCGACGTGTTAAGGTCCAGTATGATAAATATGTCCATCCCCAACAATATGTTGAGGGTGACTTGTTCCTTCTTTACAACCAAGCTAAAGAATTGTTGGGGGCAGGAAAATTCAATCCCATGTGGCACAGTCCTTATATCGTGAGATGTGTCCTCGAAAATGGAGCCTATGAGTTAGAGTATTATGAAAGGAACATGTTGAAAGAGCCCATAACTGGGCTCTATCTCAAAAATTATTATGCTTGAGCCCTCCAGCTCAAGCATGAGATTTGTATATTATTGTACTTTAGTGTAGATATTTTTCTTTTTGTTCTTTTGTGTCACTATTTTTCTTATTGAGTTTCCCCTTGGTTCGAAGATTTCAACAGAATCATTGATGTTCTTAGGATTCACAGATGGTGTCAGAAATCATACTCAGAATGTAGCTTCTGTCGCTTAGATTATCTATTCGCCCGAGGGATAACTAGTGTCTTCAAAAGGCATTTGTCTGGAGCCATCGACGAACAATGTGGCTGAGTATAGCGCCATTATTGAGCTATTACGCAATCTCATTTTGTGTGGTGTTCGATATTTATAGTTTCGCCTACATTTCCAGTTGGTTGTGTCTCATCTGAACGACAGGTATCGGGTTATGTATCTTATGCTACTCCGATGATTCCTTTGAGTACGAATTTTGGAACGATATTTTGATTTCATTACTTATAACCATATCTCTAGAAGTTCTAATCAAGTATCTAATGCATATGCTAATTATGTTTTAGATTGGAATTTTTTGCATAATTAAGTAAAGGAAACATACATTTATACATTCATCCATTGAAAAATATATAAATAAATTCGAAGACCAAAATTTTTTGTATTTCATTCATCAAGTTCAAAAAATATGGTATCATAGTACAAAATTGAGCTTTTATCCCTCAAAAATATATATATGTCTGGTACATCAAATGACCATGTCATCTAATCCTAAGGTCTTGGGTGCGTATCATGGTAGCACACTATAACATTAGTGAGATGTTGAAAGAGTCTCACCCACACACAGATTACACCTACAACATGCCTCTGCATAGCCTCGGCAAAGTCCTTGACCTGGACCATAGGTATCATGTGCATTAGACGTGCTAGGTTTCCATGCATGTTTTGAAGAACTCGCTATGCTTATCCACCATCCATATCCTCCCCTCGACCCCTACGTTGATATCATGGGTATCCATCTAGTATTCATGGACCCACATCTACATAAGAGACTTAAATGTTAATATATGATGCCATACTAAAAATATTTGTGTTTTGGTTTTGAATTTATCAAATAAAAAAACAAAAATAAATAAATATACAAAAAAAAAAATTATACCAATCTCCCCAGAGGTATTTCCTAATGGTAATGGCATGTTTTGATCCCCTCGGTAGTCAATACCCTCATAGGGATAGGCATCGATGGAAATGATCTTTCGTCACCACCAGTGAAAAAACACATCATTATAGGGGGTGGCACCCTACCACCTCCCAACCGCCTCATCACTTTGGTCCAGTGGGTCATCGCTAGATCACGTAGACTGTGTGGAGGAACTTCTACTCTAGGACTAAGGGTTGGAACCCTCTCAAATAAAAATCTACATAAGATAGATGAAAACCCAAAGTTTATCATNCCAAAAAAAATTGCGAGTTGGTTATTTTTGGCTGTCAAATTTTAAAGATTGTGTAGAAGTGAGCATGAAGTTTCACCCTTTCAAGGTGTTTGCTCGTAATATGCGCTTGCACCCTGCCCCTTTCACCTAATGATTATCGTTGGTCCCTTCACCAAGTGGGGGGTGGATTTCATGGATTGCGACCTAGCCTTGGTTGGGGGGGCACCATCACATTATCGTGGTCATGGAATATTTTATCAAGTGGGATGAGGCCATGCCTACAATTAAATTTGATGGTGAGACTACAATACACTTTGTATTCAATCAAATAATAGCTCAGTTTGGAATTCCAAAGGACAGTGTCACTGACCATGGCAACCACTTTCAGAACATGATGATGACAAAGTTGGAATCAAAACTGGGTTTCAAGAAAGATCATTCGTTGTCATAGTATCCCCAAGAAAATGGCCAAGTGGAGGTCGTGAATAAATCTCTAAAATCCATTTTGCAAAAAACTATCAGGAAGAGTAAATCTGACTAACACGTGATGTTATACCTTGCTCTATGGGATTATTGAACCATAGTAAATACTTTCACTAGTTTTTCACCATTCCAATTGATTCACAGAGTGGAGTCAGTTCTCTCCATTGAATGTGAGATTCCTTCTCTTAAGTTAGCAGTTGAGTTCCTACCTAACACGATTGATCTTGAAGAACGCCTTGTACACTTGGATAAACTTGATGAGTAGCATCAAGATGCTACCATAGCCATTGAGGAGAATAAGCGACGTGTTAAGGTCCAGTATGATAAATATGTCCATCCCCAACAATATGTTGAGGGTGACTTGTTCCTTCTTTACAACCAAGCTAAAGAATTGTTGGGGGCAGGAAAATTCAATCCCATGTGGCACAGTCCTTATATCGTGAGATGTGTCCTCGAAAATGGAGCCTATGAGTTAGAGTATTATGAAAGGAACATGTTGAAAGAGCCCATAACTGGGCTCTATCTCAAAAATTATTATGCTTGAGCCCTCCAGCTCAAGCATGAGATTTGTATATTATTGTACTTTAGTGTAGATATTTTTCTTTTTGTTCTTTTGTGTCACTATTTTTCTTATTGAGTTTCCCCTTGGTTCGAAGATTTCAACAGAATCATTGATGTTCTTAGGATTCACAGATGGTGTCAGAAATCATACTCAGAATGTAGCTTCTGTCGCTTAGATTATCTATTCGCCCGAGGGATAACTAGTGTCTTCAAAAGGCATTTGTCTGGAGCCATCGACGAACAATGTGGCTGAGTATAGCGCCATTATTGAGCTATTACGCAATCTCATTTTGTGTGGTGTTCGATATTTATAGTTTCGCCTACATTTCCAGTTGGTTGTGTCTCATCTGAACGACAGGTATCGGGTTATGTATCTTATGCTACTCCGATGATTCCTTTGAGTACGAATTTTGGAACGATATTTTGATTTCATTACTTATAACCATATCTCTAGAAGTTCTAATCAAGTATCTAATGCATATGCTAATTATGTTTTAGATTGGAATTTTTTGCATAATTAAGTAAAGGAAACATACATTTATACATTCATCCATTGAAAAATATATAAATAAATTCGAAGACCAAAATTTTTTGTATTTCATTCATCAAGTTCAAAAAATATGGTATCATAGTACAAAATTGAGCTTTTATCCCTCAAAAATATATATATGTCTGGTACATCAAATGACCATGTCATCTAATCCTAAGGTCTTGGGTGCGTATCATGGTAGCACACTATAACATTAGTGAGATGTTGAAAGAGTCTCACCCACACACAGATTACACCTACAACATGCCTCTGCATAGCCTCGGCAAAGTCCTTGACCTGGACCATAGGTATCATGTGCATTAGACGTGCTAGGTTTCCATGCATGTTTTGAAGAACTCGCTATGCTTATCCACCATCCATATCCTCCCCTCGACCCCTACGTTGATATCATGGGTATCCATCTAGTATTCATGGACCCACATCTACATAAGAGACTTAAATGTTAATATATGATGCCATACTAAAAATATTTGTGTTTTGGTTTTGAATTTATCAAATAAAAAAACAAAAATAAATAAATATACAAAAAAAAAAATTATACCAATCTCCCCAGAGGTATTTCCTAATGGTAATGGCATGTTTTGATCCCCTCGGTAGTCAATACCCTCATAGGGATAGGCATCGATGGAAATGATCTTTCGTCACCACCAGTGAAAAAACACATCATTATAGGGGGTGGCACCCTACCACCTCCCAACCGCCTCATCACTTTGGTCCAGTGGGTCATCGCTAGATCACGTAGACTGTGTGGAGGAACTTCTACTCTAGGACTAAGGGTTGGAACCCTCTCAAATAAAAATCTACATAAGATAGATGAAAACCCAAAGTTTATCATNAATATGAGACCTAAGTCCAATGAAGTTACCATGTTTTAAGATCATCCTATCCAAAACACCTTTACTAAGATTGAGATCCACACAAACCCATGGATAAGTGAAAATACCATCTCTCTCCACTTGATATTTGTCTTTAAATATATGCCCAAAGAATTTCATATACCTTTAAAGACTGAAATATGCCAAAGATAAAGTAAGATATTTGGAAGGTGAACCTAGAATAGCATTTTGGAAACAACCATAGTGGATGGATCAAATTCAAGGAATCATGGGGTCATAAAGAGACTCGCTCTTCCCTAGAAATAGTTTCATCCTAAAAAAAAATCTAATAGTCATCTTAATTTGTAAACTAAAAAATAAAGAACCCTTTGAAATAGAAACATATCTCACATTTCTTGGTCTAGTTTGAAGAAATCCATTGATAAAAATTTGTTGTGTTGTGCCATAACCCATTCAAGAAACATATTACTACAGAATTTTGATAATAAGATATGGAATCAATGAAATTCAATGGGAAACCTCCATAGTTAGAAATTCATTAGATTTCCCCACTACATAAGGACTGGGAATAGCGAGAGATTTGTTCACTTGAGGAGAGGGCTTACATTTAATCACAACCTTGAAACAAATCAATGTCGAAGATGAGGGTACCCCAATCCCCAGGACCCCTCCATGTAAATGGAGTGCCAAAATAATAGTGGAAGCCTCATAGATGTTATAGTAAAAAAAATTAGAAGTTTTGTCTAGTTGTTTACCCTTGTAAAGACAACAATGTAGAGATGTGGGAATCCTCTTAATATACTCCAATTTATACTTGATTTATTTCACATAATCTGATGAAATCACCAACATGAGAATTATTTTCCTAGACAGAAGTTTGAACATTATATAAAATCTATTTGAGGTATTCGGGATCCCTTGGTGCAAGTCCACTCCTTAGAAGTTATCAATAATAAGCCTATAACCTAAAACATGTTGAGAAAGCATTTCTACAAATAGTTGATGAGAGTACATTTCATTAAAAACTTTGTATGCATCCATGATAACCTTGGATTCCAAAATGTAATACCACAATAGCCTGAGATGAGTGTTTCCAAAGAACTATAGCCTCTCTTTTTCTTATCATGACCACCATACATGTCCTTATCGCAAAACACATTATCCAAACAACCCCTTCACTTGAAAAAAAACAATGTTGATCTCTTATTTAGATAGACCATCCACACACAAAAAAATGAACATGCACTTGGAGATGCTTTGGAAAAAGGCACATGTCTTTAATGGGATCCCATATCCTTTACCATAAGTTGTATATCCACTACAATGAAGTGATGATGGCCCAAGAAAAGAATGCATTTGGAGACTTGGAGATAGAGAACCTCCAACTTGATTATTTAATAGGGATACCCACTTATCATGATTCATACTCCCCCTTGCTTGTAAATGAGTTCATCGCAACCCTATTTTTCCAACCAAAAAATTGGATGGATTCCTCTGTTGCCATTAATGGATTTTTAGTCCCATTCCTCTTCTATATTTCCTCAATGCACACCAAGTTGATGATAGTAGGGTGTTACTTACTTAAATACATGTATTTTTCCCTACATAGGTGAAAACAACTAAATATAACCTTAATATAATTAATTTCATAACAATAGTGTAACAATGAACCAATATATCATTTTGACTAGAAATTAATGCAATCATACTACATCCAAGAAATGCATAAAGAAAATTAATTGTAAAATGGGAAATATATCAAGTACCTATGGATATTGTGCCTTGTCAAAGTTTATATGGTGGTTTGAACTATAATTCCACATGTTAGCTATCAACCAATGGGAAATCACACCCAAGGGTTGATTTTCCACCCAACCAATGCAATCCCTTAAACTATGTTTCCCCTCAAGCAGGGCTCAAGATCAATGAGGTGAGGGATAGGGATATAGAGAAATTAATTGATAGATCACTCAACTCACAGAATAATACAAGGGTCGAGCATCCAACTAATACTGTAGGAACACCACTTCAATCCCTTGATGAATACCCTTAATCAGAAAAGTATCATACTCATCAATGATGAACCTTTGAAAATATGTTACTACCACCCTATCCCTCAATGAATACCTCCAGCTAGGTAAGTATCATGCATGGCAGTGGTGTCCCAAAGGACCAAGACTAAAGAATTTCTAGTCATGTATGATCATTAGTACCCATGGTTAGGTAGTACATTCCCAACCTCTTTGTCCAAATATATTATTCTAGGGTAACTATCAATATATCCTCCAATCATTCACAACTAGAAATTAAGTCATTATCTCAAAGTAGTATCCTCAAACATCCCTACCAGAAGGAAACACAATTACCCAAGGTTGCACTCACTTTTCTAGCCTCTCAAGGGTGTAACAACTCTCTCCCAATGTTTCCCTTGGCCTTCTCATTCCATACCAATTTATTATTGAGGCAAACTTTGGCACAGAGCTAGAGTTACAGGTGAAAAAAAAATGGTTAAAATGTGAATTACAATTTTCTCCCTTTAGGCATTTTACCCCAGTTAAATTAGACAAGAATTTTTGAAGTCATTTTCCCTTTACAAGGCTCCCTAGGCTCTAGGATTAGGTTTTCTTATCCAAATGGATCCAAACCGACAAATGGTTGTAAGACTCAATACCTACAATGAAATTTGGAAATTAATTAAGCATAATCAAACATTGTAGAACGAAGCGAATGTAAAATTTGAATGAGACAAATTTGAGAGGAAAAATAATAATTTAATAAAAAGGAAAAAATAAAATGGGAGAGAACGATGAGGAATGGGAAACTAAGCATCACGGATTTTTGCCTTCCCCCTACCCCCTAACTCTCCCTATTTCATCCTTCACTCTCATTCTCAATGGGTCTTTTGGCCAAGGAGAGGAGAATAGAAAGAGAGCCAAGAAACCATTGTAACCAGATATTGTTGAAATAGACTGAGCCCCAAGGAGAGGAGAATAGAAAGAGAGCCAAGAAATCATTGTAACCAGAGATTTTTGAAACATATTGATCCCCATTTGAAGATGGTTTTCCCATTTTTGTTTCCAAGGTAAATTTTGACTTGTTATGGGTGAATTCATTCATTGTTATGTTGTTTTCTATGTTTTTGTGATGAAATGGAGTTGCTCTATAGTTTATTGGTTGTGTGTGTTTTGTTTAGCAAGGAGGAATTATTTTGTAGGTGTATTTGAGGTTTTTAAATCGATACAATCCCCATAAGCCAGTGAACCAACCCAACAACTCTTTAATTTCTTCTATACATCCATTTCAAAGATGGGAGATCAATGGCTCTTATTCCAAAGTTGTTGAAAATGTGTAGGAAGTTGCTACTTTTGGTTTTTATGGTTGTTGGACAAATTTTCTCACTCCTCCATATTGTATTCTCATTTCCCTAAGTTGAATTTAACTTTCTTGAGACATGTTCCACTTCCCTAGGTGAAGTTCCAATTGCTAGGGAATTTTCTCACTTGCATGGGTCGATTTCTATTTTCCTGGACATTTTTTCTTACCTAGGTGGGGTTCCAATTGCTAGGGAATTTTCCTACTTTCTTGGGTTGAGTTACAATTGTTGGGAATTGTTTCCACTTGCTTGGGTCGATTTCTAATTTCCTAGGATGTTTTCCCCTTTCCTGGGTCATTTCTCACTTGGTTAGGTTCTTCCATTATCCATTGGGTGTTTTATTTGATTGATGGGTGTTTCATTTGATTGTTGGACATTTATATTAGTTTTTGGTACAATTTTAGTTGAAGCTATGCCAAAAAAAAAAAAATTTGCAAACCACTTTACATAGAATAGCATGCCCCTCAAATCAGAGTTTAAAAATTGTTTGGAAAATTACCAAATTTATGTTGCCAAAAAACAAACATAAAAAATAAAACTATAGAAGATTGCATATTCTTTCAGGCTTGGCATGCTCGTTGATATTGGAATAATCCATACCTTCCGTAATGTATGTACATGGAGATTATCTTGCATAATAATACATTGAAAGTGAAAATTATTACATTGCCATTGTCCTGTATTTCAACTAAGAAACTATTTGCATACACCTTCAACAAAATAGTGAGAAGGGGCACATTTTAATGAAAAGAAGTTTTCATACATATTAGAATTTCATTGGTTTCACAAAAATTTCACAATTCTTTTGGTGCNAATATGAGACCTAAGTCCAATGAAGTTACCATGTTTTAAGATCATCCTATCCAAAACACCTTTACTAAGATTGAGATCCACACAAACCCATGGATAAGTGAAAATACCATCTCTCTCCACTTGATATTTGTCTTTAAATATATGCCCAAAGAATTTCATATACCTTTAAAGACTGAAATATGCCAAAGATAAAGTAAGATATTTGGAAGGTGAACCTAGAATAGCATTTTGGAAACAACCATAGTGGATGGATCAAATTCAAGGAATCATGGGGTCATAAAGAGACTCGCTCTTCCCTAGAAATAGTTTCATCCTAAAAAAAAATCTAATAGTCATCTTAATTTGTAAACTAAAAAATAAAGAACCCTTTGAAATAGAAACATATCTCACATTTCTTGGTCTAGTTTGAAGAAATCCATTGATAAAAATTTGTTGTGTTGTGCCATAACCCATTCAAGAAACATATTACTACAGAATTTTGATAATAAGATATGGAATCAATGAAATTCAATGGGAAACCTCCATAGTTAGAAATTCATTAGATTTCCCCACTACATAAGGACTGGGAATAGCGAGAGATTTGTTCACTTGAGGAGAGGGCTTACATTTAATCACAACCTTGAAACAAATCAATGTCGAAGATGAGGGTACCCCAATCCCCAGGACCCCTCCATGTAAATGGAGTGCCAAAATAATAGTGGAAGCCTCATAGATGTTATAGTAAAAAAAATTAGAAGTTTTGTCTAGTTGTTTACCCTTGTAAAGACAACAATGTAGAGATGTGGGAATCCTCTTAATATACTCCAATTTATACTTGATTTATTTCACATAATCTGATGAAATCACCAACATGAGAATTATTTTCCTAGACAGAAGTTTGAACATTATATAAAATCTATTTGAGGTATTCGGGATCCCTTGGTGCAAGTCCACTCCTTAGAAGTTATCAATAATAAGCCTATAACCTAAAACATGTTGAGAAAGCATTTCTACAAATAGTTGATGAGAGTACATTTCATTAAAAACTTTGTATGCATCCATGATAACCTTGGATTCCAAAATGTAATACCACAATAGCCTGAGATGAGTGTTTCCAAAGAACTATAGCCTCTCTTTTTCTTATCATGACCACCATACATGTCCTTATCGCAAAACACATTATCCAAACAACCCCTTCACTTGAAAAAAAACAATGTTGATCTCTTATTTAGATAGACCATCCACACACAAAAAAATGAACATGCACTTGGAGATGCTTTGGAAAAAGGCACATGTCTTTAATGGGATCCCATATCCTTTACCATAAGTTGTATATCCACTACAATGAAGTGATGATGGCCCAAGAAAAGAATGCATTTGGAGACTTGGAGATAGAGAACCTCCAACTTGATTATTTAATAGGGATACCCACTTATCATGATTCATACTCCCCCTTGCTTGTAAATGAGTTCATCGCAACCCTATTTTTCCAACCAAAAAATTGGATGGATTCCTCTGTTGCCATTAATGGATTTTTAGTCCCATTCCTCTTCTATATTTCCTCAATGCACACCAAGTTGATGATAGTAGGGTGTTACTTACTTAAATACATGTATTTTTCCCTACATAGGTGAAAACAACTAAATATAACCTTAATATAATTAATTTCATAACAATAGTGTAACAATGAACCAATATATCATTTTGACTAGAAATTAATGCAATCATACTACATCCAAGAAATGCATAAAGAAAATTAATTGTAAAATGGGAAATATATCAAGTACCTATGGATATTGTGCCTTGTCAAAGTTTATATGGTGGTTTGAACTATAATTCCACATGTTAGCTATCAACCAATGGGAAATCACACCCAAGGGTTGATTTTCCACCCAACCAATGCAATCCCTTAAACTATGTTTCCCCTCAAGCAGGGCTCAAGATCAATGAGGTGAGGGATAGGGATATAGAGAAATTAATTGATAGATCACTCAACTCACAGAATAATACAAGGGTCGAGCATCCAACTAATACTGTAGGAACACCACTTCAATCCCTTGATGAATACCCTTAATCAGAAAAGTATCATACTCATCAATGATGAACCTTTGAAAATATGTTACTACCACCCTATCCCTCAATGAATACCTCCAGCTAGGTAAGTATCATGCATGGCAGTGGTGTCCCAAAGGACCAAGACTATATAATTTCTAGTCATGTATGATCATTAGTACCCATGGTTAGGTAGTACATTCCCAACCTCTTTGTCCAAATAGATTATTCTAGGGTAACTATCAATATATCCCCCAATCATTCACAACTAGAAATTAAGTCATTATCTCAAAGTAGTATCCTCAAACATCCCTACCAGAAGGAAACACAATTACCCAAGGTTGCACTCACTTTTCTAGCTTCTCAAGGGTGTAACAACTCTCTCCCAATGTTTCCTCTGGCCTTCTCATTACATACCAATTTATTATTGAGGCAAAATTTGGCACAGAGCTAGAGTTACAGGTGCAAAAAAATGGTTAAAATGTGAATTACAATTTTCTCCCTTTAGGCATTTTACCCCAGTTAAATTAGACAAGAATTTTTGAAGTCATTTTCCCTTTACAAGGCTCCCTAGGCTCTAGGATTAGGTTTTCTTATCCAAATGGATCCAAACCGACAAATGGTTGTAAGACTCAATACCTACAATGAAATTTGGAAATTAATTAAGCATAATCAAACATTGTAGAACGAAGCGAATGTAAAATTTGAATGAGACAAATTTGAGAGGAAAAATAATAATTTAATAAAAAGGAAAAAATAAAATGGGAGAGAACGATGAGGAATGGGAAACTAAGCATCACGGATTTTTGCCTTCCCCCTACCCCCTAACTCTCCCTATTTCATCCTTCACTCTCATTCTCAATGGGTCTTTTGGCCAAGGAGAGGAGAATAGAAAGAGAGCCAAGAAACCATTGTAACCAGATATTGTTGAAATAGACTGAGCCCCAAGGAGAGGAGAATAGAAAGAGAGCCAAGAAATCATTGTAACCAGAGATTTTTGAAACATATTGATCCCCATTTGAAGATGGTTTTCCCATTTTTGTTTCCAAGGTAAATTTTGACTTGTTATGGGTGAATTCATTCATTGTTATGTTGTTTTCTATGTTTTTGTGATGAAATGGAGTTGCTCTATAGTTTATTGGTTGTGTGTGTTTTGTTTAGCAAGGAGGAATTATTTTGTAGGTGTATTTGAGGTTTTTAAATCGATACAATCCCCATAAGCCAGTGAACCAACCCAACAACTCTTTAATTTCTTCTATACATCCATTTCAAAGATGGGAGATCAATGGCTCTTATTCCAAAGTTGTTGAAAATGTGTAGGAAGTTGCTACTTTTGGTTTTTATGGTTGTTGGACAAATTTTCTCACTCCTCCATATTGTATTCTCATTTCCCTAAGTTGAATTTAACTTTCTTGAGACATGTTCCACTTCCCTAGGTGAAGTTCCAATTGCTAGGGAATTTTCTCACTTGCATGGGTCGATTTCTATTTTCCTGGACATTTTTTCTTACCTAGGTGGGGTTCCAATTGCTAGGGAATTTTCCTACTTTCTTGGGTTGAGTTACAATTGTTGGGAATTGTTTCCACTTGCTTGGGTCGATTTCTAATTTCCTAGGATGTTTTCCCCTTTCCTGGGTCATTTCTCACTTGGTTAGGTTCTTCCATTATCCATTGGGTGTTTTATTTGATTGATGGGTGTTTCATTTGATTGTTGGACATTTATATTAGTTTTTGGTACAATTTTAGTTGAAGCTATGCCAAAAAAAAAAAAATTTGCAAACCACTTTACATAGAATAGCATGCCCCTCAAATCAGAGTTTAAAAATTGTTTGGAAAATTACCAAATTTATGTTGCCAAAAAACAAACATAAAAAATAAAACTATAGAAGATTGCATATTCTTTCAGGCTTGGCATGCTCGTTGATATTGGAATAATCCATACCTTCCGTAATGTATGTACATGGAGATTATCTTGCATAATAATACATTGAAAGTGAAAATTATTACATTGCCATTGTCCTGTATTTCAACTAAGAAACTATTTGCATACACCTTCAACAAAATAGTGAGAAGGGGCACATTTTAATGAAAAGAAGTTTTCATACATATTAGAATTTCATTGGTTTCACAAAAATTTCACAATTCTTTTGGTGCAAGTGAAACATTCCTTGAAGATAAAAGTTTGATGTGTTTGGTGTCAACTCCATGTTTGTGAGTATATATATGTATTGACCATTTATATTTTTTAACAGAAATGGTTATTTATATATTTATCAAAAAAAGGCGATCATTACAAAAAGTAGATGTCAGTGGCTCTATCATCCAACTTATGCTGTGATTACAGTCTTTCTTATCGAAACCAGAAGTAAACAGTGTCTTTATGTTGTAGACACTACATAGTTGCCATGTAAAAATGGCTACAAAACTGTGAAGGAAAATTTTATATTTAAACTTCATATAAACCTTGATTTGGAGTGGGAGGGGCCAGCTTCGTCTCGCTGTGGAATTCTATTTTATTTAGCTTGGGTTGTCTCTTCATGTTGTTGCGCTTGAGCTACTCCATCCCAGGCCAGGTCCGTGAATCTGGGGGGAATTGAGACGTGTTGATTACTGTTAGCGACCAAGTGGGAGGTGGAAGGGATCTAGGATTCATATGTACCAGCTGAGCATGGAGGGTTTTGAGGATTGGCAGGCCACAAATTTAACTCTTCAATCTGTCGTGTGTTTCAGTTTATGCCTCTCATGGCAATGGTTTATTATTGATTATGTCTTAATTCCATTCTTTGCATTTTTCGTTGCATCTTGACCATGTTTTCTTGAATTGAATGGATTTCTTGCTGCAACTCTCTGTGTTGAGTGTCTGACTGTCCTTCAATTCGCCTGCACTCTTCCTGCAATTATTGAAATTGTCCCCAAATTTCATCCAATGCACAGGCTGGACGGGAGCAAGGATCTCGGCTGCTGATAGTGCTTCGGTGCATGATGATAAAGTGATCAAGGTAAGCACAGGGCAAGGAAAGAGAAAGACCAAGAAAGGTGGGATCCAAGAGCTCATAAGTGTAAGGGAGAAATTGAATAACAAAAGAGAGGGGTTGCAATTGAATGCTGGAAAAAGGCCTACATAGGCCATTATAAAGAGGGCTCATGATTTCCATCGAGCGAGCAATCAGAGAAGAATGAGATGGGGCCTGGGTTGCCACAAGGGGAAGTACACAGACGGGCGTCCGGAGGCAGAGTCTAAGTGCTCAGAAGTGAAATGTGTTGAGGTGTGGTATGGGAGCAAAGGTACGTGACATGTGAAGGAAATATGGGGCACGTGTTTGCGCATGCCAGGAGGAGGGGAGGACAAGACAAAAAGGGGAGGGGAGCAATACCGAAGGTGTGGGTGAGGGAGTGGAGAGTGACTTGGGATGTTGAAGTAGGTGTGAACTTGGAAAAATGGAGAGGTGAGTGAGGAGGGGGGGAGAGTGACGTGGTTAATTCCTACAAGTGCGAGGGGGACTAAGGAACATAAATTCTTAGAGAAGAAAAAAATTGGAATGGATTTGATTGGCGAGAAGATTACTCTGTTCTAGGCTTTTATCCTCTTTGGCCATTTTGTCAGCCTCCGTATTTTGTTTTCGGAGAACATGGAAAAAACTTAGATGCACAAATCTTTTCTTTAGAGAATTTATAATCGTTGATATTCTTTTGATCAGATCTTTTTTCGAATTGGATATCCCTCTCAATTCTTTGATGACAATTTCGGAATCACCCAAGACTATTAGAGCTTGTATGTGTCGATCTTGGGAAAGCTTGAGTCCCATGTAAGCTGCTAGGAATTCTTCTTTGTTGTTTGTTGTTTTTTCAAGACCCCAAGAATAATCGATTAACTTATTTCCCTCAGAATCATATAT
>JZKD02S0033124.1:0-13261 GCA_000966675.3 Picea glauca
TACACATGCATTTCTTGTACATATACACTAGTATGTATGAGCTTTCTTGACTTACTTACTGATAATGTCGGTTACTTGTTATGAATGTGTGAACCATGTTCTTGTTCTTTGTACCTTAAGATACCTTAACTTCAGGACGAAGTTTCGTGAAGGGTGGGTGTATGTAACGACCCTTAATTATTAAGATAATTAATTTAATAATATAATCCTAAAAATATTAGCTAAACTATATTTATGTCTTAAAATAACAATTCTAATTGATTATTATTAAAATAATTGTTTATGATGGTTAATGATTAATTTGATTATTAATTAATTCATTAATTAATAAAGTATTAAATAAGAGGTGGATAATAAAATATAATGTTTAAATTGAGTTACGTATCCCACAAGGGATAATGTATTCAATACATTAGGATAAGTAATAAAGGAGGGATAATGATATTAATGGCGGGGGGATAAGGTGTAATAAAGCAGTTAGGTAGGGAGTTAATGAGGGGAAGGAGGTGAAGGAGGAATAAGGGGGGGGGAAGGAGTGGAGAGAAGGGTCATTTGAGAGGAGTGGAGAGGATTTTGGGAGAGCTCTGAGTATTGGACAAAGGGAGGAATTTTGTGAGTGGTATTGACAAAGTGGAATTTACAGTGCACCGGGGGGGTTGCTGGAGGATTTGGGCTCGGAGGGCTAGGATATCCGTCGATATCCTAGGGCTAGGAGTTAACTAGTCGGCAGGGAGGTCAGTTTTGGGTGGTTTCCTAAAGAAGCAAGCTAAGGAAGCAAGCTAAGGATAGCATCAGAGTTAAGATATTTCTTTAAAATTCATGCATTGTTTGTATACAAATTTGTTATTAAATTTTATTACTTGAAATATTAGATTGCGAATGTGCTAGATTAAGTAATTTTTAAATTTTACTGTAGTGTTGTAATTCAATGGTTGCTTAAATTAATTCAGAGCTACTACAAAGCACCCAGCCTCTGCAAGTCATGTTGGGGGAGAAAATCTAGTCACTTCTAGTCATACTAGCAATAGGTTTGTAGCCTCTGCAAGTCATGTTATCGACCCATCACCAACCTCTACAAGTCATGTTGGAGATGTGAAAGAAACCACTGCTAGTCATGTTGGGGGCATTGATTCTGTTGAGAAACCTAGATAGACAGGATGTAAGCCTAAGTTCCCTTGTAAGATTTGCAAGGGAGATCAACGTACTCATTTATGCCCTGGCCTTCCAGAGGTATGAATATTGTGGTCCCTATATGCAAGCTCTTCTGATTCTGAGTCTTATGAGGTTTCCTCATAGTCTATTCAACCTTTGGTTGATGAATTGTCATGCTGATGCAGTCTTTAGATGATCCCACTCCTCATTTGGAGGGTTATATGCCTTTAGACCATGTTGTCTTGCAGCCTATTCAACTAGTGGTTGAGAAAGTGGTCACGCCGATGCAGTATTCAGCCGATCCCACTCCTCTTTTGGGGGGTGATGTGCCTGTAGACCATGTTTTCTCACAGCCTATTCAACCAGTGGTTGAGAAAGTAGTCACGCTGATGCAGTCTTTGGCTGATCCCACTTTTCTTGTGGAGAGTGTCGAGTCTACCAAAGTGGTCACACCGATGAAATATCTGGTTGATCCCAGTCTTCTCTTGGGGAGTGATGTGTCTACCAACTATGTTTTTAGCATTTCCAGTTACGTACTTTCAAAACAAGGGGAAATTCCTTTCGCTTCGAGCACACCCCCTCCAAGCCCTAGGATGGTTTCCTTTGATTGGAATGACCTTGTTGAGCCTCATCTTCCTTCTTCTGCACCTTTTCAAATAAGGGTTGAAGTTAATTCAACAAACATTTATCGATGTATTTTGGATGAAGGAGACTTTGCAAATATTTTATCCTCCTTGGTTTGGAAAGTCTTGGGATCTCTCGAGCTTGTGTCTACTTCGCATGAGCTGTTGGATTTTGACATACGTCCTAGTGAATATTTGGGGGTTCTTCCTCAATTTCCTATCTCATTGGGTGGGAATACTTTCCTTTTCGATGTTTTAGTGGTGCAAGGCCCATTATATTTCACTATGCTACTCAGGCGTGATTCTATATATGCTATGAATGCTGTGGTGTCTAGGCTCTTTTGGGTGATGCATTTCCCTCACAATAGAAGCATTGTCACTATCGACCAGATGGCATCTGATAATCACCGTCCTAATTCAACGTTATTCCAGGCTACCCCTTTATATGTTCCTAGTGTTTGTGTAGACTCTACCCTGCCACGGGTTAATTATGTGGCATCTTATCCTCAGTGTTCAATTGATTCTGATAAGGAACCTGTGAAATCATGTTTTCCTTCTCGAGACTTGGTCTCAACAATTGATCTATTGGTTTATCCAATGGGGCATGGGATCCCTTGCTTCCCCCTCTTGGTACAAGTGATCTCATGAGGATTACTTGAGACAAGTAACCTTCTGGAGTCTTCTTTAATCCCTTTTAAGACTCTCTAAACATGAAAATATTGTCAAGCGATCTTGTTTCCCTTCACGCTCGCCAAAATCAAATTTGAAGACACGTCTGTCCGACAGTATTTTACCCCTTTTTCGGTCCATATGGTCAATTGTATGAACAAAGGTATACTTTAGGAACTTCGGTTCACTAGAAGAGTATTCTCTATTATAATTTAAACCCTTTTTCAGGCCTGAGGGACTAAAATTTCGAAAAAGGAACCCCCACAGAGTCCATAGTTAAGCTCTTTTCAAACTACCTAAAATTGAAAATATCGCAAGTGACCTTGTTCTTTCACACTTGTTAAACTGTTCCAGAACAACATCCCCTACGGAGTCCATAGTTAAGCTCTTTTCAGACTCCTTAAAATTGAAAAGATCGCCAAGTGACCTTGTTCTTTCACACTCGTTAATTGGTTCAGAAAAACATCTACTGGCATAAGTTTACCCCTTTTTATAGCCTGTAGATTAAGTAGGAAGAAGTTACACCTCAGGAGATTCGTCTCGCTAGGAGATTTCTCCTCAATAGATTTTATACTTTTTCGGGCTAAGGAGACTAAATCTAGAAAAAGGTTGTGAGCCCATAGTTAAGCTCTTTTCAGGCTCTTTGAAATTGAAAAGATTGTCAAGTGATGTTATCTGTGTCAAGCTCGTTAAAATGGTTTTGAATAGACATACTTTCAGTGCAAGTTTACCCCTTTTTTGAACCGAATAGACTATTTTCGAAAAAGGTACCCCAACAAAGTCTTCTTTTATTCTTTTTCAAACTCTCTAAAAATGAAAAACCACCGAGATTACCTTCTTTGGGCTCATTAAAATTACATTGAAGGGGGTTTTCATCGTGCCTTATTAATCACATTTTCATCTCGGCGTCTTTGGCCTAATGCCAGTGCCATGCCGTTCGCAACTGAACCTTTGAAGCATGCCTTATACGGAAGCCTTGTAGCACTTTGCCTTTGCGTCTTGACACCTTGACCCATGGAGGAATTTTCCTGAGTGTCATTTTCCTGCACATGTCTCCTTGCTCTGAGAATTAGTGTGTTCCTTGTGCTTGGAACTAATATGCTTGCGACACTCATTCCTCCTTTTCAACGTATCATTATTTTATTCTTTTTCAAGCTCTTTTAAAATATTGAAAAAGACAAAAAAAAAAATCAAATATACCCCAAAAAAAGGACGAGAAAAATATTTTCTTTTTATGGCAGCACAATGAGTCGCCCTTGGAAAAAGCACATCCTTCCATTTGTTTTTCAAGATATGGGATCTAATATGACCTTAGTAAGTTGTTCTCGCTACATAGAGTTGTGTCCTCCTCAATTTGGTTATTCTTCCAAACACATGGAGAGTTTGTGTTGCCTCCTGCATCGTGAACTTATGTCAATGTCATGTTGCCCGAGGCTCATCATCTGTGGTGCTATTGTCCAAGGGAATTTTTACCCAACGTGAGTAGGCCTCTCTACAATTTGTCTCTTGACCTCATGCCCTACCATACCGAAAGTCCAATCAAGTCCTTGTTCAAAATCAATGAAGTTCTCTTCCTGATCACCAAGATCCTCTGGTCTGTTCCCAATGAGCCGTCGAAGACCTCTGGGTAGTGAAGTCGTACACCCAAATTACACTCCTACTCAAGTTTTGAAGATCTTAAAGTTTTTTTTTGAGCTCTGAAGGCCTCATCTCCAGCTGCCAAGCGTCATTGGCTTCTTGAATATGGATACTATACATGTATATATTTGATTTTGAGATGTATATTCACTGTGTATTTGATTGGCATCCATGATTTATTTCATCCTGAGCATGGGTATGCCCACCTCAGTGAGACAATTATTATTTTTGCAGATGGCACCTCCCGAACTTTGGTCCATGGCTCACTTGTTTCATACGTTAGTGAAGATTTGTAATTTATTTAGACCATCATATTCTCTTTTGACCTCACACATTAGGGGGCATCTGTTATAACCCTAAATTTCACCATACATGCATACCTGGCATCAATCCCTCTTACTTGCTATTTTTGCCAAGCCATCACTCAACAACTCTTCTTAAAAACACTATTTTTGAAGATGTACGTGCCCTGCACCACTAATTCCTACATAAACATGCTTGTTTCACCACTAGATCTCACGTATGTATGCTATATGCACCATTACAACCCGCGTATACCCACAAATGTTGCAAAAATTAAAAAGTTGCAAGGAATTCGTTGAGATTAAGGGCTATTAGGTAGTTTCCCAACCGTCCCACTTCCTATATTCCATCACCCAACCGAATAACCATCCTTTTGTCATATAAAATGAGGTGTTGGGGTCTCATTCCAGCTCCAAGCATAAGAATAGTTAAACTCTGCCCGCTTCACATCCCCTCCTTGCCCCAAAAATTTGCAGCCACCTTGTGAGATTTACATCAAAATTTCCCATTTTTCCGTTTTTCCTCAATCATAAGCCTATGTAATTTCCTTAGAAGAAGTGTGAGAAGAGAAATATACATGGAGGCACAGTTGGAGCTTGGTGAAGAGGATCTCAAACTAGGTTCAAGGAGCAGTCGTCGATCTCATTGTAAGTAAACATTGTGATATCAATAAAAGGAATACTTTTTCTGTCCCGAAATATGATGTGTCAAATATCTATGTTTGATTTATGTTTTATACTGACATCTAACCCATGATTTATATATGAGATGCATGTTTTTAGTTCCCTGATTATCTATTGGTGAATGCAGGTCAGCCTTGGGCTGAGGTTTGCAGTCAATGGAGAAATCTAACGCGAGAGGATTAACACCAGACACGGAGTAAAAGGTAAAGTTACCAGATCTTTTCACTTTGTATTTCATGCATGAATGTGGGGTATATTTGGGGTATTCTAAAAAGTAGGAGACTTTTAGATGGTTAGATCTGCCTACATGTTGATCCCTAGTGTAGTCCATAGGGGGTTTTTCCCTCTATAGCAATGTTGACGCTTATCTCCCTTATTGCATGTGCGCTGATGTGATAGTTTTTGGCACATTGTTGAGGTGGAGTGATGCTCCTGCATCATACCCCACTACTGGGAAAATCATGAGCTCCTCTGCTCTACTATTGAAACCCTCCTGGATCCCAAACTTGACTTTGGAGCTGTCCACCTGCTCCACTGCCATGCTCCTGCTACCACTGCAGGTCCTCCTTTGTCCAACTTCCCTCTACTACTGAATTTATTTTGTATTGACTTCAACATCAACCTCCTTATCTTTTCGATCTCCTCGTCCAACTGGCTCACAGGATGGCTCTTGTTTTGCATCTTCTTCTTCTGCTACATATCCTCCTCATATAGATCAATGGGAATATCGATATGATCTCCCATGCTGATTTCATATCTTATGGCCTCAAATTGCCACTCCACTGCAGGTTCAACTTCTACAACCTCCTCACTGAGATGTTGCCCAACTATCTCCTCTAATAAATTAGTTTATGTCATCTCTACCTTTGCTTGCGCTAGCACAAGTCCAACTTCATCCAGCTTCTCCTCTGGCTAGAATTTCTCCTCACTGTGCATGAATTCATCCTCCTAGAAGTATTCCTCTGTGTCTGGATGGCATAGCCAATCCTCCAACAATTTGAATTCTTTCTCCCATGAAGTGAGCATCTGACTAGTATGCTCCTCTTCCTTCATCTCCTCTTGGGCATATGTTAATTTCTTCTCCATGACAGTCCTTGTTGGTTGTCTCTCCTCTGCTGCAACTGAAACACATGTGATGGCCTTGAATAGGCTACTTGGAAAGAATATTTTGATTCCTCCAAGGATCATAATGGATTTCTAATTCTCCTCCTCTGTGTTACTGAGGTTTTTCAACATGCCTCAACCACGTCTTCAACTCTTGGCACTGCCACTTGGAAACTATATGTTGGATAAGACACTTTACTCTATGTTTCAAGGGACACTCATATTTACAGCCTCCTCGTTCTTCTTGCTATATCTTCAACATCAACCTATCAATCTCTACTCTCACTTCCTCGAGCTCTTTATCCATCTTTTATTTATTCATCTATTGGCGGTCTTCTCCTCGACCTCACCTCTGGCCTTCAGTAGCCATTATTATTTGTCTTCAGCCACCTGGTTTTTTTTTGGCTACTGTGAAACTGAGAACGCCTTCATCTTTCTCCTGCAACCCACCTAGATGTCAAATGTCTGCTACACACCTTGCAAAAATCCTCCACAGAGCATCAATATTCTGTCTTCTCCTCTCACTTTTCCTACCATTTGTAGACAAAAATATGCTATGATACCACTTGACACAAGACCCCACCCTCACCTAGGGCCCGTGTGACCTCCTAGTCTAAGGATCATTCATACTTGGAGCTGAATCATCTCTCGGGCTCCTGTTGAGCCCCCAAAATCATTTTCCATAGGTCCTAAAGTTCCTTTGCCTCAAGTCCAACAAAGACTCATGGGATCCTTAAGTCCTCTTTACTCTTAAAAACCCGATTTGGGCCTTAGCTCCTTATTCTTCGGCAAAATTTACATATGAACGTGAGCCATGACCAAGTTCCTAACAATGCGTTCCACTTCAGTGCTCTAGAGCTTCAGTCTCTAGGAGATTCAACACTCCAAATCCCCAATTCCTCTGGACTCGTGAATTGGCAAAGTCCCGAACAACACCAACTAGATCAATGGTCCATGATTTCCTTTGAAATCCATGGCTCGTGCACACGTTGTGATTTTGAGATTTGAAGGGTTTCCACTGCTTGTCTCCACCTAACCTCTGAATGACCGAACACTGAACTCCCCAGAGACTTACTGATTCGACGGTCCATGAATCCTAGCCAACTAAATCCCAAAGTCCATTTGCTACTGCAGGCAGTCTATACTATCCACACTACAATTTCCTCAGACTGGCGAATATCAAAAGTTCCTAACCATCGAAGGAGATCGACGACCCTCCCTTCCTCACTGAGATTAATGGCTCGCAAACCTTCGAGCCTTTGAGATTCGACTAGTTTCAAAACGCCACACTTTGATTCTCTTAGAGTGTCAGACCGCTGCAAAATGAAGGTTATAGATCAACAGTTCTAGGGTGTTGCCAAGATAGACGAATTACGTTGCTCTGGGCCCCCAGGCTTCACCTGTTCTTCCTGTTTCAACAACTTATGCCTCCAATCCTCCACAGTGCCAAAATCCGAAGTGCATGGTTTGGCTCCATGTGTCCACTCCAGATCAATGAATGGTGACACTTTGGACTTCAAAAGCTTTGATACTCTATGCTCCTCCAATTTTCCAAAGATTCCTCTTGCTTAACTGTCCGATCTGCACAATCTGACACCATGCATTCTCTCTAATCAACGGCCAAGATTACCTCCAACTCCCATCCCTTCAGGAGTTCTTGGCTCACACTAACCCCAATTCCTCTGGAGGGATATACCTCTGGAACTATGGATCTGGCACCACCTGTCCTCTCTAATGGATGGTTGAGATGATCTACGACCTTCTAGCGTTCATGAGAATTCACCTCACTGCACTCTACTTCTCCTTCCTTCTGAAGTACCGGTCTTCCATTATCCAAGATCCATTGACACACATCCTCTGCAAATGGACGGTATAGATTGCTTTGTATCTTCAGGGCTTTGGGAAATCCTCACTCTCCTATGCTCCAATACTCCTAAATGTGTGAGTTCCAAAGGACTTCCATCATTATCTCCTGCACAACTCCTCCATATCTAATGACTTTTGTTTCTCACACCTAGATCCGATGGTTGGGATATATCCTCCACTGTATGCGCTCATCCTTCTGCTAGAATTTGATCCAATGGTCCAAATCTGCTCCTACAACTGACCCAATGGTTCCTATAGCTCATCCTCCATCCTGCATTTTGCACTCTTCCGTTCCAATGAAGGAAATTAATCGAGCTTTCAAAGGCCTGATCTTTGCCTACGCTACACCTCCTGAGCTTGAACTTGCTCAAAGTCTTCTAAGGGTCTCGACCCTTGTCTTCTCCAGATGATATCTTGTGCCCTCCTGGAACCTCTATGCTCTTCCTCCTGAGCTTGGTGGATCTAAATCCACTCAACCCTAGGCTCACTCCTTGCACTTATGAACCTAAAAATGCTCTTGGATTCTGCAACTCCTTTGTAGAACCTCTCTTCCAGAGTGTTTAGTAACTCTAGTTCTCTTGAGCTTTGAAACCACTCAAACCTAAAAAAATTCAGTCTCTTTTCTCTCCAAAGGGATTCGTGTGCCCTCCTGGCACCTCCTTCTCATTGAACTCCTTGAATATCTAACAGAGTGTTCAACAACTCTATTCGCTGTGCACTCCTTTCACTATTCCTTCTTGGCTTAATGAATTATTCTGGTGTGCCCACCTAGAAAGCTCTTCTTTGAACTCGAAACAAAGTTCAAGTGCACCCCTTGCACAACTCTAAGAGCCCAAAACACTCAGAAAAACCACAAAGATAGGGAATTCTATCTTACTCCAGCAGATTGAAACACACATGCATATCTACAACATACATATATGAAAACACATAGATAACATTCAAATACAAACATAAAAACACAGAAAAACCTTATGTGCAGGAAAAACTTCTTTGTATTAATGTTTGAATGCTTCTATACAAAAAATTTACAAACACTGGACTGCAACAGAGTCTCAATTGTTCTCCTCTCCTCCCTTGAGCTCTCTATTTCTCAACAAATCCTACTTGAATTCTCTCTAATAAAATTTTAGTTATAAAATATTTTTACAAAAGAGGGGCTCCTCGAGCTTTCTCTCCAACTCACCTATTGTCATAAATTACATTAAATGCCAGTCAATGACTATCTAGTCTGAATCGGATCTAGATCTACCTACTGTTATCCATTAAGGGTGACTTACACTCAACCTGTACAAAGCACATGGGATCGACTTTCCTTGAGCCATCAAACATTTAATACATTTAAAAATTTGGGAAAAATGAAGGGTTGGCACCTCTCTCCCTTATTGAATGCGCGCTAATGTGATGGATGTTGGCGCATTATTGAGGTGGAGCAATGATCCTACATCACCAATTCATTCCATACCATATGATACCATACCATTGCCAATGCATACCATTTCCATTGCCAATGCATACCATACCATACCATTTCCAATGCATACCATACCATACAATACCATACCATTGCAAATGCATACCATACAATGGAAAGGAAATGCATACCATTGGCATTTGCAATGCATAAAATTTCCAATACATAACATTTCTAATTCATAGCATAGCATAGCATAGCATAGCATACCATACCATACCATTTCCAATGCATACCATACAAGGCAATGAAAAGGCAATTCATACCATACCATACCATACCATACAAGGCAATGGAAAGGGAATGCATACCATACAATACCATACGATACCATATCATTTACATTTACATTTCCAATTCCAATGCATACCATACCATACCATACCATACCATTGCCAATGCATACCATACCATACCATATGATTGCCAATGCATACCATACAAGGCAATGGGAACGCAATGCATACCATACCATACCATAACATACCATGCAATACAATGGAAAAGAAATGCATACCATACCATACCATACCATTTTCATTTCCATTTCTAATACCATTGCATACCATACAATACCATACCATACCATTTCAAATGCAGACCATACAATAGAAAGACAATGCCTACCATTCCCATTGCCAATGCATACCATTTCCATTTCCAATGCATACCATACACTATCAAGGAAATGCATACCATTTCCAATACCTACAATACCATACTATCACCAATGCATTCCATACAAGGAAATGGCAAGGCAATGCATACCATACCATACCATACCATACAAGGAAATGACAAGGAAATGCATAGCATAGCATAACATACCATACCATACCATTGCTAATTCATACCATACAAGGTAGTGGCAAGGCAATGCATACCATACAATACCATACCATGCAAGGCAATGGAAAGGAAATTCACACCATACCATACCATACCATGCAAGGAAATGGAAAGGAAATGCATACCATACCATACCATACCATACCATACTATTTCCATTTCCATTTCCAATGCCAATGCATACCATACCATACCATACCATACCATTCCATAGCATTTCCATTGCCATTTCCAATGCATACCATACCATACCATACCATCCAAGGCAAGGCAAGGCAAGGCATACCATACCATACCATACAAGGAAATGGTAAGGCAAGGCATACCACAAAATACCATACCATACAATGCAAGGCAATGGAAAGGAAATGCATACCATACAATGCAAGGAAATGGAAAGGAAATACATACCATACCATACCATACCATACAAGGAAATGTCAAGGCAATACATACCATACCATACCATACCATGGCAACATAAGGCATACCATACAATACCATACCATACCATACCATTAAAGGAAAGGAAAGGAAAGGCATACCATACCATACCATGGCAAGGCAAGGCAAGGAATACCATACCATACCATGGCAAGGCAAGGAATACCATACCATACCATGGTAAGAGAAGGAAAGGCATGGCATGGAAAGGGAAGGTATGACAAGTCCTACATGAGATGACATCGAAAGGCAAGGAAATGAATGGCATGGTAAGGAAATGCATGGAAATGCATGGTAAGGAAAGGAAATGTCATGGAATGGATTGGAAATGCATGGAAATGCATGGTAAGGAAAGGAAATGTCATGGCATGGATTGAAAATGCATGGAAATTTTATGGCATGGATATTGCATGTCATGGCATGGATTGAAAGGCATAGCAATGATGTCTTGAATATTCTAGGGCTTGATGTCTTGAATATTCTGTGGCTATTATGTGTCATCTCGGATTTCAAAAAACATTTGTTATCTAAACCCTAGTTTAGGATTTCATTTTCAGACCCCTTTCATTTAATGATTACTTGTTTTAAGGGTTGTTATATTTATCATGTTGTAACTTAGTTAATATCATTTATTGGTTTGGCAAGGCATGACAATGGAAAGTTATATTTATTGTTATATAGGTTAAAATGGGAAACTACATGACAAGGCATGGAAAGCTACATGACAATGGCATTGCATGACATGGATTAGCAAGACATGACAATGACATGGAAATGGAATGGCATGGAAATGAAATTCCATGGCATGTCTTGGAAAGGCATAGCATTGACATGGAAATTGCATGATATGGCAAGGCATGGAAATGGTATCGCATGTCATGGATTGGAAAGGATTGACAATGGCATGGAATGGAAAGGTTTGAAAATGGCATGGAGATGGAAATGACAATGACATGGCATGGAATGACTTGGAAAGGAATGACAATGGCATGACATCAATAGGTTTATGGGATTGGGTTTTGGAGGGTCTTTTTTCTCCTTGTGTTCTCTAACCCAAAAATTGGGTAGGAATGTGTAATAAACTCTCATAGATGGTGAAGGGAAAATAATAATGGTTTCAAGTCTCCCTGGAATAATTTTGGCAGCATAACATTACTTTCTATAGTGTTTCATGAAATGTAACCTCAAAACCTTTATTTGTAGGTGGACAATGATATCCATTCTAAGGTCTAGTTTCCATGTGATTTCTCTCGTTCTATTGATCAAAATCAATAAGTTTAGTGGAAATCATGGAAGGATGAATAAATGTTATTAATAATTGATGGGTTAATTTTTTTTTACATATACCCACTACATAATCTAAACAAACATGTGCATTAATGAGTCCTTGACTAGTCTTTTTGGAATTTATGAAGGGTTACACATACATCAAATGTTTTTATATATGTAATGCATAGAAAGAGGGGAATAATGTGTGTGCCCTAGAAAATAACATTGAGATTAAATTTTTAAGTTATTTACAATTATGTAGAAGATAAATGAGAAAATATATTTCTATAATAAATTATTGTAATATGCCATTTTTAAGGTCACAATATTTTCAAGTGACAACTATTTGAGAGTGGATTGTCATTGGATTTAGATGGAGATAATTCAAGAGGTAGTTCATATTTTTTGTTGTGATTTAGAATATGGATATCTATAACATTCAAGAAAATAATTTAGAAGGAATGATCTATCAATGATGTAGAGATACATGGTTGATTAGCAGGCAATGCTACTTGAGAACCATTAATTTCTGATGGATTTAGCACTTAGCAATCTTTTCCACCATAAGCTATTCCTTAATGTGTAATGAAAGTATTTATAATCAGTGCCCTAACATAAAAAACATCTATATCATGGCCTGGCTACAAAATGGCAGTAGTTGGTCAATGATTGACCATTTACACCCTTGTCACCCTCCACAGCATCCTGGAAATCTATATTTTTTCTCTTGATTGAGGATTCACCTCGAGAGGTTCTAGGCCTAGGTGTGCTTCGACGCTCTGGAGTCTGCACAAAGAATAAACAATGTTATAAGTTTTTTTCATCAATGAATTAATAGACATAGAAATTGATACTTTGTAATTTAACCTAACATGACTCACCTCTTATGAAATTGTCAATCATGAGGGTGTCACCCTCCTCCTTGACCCCAATCTCTCTACAATGCCACCTTGCATCAGTTACAATGATCAATTCAAGAAAATTAAACAAATATGCATAAAAAAAAGTTCATGAAACATAAAAAATGATCATAAATGCATTATCTCACCATGAATATCTTAGGCATCAATGTAGATTCACTCACAAATGGAGCACTAGGTTGTACAACCTACTTTGAGACAACCTGTACTGTGGTAGTCTTTTTCGATGGGGACGAAAGTAGTGGTGGGGGTGGGTGGTAGAAAGGT
>JZKD02S0033124.1:13311-24404 GCA_000966675.3 Picea glauca
TTTTGGCAACATAACATTACTTTCTATAGTGTTTCATGAAATGTAACCTCAAAACCTTTATTTGTAGGTGGACAATGATATCCATTCTAAGGTCTAGTTTCCATGTGAACTCTCTCGTTCTATTGATCAAAATCAATAAGTTTAGTGGAAATCATGGAAGGATGAATAAATGTTATTAATAATTGATGCATTTATTTTTTTTTACATATACCCACTACATAATCTAAACAAACATGTGCATTAATGAGTCCTTGACTATTCTTTTTGGAATTTATGAAGGGTTACACATACATCAAATGTTTTTATATCTGTAATGCATATAAAGAGGGGAATAATGTGTGTGCCCTAGAAAATAACATTGAGCTTAAATTTTTAAGTTATTGACAATTATGTAGAAGATAAATGAGAAAATTTATTTCTATAATAAATTATTGTAATATGCCATTTTTAAGGTCACAATATTTTCAAGTGACAACTATTTGAGAGTGGATTGCCATTGGATTTAGATGGAGATAATTCAAGATGTAGTTCATATTGTTGGTTGTGATTTAGAATATGGATATCTATAACATTCAAGAAAATAATTTAGAAGGAATGATCTATCAATGATGTAGAAATACATGGTTGATTAGCAAGCAATGCTACTTGAGAACCATTAATTTCTGATGGCTTTAGCACTTAGCAATCTTTTCCACCATAAGCTATTCCTTAATGTGTAATGCAAGTATTTATAATCAGTGCCCTAACACAAAAAACATCTATATCATGGCCTAGCTACAAAATGGCAGTAGTTGGTCAATGATTGACCATTTACACCCTCGTCACCCTCCACAGCATCCTGGAAATCTATATTTTTTCTCTTGATTGAGGATTCACCTCGAGAGGTTCTAGGCCTAGGTGTGCTTCGATGCTCTGGAGACTGCACAAAGAATAAACAATGTTATAATTTTTTTTCATCAATGAATTAATAGACATAGAAATTGATACTTTGTAATTTAACCTAACACGACTCACCTCTTATGAAATTGTCAATCATGAGGGTGTCACCCTCCTCCTTGACCCCAATATCTCTACAATGCCACCTTGCATCAGTTACAATGATCAATTCAAGAAAATTAAACAAATATGCATAATTTTTTTTTCATGAAACATAAAAAATGATCATAAATGCATTATCTCACCATGAATATCTCAGGCATCAATGGAGATTCACTCACAAATGGAGCACTAGGTTGTACAACCTACTTTGAGACAACCTGTACTGTGGTAGTCTTTTTCGATGGGGACGAAAGTAGTGGTGGGGGTGGGTGGTAGAAAGGTGGGTTGTGATGGACCCTCACATGCTGTACAAGTGATTCCAACACCCTAGTCGTAGAGAAAGGAAACCCAGAAGAAACACCCAAGTGCCCAGGGGATGCAATACTACTATACCTAACAAATATATCAATGACCTGCATACATATGAATAAAAATGAACTATTAGTACCAAATAGTAAAATTCAAAAACATAAACAAAAAAAATTCAAGAATTATACGATATTTAACTTTACACATGATACCTGTGATATTGGTGACTTTTCCATTCCAAATCGACAATTTATGGCATTGTATGGTGCCAATTCCTGTAGAAACAAGAGAACCTATAAAAATTTCGAGGATTTCATAAAAAATAAAAATGAATATACTGAATCTATCAAATGTGATACATACCTGTGTGTATGGTGCACCCAATGGACATGCTACCTCTACTGTTGCATGAATGGTGGGGCTAGGAACTTATGCATCCATAGGATTAGAGAATATGTTGCTGGAATGAAACAACTATTAAAAAACATACAATCAAATATATATACAAATACACAAAATACAAAATAAATATATAAGGATGAAGAAAATAGAGAGGGTTAAGATACTAACCTCCTCCATGAAGCTATGCCATCCACTGGTCTCTATAGGCCCATAACATGTCTTCCCGTAGCTCGAGCATCTGTGAGGTTCACATGAATGACTACTATGTATATGTGTCGTCTCCTCACTGTATTCTCCTGTGCATGATGACACTCTAACTCCTTTATCAATGTCACTGGTAGGAACCTGCTGCCGAGATAGTGCAACAAAGCTACTATGTTTCACTAGGGTACGAGTCAACGATGTGATGGCTAGCTTTACTTGTTGCAATTTCTCTGCAACCAGAGGATGTTGGGTAGGGGGGTTAGGCCTTCTCCTGGGGGTATGGGGACCTAACTTGGGGTCACACCTGGAATGCTCTTGGTCCTATGTGGACCCTCAACCCACCCCATGGAAGTCACTTATGTCAAAGTAGTTGACATGCTTACCCATAATTTCCTCAGAAAATATAATGGCATCTCCCTGTTATTGCAGGGAGGTTTATCAAAAACCATGTACCACCTATCCATCCAGTTTTGACTAAGATGGGGATGGATGCACCAGTCAATGCAAATGCATTTCCTAGTCAATGGTAGTTATTTTCCATTTCTAGGATCCCTAAAAACATAAAATATTTGTTGTTTTGAAATGTCCAGTTCTTTGACTTGGTTTCTGTCCAAACCAGTGCTATAGTACTCATACATTTGTTCCATATAATCAGAGATATAGGTCAATTTCCCTTGGGAAATTGTAATGGAATGCATAATGATGTCCAAATAAGTGGCCAATGAGACTCTACTAGGCTCTCTAGTCTCCCTTAATTGTTCCTCAAGGGTTCATAATATAGCCAACTCCTCATCAATTTCAGTGTTTACATTGTCTGGTGGTGGTGGGTTGGGGTTTTGATCTTCTTCATTTTCTTCTGAGAGGTTTAAATTACCTTGGGGTTCCATTGTATTATATATGATGCAGTTTAAAACACATGACATGTAAATTAGGTTCCTTTTTTATTGAAAATAAAAAAAAAAAACATTTTTTTTTAATTTAGATTATTGGGAGAAAAGTACTAAATTGGAATGAATAAATTGGATTAAAATTAATAAAGATGTAACATACCTGGAAATGATGGACCCCTCCTCCCTTTCTTCCTCCTCTCTAGCTCCACTATATTTTCCCAATGAGAGAAACACGAGCACGATTTGTGCACAATGGGAACAAATCACACTCAGGCCCTTTAAATATTTTTATCAGTACAAACGTGTGCATGTTCTTTGGACCCTACACATGTTATTAAGACCACACATGTGGGTTTTCCACTAAACCTACGTGGAAATCCATGTGGAGGTTTAGCCATATCCAAACCTATAGATATAGGAACATGTGCACATTCCCAAGAACAAGCATGCATTCCTGCGAGTGTGCACTCTTAATCATGCCCTTGCTAGTTTTCCAGCCATGAAGTTCTTGCATTCCCCCTGAAGATAGATCTGATATTCTTTTTCATCTTTGGTAATAGATCTTCTCTTTGTCTTCCATAAACCTATGTGTATCCGTTCTTTGTATCACTATGACCCGCAAATTTATGTGCCCTTCTAGTACTGCAACCTATAGATGTCTTCAGTAAGGCCCTAGTTTAGTACCCATGGTCTCGAACTTTCGAACCTGCATTCAGACTCACTGCTATAGATTTGTCAGTGATACCTACCCATAAAATTTCACAAAATAGATATTCAATGTGCTCAAAATTAGGTCCTAATGAGATACCTTTTCTCTCTGACTTATACTATTCAAGTAGCATCCTTTGGGGGTTATCTTAAAAATATTTTACCCAACTTCCTTCTTTTAGGAATAACCCACTTTTAACTACTTTTCCCACTTGTAACCACTTTGTCCACAAATAGTAAACTCAACACTTGTAGTTGCAACTAATTTGTTTTTAATTATTTTCTTTTTGTAACACCATAATTCATGATTAAGTCCTAGTTACAACCACTTTGACTAGTAAAATTCTTCTAGGAGATTCTAGAATAATTTGACTTCTTTGACCTTCTAGGGGATTCTATATAACTCATGAGGTTTCTCCAACTTTATTAAGACATATCTCCTCAACTGTCAGGAACGACGTGATGTATGACATATAACCAAAAATGGCACGACATGTACTATCCATGTAGAATAGTCTCACCTACAAATTCACTGATATTCATTACATTATTCCTCAACCAAGCTTGGGTTCCTTAACCAAACTATTGGGGATACCAAAATTTTCTACCGAACATTCTTCAAAGGTTGACATCAATGACAACCAACCCAATTAATCAATAATCTCCCCCTTTGGCATTTATGGAAACACTCTGATGCAATACTAAAGTCATGTCACTCATGCTCTCCCATGTGACCATCACTCCCCAGGGAATCATGCCTCTGTGCTTTCTCTCCATCAACCTGACTCTCTATCCAAGCATATGATGAATATCTACCCCTTTGACATCATTGAAAAAGGTGAATTCCTTGTCAAGGATACCCCCCCTGATTGAAATCTCCTTGGGGATTCTCCCCCTATATGAACTGTCCTCTTTCCTCTTCATGGTGATTCCTCGTGTAAATATATGACATATACGAAATTATTCCAAGTTTTCTAACGAAGATACTCAAAATCTTCCCTAAAAAGTGGTTTTGTAAATATATTTGCAATTCTTTCTTTGGTCCCAACATACTCAACTCGAATGGTATTCTTTGTAACCTATTCCCGTAGAAAATGAAAATCGATCATAATGTGCTTCATCTTGGAGTGCATCACTAGATTCTTTGAGATACTGATGGCATTTGAGTTATCACAAAATATTGATATGGGCTCATCATACTCAACCTGTATATATGTCAAAGTTTGTTTCATCCATAGGAACTGTGTACAACATGCTGCTAGTAACCCAATATAATCTACTTTGGCTGTAGACAATGATACCGATGACTATTTCTTTCTTAGACAAGATACCAAACACTCACCAGGTGCATAACAAAAACTCTAGTGTATTTAGAAGAGATTTAATCCTCACAAACTTTTAGGTCCATTGAAAATAATAAGTTTGTATGCTATCATGTATATTAACAACAATGCATTTGAAAAGTTAAGAGTTCTTTCACCAAGAACAACATAATAAAAAAATTCATCTTAATTAATTTATGATAAGAACTTAGCAAAGCTTCAAAATTTGTTTTGGAGTAGAGGAGAATCCAAAATTGGACATAATCATTGAAATGTTTTCAAGTTTAATATATTGAAAAGAAAAATTAGTGTAGTGGGCATTGTGGTATCAAAACTAAGGGAGGAGACAATAACCCAAAAAATCATTTTTTTGTGAAAGACTTTGAGGAAAACCAAGTTCCAATATGATAAAATGCTCTAAGGAGCTCTAATAGCTCAAACCTCCCAACCTGCAAACTACCTTTGAGTTTGACAAGTTTTTGAATCTCAAGAAGCACATGGTATTGGATCTCAAGAATAACATTGGAGAAGGACCTTCAAGAAATATAAATTTCCACCCATTCATAAAGAGGAATGAAAACCATCCCAAACCACTTGAAGTGCCACAACTCACGTTGAATATAGATACATTCGAAAATGACAAGTTCTATTCATATCACCAACATAATGACTCCAAACAAGACTACCCCCAATGGGTCAACTCCATGACCTCTATTATCAATTAGTTTTTAGATCAATGAATTTTAATTGATGAACAACAAGTGAGGAGACTATTTAGGAAACCCCTGAAGAGTTTTCTATGTCCTTGTGGGATCGGTGTATTTATTCATAGATTGAGAAAATTGAGGAAGTTTTTATTAGAGATACACTTCTTATAAAATATTCCCCTAGAGATTACAATATACAGAACAAAGGTGTTATTCGAAACACCTATTCTTCCCCCAAAACTAACACCCCTCTCAGGAAAATCACCCCCCCAGTCACAAATTTGAAACCAAGCACCCCAGCTCCAATTATAACACAATTGTTTTAGCTAATAAAAACAAATATAGTACATCTAACCCATTGAAAAACAATACTTGGCCCAACAATCCGACAACCAAAAAACAAAGATAAAATTCCACAGCTAAACAAAACAACAAACAAACTAGAAACACACGCTTTAGAGTATAGTGTTATTGAAGAAATGAAGAAAACTAAAGCCAATATATATATGTATGACATGCACATTACCACAACAATGTGATCTCCTTATTGACACTTTCAGTGCCAATAAATGTCATAATAAATATATCTCTACAACCGAAAATAGTTCTAAAAATGTGGAAGAAAAGGCGATCCATATAGTTGAAATCAAAGATTCCATCAATGCAACAAGTATAGGTGATTATTCGAGGTCCTAGATTCCTCCTTTTCTACTTATGTACATATTTTTTTAATTTCAATGTATACAATTGTTTGGTAGATTCTGGTGCTTCTTCCAACATCATGCCCTATTTGAAATGTCAAAGAATAAACATTGCTCCACAATTGACTACCACAAGGATCATACAATTAGATAGGTCATATGTAAAAGTTAGAGGAGAACTAAAAGATGTGGATATTGTATTAGCCTCGGACCCAAGGGTTCATCAGGATATTGACATTTTTGTTGTCGACATCCCAAACAATTATGCCATGTTGTTAAGCACGGATTGGTCTGCGAAACTTCAAGGCCATTTTTTATACAGATTGGTCCCACCTATGGCTTCCCTACAAAGATAAGCCCAATAAAATCCATGTAAACAATGAAACTAATATGAAACACATTGTAAGTGAATTATAAGGTGAAAAAGAACTGATCAGCTTTGCACATTTTGTTTTGGGTAATTATTTCTTAGAGTCCAATCATTGTTTTTATGAAGGACAACCATATGAAATTCAAATAGACACCCAGTCTGAATTCCTTCCATGCAACCAGACTGATGATAATTCTTGTATAGTATTAAATGAATTATGTTATTGTATCATTAAACCCCCTATATAAACTAACATTTGGACTATATTTTTTATGGCTCCAAATCCCAATATGGAGATGAGGCAGGATGTATCCTCATCGATCCACACCAACTTAAAACACTCATATCATGCTAAGTGGTTTTTGAATGCACCAATAACAACACATAATATGAATCCTTGGTCCAAGGTTTGAAGAAATCCATTAACCTTAAGGTAAAATTCTTACATGTGTTTGGTGATTCAGAAATAATCATCCGATGGGTAAAAACCGTCATTCACTGCCTATCCCCCCATTCGAGAGGTTACCAACAAGAGGTATAGAATTACTTTATTATTTCAAATATTTTAATATTGAAACTAATATTCAAATAGAATGCTGCCACAAACATTTTGGTGAATGAAACCTCTAAATATACACCTCTTAATGATGTTTTTTCTATTGAAATCATGTTGAGGATATCGGATAAAGTCATGAACTATAGGGTATTTAATATTGATAGTCAAATCATCAACTTCCTTAACATCTCATATTTTTTTCCAAGAATCCATAGTAGGCGATGAATTTCATGAACAACATCTTCAGAGTTATCGAGATGAAGTAAGCAAAATGAAAACAAATTGCATCCCAAAGAACATGTTATCGCTTGAGAATTCGTTTGATTTGCATATTAAGTTCAAAATGCCTGCAAATACAAAGACCAACAACTCAACCATGATGCATTTTCTGGTCAACCCAGGGACCCTCGATTAGCCCAAGAACATCGACTTGGGCACCTACTATTCAGACGTGGAAAATATTACATTTACACAATTGTTCAAGAAGTATCTTGATGTATTTGCATGGAATTATGATGATCCTAAGACTTATGACACCCAGATAATTCAACATGTGATTCTAGTGAATCAAGGTTTCAAACCATTCCACAAAGAGTTGAGGAAGATATATCCAACCCTTGAACTTCTCATCTAGAAGGAATTGAAGAAGCTATTAGATTCTCGTATCATATTCAAGGTCTATCATTCAACCTAGGTGTCAAATATGGTCCTTGTCAAAAACAAGTAGACAAAAATTAGGATATGTATGCATTTTTGGAATCTAAACCAAACTTCCAAAAAAGAAAACTACCCAGTTCCCCCATGGAACAAATCCCACAACTTGTCTTTGGCTCTAAAATGTTCTTTGTGCTCAACAGGTTTCATGATACAACTGGGTTTTTTAGCGGAACCAACTCTTCTAAATATCACTTTTAGAATGAAGTGGGGGACATACAGATACCATAGGATGAACTTTGGTTGAATTTAATGATGGTGCTACATTTCAAAGGAAATGGACATCACTTTTAAAGGTCTAATCAGTCAAAATGTGATGATATATTTGGATAATGTCACGGTCTATTCTAAGCAAAGAGGAGATCACCCAAAACATTTAAAATAGATATTCAAACATGCATAAAGTATAGTATCTCCTTAAATAATAATAATAATAAAAAACACTATTTTTTTTGTTTCAAAAGTTATTTTATTAGGGCATGTTATTTCTAAAGAAGATATTTCGATAGATCCAAAAAAACTAAATCTATCATACAAATCTCGTTTCCACATAGAAATAAGTCTATGTAGTCCTTTTCCAAGATCAATTTTGTAAGAACATTTGTTCCAAACTTTGTTGAAATTATGAAGCCCCTTCAACTAATGATAATAAATGATGTATATTTCAAATGGACATCCGTTGAAAATGAGTTTTTAGAGAACATCAAGGCCGCTATAGAAGTTGCACCATCTCAACAGAGTCCATATTTCACATGGTGTATTAATTTGTGGTGTATTATTGTTTCACATGTTTCTATTATCAATTATTGGGTACAGATATGATCATGACGTGATTTTCTTATCGAGATATAGCATCAGATCGCTACAAAGAATTTATGAGCAACAACAATTATGATTTAGAAATGCATGCTAGAACAGACAAACGATTTTGCAGGGTCCATTACGATCAAATGAAGAAGCATTTTTCAAAACGTCGACATGGGTTTTGTGCACAATCGTCCCATTTAGTCTCTAGGACGATGGTTTCCTAAAACACAAAACGATCTGGAAGATATGTTCGATCTTATTAAACATATTTTTTCAGAAATTTGGTAGCGACCGATTTCCAAATTTTCATGCTTATGCTTAACAAAGACAGGATGGGGTACGCAGTTTTAAATATGTATATCTAAGAATTGGAAGGGAGATAATAAAAAATCCAGTGATCAAGGAGATGAATGTCAATAATTATATTTCTCTACGATCTTCCCATTTTAAAAATTACAATCCGTTTTCTAGAATCGATTAGTTTTGGATCTAGAAAAATCATTTTTTTGTAAATATCTGATATTGAAATCATGTGAGGGAGGGGGACCCAATGGAGTAACGAATGAAAGGAAAAATTAATGGGAGGAAAATGAGCATGTAATAGCTTCATACTTTGGTTTTTTGAGTGATTTTGAATTATATTTAATAAAATACTTTCCTCAAATCATATGTTCGGTTTCTTCCTATCATAACTTTGTGTTACGAGACTTTATATTTTGTCTAATTTCATTAATATACTATTATGTTATTATTTCTTGTTCTGAAGACAATAATTGGTTTGCCTATATTAATTACATGTGTTCTACCAGTTCTGTCAATGAAATGTCTTTTGTTGATCATAATGGCATATTGTTTATTTCCATAAAGAGTATATTTCAATTGTTGTTCCTTTCTATATCAGTATCAGATCTATTCTATTCTGTTGAAGTTTTTGTTGATCATAATGGCATATTGTTTATTTCCATAAAGAGTAGATTTCAATTGTTGTTCCTTTCTATATCAGTATCAGATCTATTCTATTCCGTTGAAGTTTCCTTCACCATAATTGTTGTAAGATTCAAATTGCATAGTTGTATGTGAAAGGATTTCTATTTACGGGTGGACGAATTGGAAAACATTTACATGGAATGGTTAAACAATTAAATTCACATTATTTCTCATAGATGGGATAGATTAGTAATTGTTTTTTGTTTTTATATTTGTTTAGTGTGTATCTTCGAATGTAAACTTTTATTCAAATGATTTAGTTCAAATGCTTTGTCTATTTGAATCAAGTTTGTTATAAGTTACATTTACCTAGTTTATAGATTAAGTTTGGTTTGTGTACTTGTTAAGTATTATTCATATATTAGAAGTAAATTTTATCATACTTCATATTTTCTTTGGGTTTTAGTCCCTCAAAAACTATTTTTTTCACAAGACTTTCTTAGAAATTTTGTACGTTGTACATTTTGAAAATTTTGTAAAAAGTATAAGTATTTTAATTTAGTAATCTTTGTAAATAGTAGAAGTTTGATAACTAGTAGTTAGAATTTATAAAAACCATTTTCCATCCTTTTGTAGGATAGATATTCCATCAGAGAGCAGATTTATAGGACACTTAAACTGCTTGGATCTTGCTAGAAGGACCTCAAACTGAGCTATTTCCCTCTTAGCCGTCAGTGGTCACATCTTCCCATCAACATGAGCACAATGTCACAAGTTCCCATGTCAATAGAAAACATATGATATTTCAAGTGGTACTAACCAATTTTTATCCTCATTCCATTGGCTATCATGATTTGAAAATTGTTGACGACACAAATATAGCAATTGATTTCCTAAGAAATGATGTGGTGAATAACATTATGGGTGCTTCCACTCTCAACAAGGATGATGAATTTCCGATGATTAATATATCCAATTAGCTTGAGGGTTTTTGGAGTAGAGAGGCCAGTGAGGGAATGTAGTGAAAACGACGGTTCAACTTCTAGTGGGTCAACAGGAGGAGTAATAGCATATGGAAGGGGTATCTCTTCAACAAGTAGAAATTCAGCTTCCACATCAACACCATTAGATGAAATGTCCATAAAAATATTTTGTTCCTTACACTTGTTCTCGAGAAATATTTTCATCACAATTATAGAAATGACCCTTGAGTTGGTGTTCAACCATTTTTAGCTGAGTTAATTTATGGACCTTGAGAGGGGTGGAAGGAGGGGAAAAATTGGTGGATCAAAGGAGAGGGAAGAAAGAGTATTTTTTGTTATGGGGAAAAAAAACCTATTGTGCTTCTATGACACATTTAGTAGCTTCCAACCAAGTCTGAGGGAGAGCTATTGTTGGTTGTGGAGCTTCATTATCTTCATGATTCAAAGCTCTTGTT
>JZKD02S0033146.1:0-26433 GCA_000966675.3 Picea glauca
TCCTCTTTTTTCTCCTAGGGTTCAGCTGCCTAAAGATATTAATATTAATTAATATAATGACAACTTCCTCAAAATAGGAAGGTAATCATAATAGATCATTCAAAAATCTCAACCAAGTTCTAACAGTCTTTTTTTATACAAAATAGGATAAAGTATTTCTAAATCTTTAAAAAATAACTGGAATTTTAACAAGTGTCTCCAAGGCTTTGAAATGGATCCCTTTAACAGAGTCTTAAATAGAACCTTGCATATTATACCTGCAAATCAAAATAAATTAAATTAATAATAATAAAAACTAAAAACTGCTCAGCTGCAGAATCTACGATTCTGTAGCTGATCTTTAAAAAATAAAATAAATAAAATAAATAAAATAAACAATAATAAAGGAAATCCATTACTCAAAATAAAAAAAATCTCAACTACATAATATCACTTGACAATGTCTTTTAGATTTGAAGAAACAAAGACGTTAACTCCATAGGTATTCACAACAGCATATCCTTCAACTTTGATCGACTTCTTTAATTCAACAATTTGTCTCTCGTAACAGGTTACTAAAGACTTATTTTATATTTTAAGACTTCTTTAATTAAACAACGCTCTGGAATACAAAGGATTCATATTTGTAAAAAATTTCAGTATCAACTATGTCCATTGGGTGACTATGTTGGATCGTGTCTCCTGGCTGATAAAGGCTGTGGGATATGCTATCCAGATCAGTCTCAATTTCCATGTTCTCACTCTCAATTTCGGGCTCTTCCGCCTGCCCTACATTTTTTTTTTCTCTTCTTCTCCATGAGAAGCTTGTGAGAACTATCAATTTTAGGGTGAGGAGGGTTGTTATATCCTCCTCCCTTTGAATAATTTTGGGTTGATTTCTTACTGTGGTGGGCAATTGGAGCGATGCTCTAGGATGTCATACTTTTGTGAGTGTTATCCGACGATTGAAAACTCTTCTCACCGGGGCCTTTTCCTTGTTGCTTGTACAATTCAGTGGTGCTTTGCAATGTGTCTAGGTCGCCGACATCAGAAGAAGGAGTGTTGTCTTTAGTGTCTTTGTTTTCGCTCAGGTGTTTCTGGGAAAAAGAATTGTCGAGGCCAACTGTAAGTAAATGTTCTAAATTTTTTTTATTAGGGTTGAACCCTCTTAGAATTTCAACATATCTTAGGTTCAAGTTGTTGAAATGGGCTGCGAATTCCTCAATTTTGTTGACGTTCCTCAACACGAAGTCCCCGACTTTCCAAGGCAGAGGAATGAACTATTTTTTTCTCTTCTCATAGAATAGATGCAGCCAGTCATTGTATTGCCTTGGTATTTCTATAACAAACATTTTATCTGTAATGTGGCATGGAAGGAGAGAAGGTTTTTACTTGGAGCCAAAAATCCTTATCACACTGTAATTATCCAATTGTTCAAGTGCCCCCTTCCTGTCCAAAAATGTGGTTTCCTGGTCAGATATGCAGGGAGCATTTTATCCTAATAATAAAACTTTGAAAACAAAGACAAAGTCATTAAAAACCTCATAAAAAAAATGGGAGGCCTTGTGCTTCCACAAGGCCTCGTACCAGAAGGTTACTGGGTCGAATTCTCAGTTTACCTTCTTGGACAAAGACAGTTTTGGAAACTGACATCAATGTGCTATTGCAAAAGCCAATTAGGATGACATATAAAATTTCTTCTCCTTTTTGAAGCTTGACAATTGGGAAAAAATTTCATGGGAAATTAGCTCCCCCCAATAAAAAATGGCTTGTTCCTTGACTGTGAAATACAAAATATAAAGAACCATGCAGGAAATAGTTGTTGTGGATTCATGTCCCGTTATTCTTGTAAACAACCAGGCAATTTCCCGGAATGGATTTCTAAATGAAATAACTTGCAAGTTTGTGATATCTTCAGGAAATACCATCGGGTCTTCCAGGAACTCGGGCAAGAGGTCCAACCTATTATTATTCTTTCTTAGGAACTTCTTGGAGTCTTCTCCTTTGAACGCCAATGTTGGCTCCGACAATCTTTACATATGGCCGAAGACCTGAGGTGACAAAGAAACAAAAGAGTGGTCCTGCAATGGAATAATTATTTGGCCTGAAATATATTTGTCGGCGCACCAAGAGACCAACTCCTTACAGTCAAAAACTTCAGGGACACATCCTGCATGAGCAATCCCAGAGGTCCAAATTATTTCGTTTTGGGTGGAAGGGGACGAGTAGTAATAAAATTCCCTGGACCACTGGAAGTTCTGGTCCTTGCACTCGAAGATGTTCACCATATCTCCATAGAACTGTTTTCGAGATAGTGCCATAAGTTTATGAGAACGTATGTTTTCTCCAAATGATGCTTGAAATGAACAGTTGGAGGGGATAATATAACTCTCTGCAAATGTTGGTTCAATGCGTGTGAATGGGAAATCTCCTCGATCCTTTCACTCATTAATGAAAATCTCTATGGATGCTACATGATGAGTTGTTAGCAGTATAGATTAATTATTGCATACTTAGAAGTGTGAAGGTGGCGGTTACGACATAGAGCAATTAAGGATTGGAGTTTTCGTAAATGCGCCAACCCGACGATGTGCAATCGACATTACGTGATGTTTGAAATTAACACTTGGAAGGGATGATATAACCCACCACAAATCTTGGTTTAATGTGTATTAATGAGAGATCTCCTTGAGCCTTTCGCTCATCAATGACAATCTATACGGTTCCTACATGATGATCTATTAACATTAAAGCTTACTAATTGCATATTTAGAAATAAGACCTTATATATATGTGTGTGTGTGTGTGTGTGTTTATAAACAATTTTTTATTATAAACAAGTGCAAAGGTGACAAAGATGAGGAAGAGAAAGTAAAAAATAGCCAAGCATGAAAAGTGCTCAGATGAGATTCAAAATAGGGTTACAGGGGATACTCAGGAGAGCTGAGTGTCTGACGGTCAAATTGTATGTCTCAGAATTTTTGACTGCAATACGCATAAAACAAAAGAGGGCATGATGGGGCAGTTTAGCAGTCGGTTTGTATATTTGCGGAATTCTGGGAAAGTGGCTAAGTATGGAATAGGGAAACGGTTGGTCGGACTCATTTTCAGAATTAAGGATTGAAGATTTCGTGAATAGGCCAACCCGACGATGTGTGAACGACATTCCATGATGTTTGAAATTAACACTTGGAAGGAATAATATAACCCTCCGAAAATCTTGGGTTAATGCATATGAATGGGAGATCTCCTCAAATCTTGGTTTAGCATTAAATCTTTCTAATTGCACACTTAGAAATAAGACCTTATATATATATATATATATATATATATATGAAAATCGGTCGGACGAGCTTGAAAGTAGGGTTGTAAGGGATACAAAGGAGAAGTGAGTGCATGACAGTCAAATTATATGTCTTTATAATATATATATTAATGTTTTTATAAACAATTTTTTATTATAAACAAGTGCGAAGGTGACAAGGACGGGGAAGAGAAAGTAAGGAATGGCCAAGTATGAAAAGGGGTCGGATGGGTTTCAAAATAGGGTTACAAGGGATTCTCAGGAGAGGTGAGGGCCCAACGATCAAATTGTATGTCTCGGAAATTTTGACTGCAAAAGGCGTAAAAGGGAAGAGTGCATGATGAGGTAGTCCAACGGTTGATTTGTATATTTGCGTAATTTCGGGTGTTGTTTGTAGGTCGTGGAACAATGGAAGGGAAATCTTGATCCCTCTTGTCCATGAACCCGTAATAAAAAAGGTGGCTAAGTATGGAATAGGGAAATAGTCGGTCCGACTCATTTTCGCTAATATATTGAAATTTGTAATAGATATCCCATCACCTGGCAAGATATTTTATGCATGTATATCACAGAAATTTGGGTGATGTTTTCAGGTCGTGGGAACAATGCAAGGGAAATATTTAACTTGCCTATCTGGGAACCCGCAAGAGAAATTTTTGGTAAGTATGGAATACGAAAATGGTTGTTGGAATTCATTTTTGCTAATATATTGATATTTGTAATAGATATCCCATTACATGGTAGGATATTTTCTGCATGTTTCTGGACAAGTTGTGTAGGGACAATTATTGTGACGGTCTCCTCGAGGCATGATGAGTTGTCAACATTAAACCTCAGTTATTTCATACTTGGAAATAAGTGCGAAGGTGGCGGGCACAAGAAACAACGATTAGGAATTGGATATTTCGTGAACCTGCCAACCCGATGATCCATGAAAGAGATTTGAAGAAATGACGAAGTATGGAAAGTGGATGGATGAGCTTCAAAATGGGGTGACAATAGTTCCACAGGATATGTGAGGACCCGCCGGTCAAATTGTAGGTCTCAGAACTTTTGAGTGAAAACTATGTAACATGGAAAAGGGTATGATGTGAGAGTCTGGTTGTAAATTTGTATATCACGGAATTCAGGTTGTTGTTTGCAGTTGACAGAACAATGGAAGTGCAATATAGAGACCGCCTACCCAGGAATCCATGACTGGAGAAGTGGATAGGTATGGAATGGGGAAGTGGTCGGTCGAAGTCACGATATAAAAGCATGAGTGCAAATGTGAACCCGTGAGTCTGCCAACCCACGCAACTAGACATTTTCGGGAAAAAACGACTAAGTAACGAGAAAGAGAAACAAGAATTTGGTTAAGTATAGAAGAGGGAAAAGAAGGGATAATATATTCAAATATGTAATATATATCCCATTTCCTGGAAAGATCTTTTATTCATGTTTATGGAGAAGTTGTATACTTATTGCATATACTTGGAAAGAAGTGTGAAGGTGGCGGGCAGAGGAAACAATGAATAGGAATTTGAAATTGCCTGAACCCACCAACCCGACGATCCACGAAAGAGATTCCAAGAAATGGCCAAGTGTGGAAAGTGGTTGGACGGGCTTGAAAATAGGGTGACAAGGGTTCCCAAGGAGACGTGAGGCCTTGACGGTCAAATTGTATGTATCATAACTTTTGAGTGAAAAACGTGTAACACAGAAGAGGGGATGATGTGGGAGTATGGAAGTCAATTTGTATATTGTGGAAGACAGGGTGTTGTTTGCAGGTCAAGGAACATTGGAAGTGCAGTTTGCTTGTCCTGAAACCTGCAAGCTAAAAATTAGGTAAGTATGGAATAGGGAAATGGTCGGTGGGACTCGTTTCACTAATATATTGATATTTGTAATAGATATCCCATTACCTAGCAGTATATTTTCTGCATTTTTTTGGACAAGTTGTGTGGGGATAGTTAGTATGACTGTCTCCTGGAGGCATGTTGAGATGTTAGCATTAAACCTCAGTTATTGCATACTTGGAAAGAAGTGTGAAGGTGGCGGGCACAAGAAACAACGATTAGGAATTGGAGATTTCGTGAACCTGCCAACCCGACGATCCGCGAAAGAGATTCCAAGAAATGGACAAGTATGGAAAGTGAAGACACGAGCTTCAAAATGGGGTGACAATAGTTCCCCAGGAGACATGAGGATCTGAAGGTCAAATTGCATGTCTCAGAACTTTTGAGTGAAATTTGTGTATCATGGAAGAGGGTATGATGTGGGAGTCTGGCAGTAAATTTGTATATCGCGGAGTTTCGAGTGTTGTTTACAGGTTACAGAACAATGGAAGTGAAATCTAGAGCCCGCCTGCCCAGGAATCCGTGATTTGAAAAGTGGCTAGGTATGGAATGGGAAGCGGTTGGTCGGAGTCGCGATATAAAAGAACGAGTGCAAATTTGAACCCGTGAGTCTACCAACCTGCGCAGTTAGACATTTTCGGAAAAATGACTAAGTAACCAGAAAGAGAAAGTAGAGGGGAAAAAGAAACGAGAATTTGGTTAAGTATAGAAGAGGGAAAAGAAGGGCTAATATATTCAAATATTTAATATATATTCCATTTACTGGAAAGATCTTTTCTGTATGTTTATGGAGAAGTTGTATAATTATTTCATATACTTGGAAAGAAGTTTGAAGGTGGAGGGCACAGGAAACATCGACTAGAAATTGGAAATTTCCTGAACCCGCCAACTCGAGGATCTGCGAAAGAGATTTCGAGAAATGGCCAAGTGTGGAAAGCGATTAGACGAGCTTAAAAATAGGGTGAAAAGTGTTCCCGAGGAGATCACGTGAGGCCTTGACGGTCAAATTGTATGTATCGAAACATTTCAGTGAAAAATGTGTAACACGAAAGAGGGGATGATGTTGTCGTCTAGAAGTAAATTTGCATATCGCAGAATCCAAAGTGTTGTTTGCGGGTCACAGAACAATGGAAGTGCAATTTAGAGTCTGCCTTGGCAGGAACCCGCGATCGAAAATTGGCTAGGTATGGAAAGGGGAAGCGCTCAGTCGGAATTGCGATATAAAAACATGAATAAAAATGTGAATCCATGAATCCTCCAACCCGCGCAGCAAGAAATTTTTAGAAAAAATGACTAAGTAACCAGAAAGAGAAACTACAGGGGAAAAAGAAAGGGGAATTTTGTTAAGCATAGAGTAGGGAAAACAAGGGGATAAAAGAGTGGGAAAATAGAAAACCAAAGGGGAATTTTCGTAAGTGGGAATTGGTCTCAAACAAGCCCCATTTTTGCAAAACCATCATTTTCTAGTCCAATATTTTATCCACTTACTCATTTTATATTGTGATTGTACCATTAAAAATGGTGTGAGCAAATGATTTGTTGAATATTAGTTTTTATTGCAACTTGTGGGAGTAATTGCGTTCTTGATACATTCTTCCATGACTTTGACATATTAACTTAAGTCTTAAAATTCTTGCATGATGGGTTGTTAGAATTAAAGCTTAATAATTGCATGTCTAGAAACAACAATGACGATCTTGAATTTTAATATTGTAGTTGATTTCATAGTCCCATTTGACTAAAACCACCATAGATCATTTTTTTTTTAATTCGCGAACAAGAAATTTGGTAATTTCATTAATAAAGTAAAAAGTGCTCAAATAGAGGCCAGGGGATGGACAACTAATAAAATGTTTCCTTTCGGAGTAAAGGAATCAAGGAAGAGAAAGGGAAATAAGAAATCGTTTTCTTAGCAAGGATGAGATGAAAACAAAATGTCTAGGGCAAGGCCTCGACTGCCACATTGTGATTTGGTCTTGCTATGTTCTATTTTCATTACGAATAGAATTGAATGTTGGTTTGAAACGGTCTGAAATTAATTTTTGTTTCCATAAAATCCTGATGGGATCGACACAATGCATTGCCATATAATTGTTAAATGCTCCATATTAGATTGAATTACTTAGGCCGATACAATATTCAATAACTATGAGACTATTGAACCATGCTAATGAGAAGAGGTGTTAAATTCAGCAAAGAAGCAACAACCAAGACTCCAAGATTTTTTTTTTAATAATAAATCCATTAAAAAAAAATATTGGGCAGTGTATATCTATCCATAGAAATTGGACCGAGTTCTTTGCACCAAAACATTGAAAATATTTGTCAGAAACACAGGTACATGATCTACAAAAAAAAAAGAAAAAGAAACATGCATACAATTCTATGTTTTTCCTCTAGTGGGACAACATGCAGGATCCATCGAGATTCTCTTCAACATGCATACAAAACTCATTACCATGCTTTTTTTTAGGGAATCCTTGTAGTCTTCTCCTCGGAAGGTCAATGTTCATTGTCGAAATATCAATATCTTGCGAAAGACCTAAGGTGACAAATAAATAAGAGAGTGGTTCTGAAGTGGAATAAATCCTTGGATTGAAGAAGGTGAACAACACTCCTGCTCTTGACGCTAGCGACCTAGATACATTGCAATGCACCACTCAATTGTACAAATAACACGGAAAAGGCCCCGATGAGAAGAGTTTCCAATCCAAGACCACCACTGCGAAGAGCACGACATCCCACACCATCGATCCAACATTGCACCCCAGCAAGAAAGCAACCCATAAATTTTCAAACGCAGGAGAACATAAGAAACCATATTCACGGTAAAATTGATAGTTTTCACAAGATTCCCATGAGGAAGAAGACAAAATACATTGCAGGGAAAGAGAAAGAGCCTGAAATTGAAAGTTAGGACACATCAAGAGACCACCTCCTCATAGTCAGACTTCAGGGATAGAGACTACATGAGAAATTCCAGAGGCCCAAATTAGTCCATTCTGGGTGAAAGGAGATGAGTAGTAGGAATATTCCTTGCACCAGTGGGAGTTCTGGTCCTCATCCCCTAAGATGTTAATTATATATCCAAAGAACATGAGAGTGGTCTTGCAATTGAATAATTATTTGGCTTGAAATATATCTCTAGGAGCATCAAGAGATAATTTCCTTACAGTTAAAGACTTCTGCCCAAAACAAACTAATTTGGACCTCTGGAATTCCTACTCTTGAGCTACAAAGAGGTTATTGCGTTCAACGTCTGTTTCTTTTTTGAAACCCCTTATTTTGGTCTTGTCAGGGCCACCATCGTCGAGCCAGGAAGTGCCCCCCATTATGGTTGATTTCAATTTGGGCACAGGAGTGGGAACTTCGTCTGCATTTCCATCATCCATTGTCGTATCATCGTCCATCATATCATCTTATTTTGGCTCGAAATCAACTGCATTAACCTCTGTGCCAGCCATCAATGCATACAGGAGGGCTGTTTGAGTAGGCATGCAGGTTGTCTGAGCAGACAAGGTTGCCTTGGAATTCTTTGGCTTGAAATATATCTCTCGGTGCACCAAGGGACCATCTCCTTTTTTTCTCCTAGACGGAGGGAGATGAGTAGTAAGAATATGCCCTGGAGTACTGGAACCTCTGGTCATCATGCCCGAAGGTGTTTACTATATCTGGATAGAACTGTTGTCAAACTGCTACCATAAGTTAATAAGAATTTCCATTTTCTCTAGATGATGTTTGAAATGAAAATTCAGAAGGGACAATATAACCCCCCACAAATATTGGTTTAATGTGTATCAATGTAATATATCCTCGAGCCTTTCGTCGATCAATGACAATATCCATGATTCATGTGTAATGAGTTGTTACCATTAAATCTTACTAATTGCATATTTAGAAAAAATTGAGAAGGTGGCGGTGGCGACGAAAAGCGGTCAAGGATTAGATATTTAGTAAAGGCACCAATTGGACGATGTGTGAAAGAGATTGCATGATGCTTGAAATGAATACTTGGAAATGACAACACAACTCTCCACAAATCTTGGTTTAATTTGTATTAATGACAAATCTTCTCCACCCTTTCGGACATTAATGAAAATCTTAGCAATTTGTTCATGATGATCTATTAGCATTAAAGATTAATAATTGCATATCTAGAAAGAAGTGCGAAGGTGGTGGGGATGGCGAAGAGTGATTAAGCATTGCCCATTTCGTCCACCCACCAACCCGCGAAAGAGATTCCAAGAAATGACCAAGCATGGAAAGCGGTCATGTGAGCTTCAAAATAGGGTCACAAGTTATACTCAGGAGACGTGAGGGGCCGATGGTCAAATTGTATGTCTCCGAACTTTTGACTACAGAATGTGTAACACAGAGCAGGGCATAATGACAGATTTCGATGGTCAATTTGTATATCGCAGAATTTTGGGTGTTGTTTGTAGGTAAAATGGAAGCACAATGTTGAGCAAGCCTAGCTAGAAACTGATGATGGTAATAGTGGCCAAGTATGAAATGGGTAAGCGGTTGGTCGGACTCGTGATATAAAAGCATGAGACATACTCGAAAAAGGGAATATTGACGGGCTTGAAAACAAGGCCACAAGTTCTACTCAGGAGACATGAGGGTCCGATGGTAAAATTGTATGTATCCCAACTTTTGATTGCAAAATGTGTAACAAGNGGATGTCATACTTTTGTGAGTGTTATCCGACGATTGAAAACTCTTCTCACCGGGGCCTTTTCCTTGTTGCTTGTACAATTCAGTGGTGCTTTGCAATGTGTCTAGGTCGCCGACATCAGAAGAAGGAGTGTTGTCTTTAGTGTCTTTGTTTTCGCTCAGGTGTTTCTGGGAAAAAGAATTGTCGAGGCCAACTGTAAGTAAATGTTCTAAATTTTTTTTATTAGGGTTGAACCCTCTTAGAATTTCAACATATCTTAGGTTCAAGTTGTTGAAATGGGCTGCGAATTCCTCAATTTTGTTGACGTTCCTCAACACGAAGTCCCCGACTTTCCAAGGCAGAGGAATGAACTATTTTTTTCTCTTCTCATAGAATAGATGCAGCCAGTCATTGTATTGCCTTGGTATTTCTATAACAAACATTTTATCTGTAATGTGGCATGGAAGGAGAGAAGGTTTTTACTTGGAGCCAAAAATCCTTATCACACTGTAATTATCCAATTGTTCAAGTGCCCCCTTCCTGTCCAAAAATGTGGTTTCCTGGTCAGATATGCAGGGAGCATTTTATCCTAATAATAAAACTTTGAAAACAAAGACAAAGTCATTAAAAACCTCATAAAAAAAATGGGAGGCCTTGTGCTTCCACAAGGCCTCGTACCAGAAGGTTACTGGGTCGAATTCTCAGTTTACCTTCTTGGACAAAGACAGTTTTGGAAACTGACATCAATGTGCTATTGCAAAAGCCAATTAGGATGACATATAAAATTTCTTCTCCTTTTTGAAGCTTGACAATTGGGAAAAAATTTCATGGGAAATTAGCTCCCCCCAATAAAAAATGGCTTGTTCCTTGACTGTGAAATACAAAATATAAAGAACCATGCAGGAAATAGTTGTTGTGGATTCATGTCCCGTTATTCTTGTAAACAACCAGGCAATTTCCCGGAATGGATTTCTAAATGAAATAACTTGCAAGTTTGTGATATCTTCAGGAAATACCATCGGGTCTTCCAGGAACTCGGGCAAGAGGTCCAACCTATTATTATTCTTTCTTAGGAACTTCTTGGAGTCTTCTCCTTTGAACGCCAATGTTGGCTCCGACAATCTTTACATATGGCCGAAGACCTGAGGTGACAAAGAAACAAAAGAGTGGTCCTGCAATGGAATAATTATTTGGCCTGAAATATATTTGTCGGCGCACCAAGAGACCAACTCCTTACAGTCAAAAACTTCAGGGACACATCCTGCATGAGCAATCCCAGAGGTCCAAATTATTTCGTTTTGGGTGGAAGGGGACGAGTAGTAATAAAATTCCCTGGACCACTGGAAGTTCTGGTCCTTGCACTCGAAGATGTTCACCATATCTCCATAGAACTGTTTTCGAGATAGTGCCATAAGTTTATGAGAACGTATGTTTTCTCCAAATGATGCTTGAAATGAACAGTTGGAGGGGATAATATAACTCTCTGCAAATGTTGGTTCAATGCGTGTGAATGGGAAATCTCCTCGATCCTTTCACTCATTAATGAAAATCTCTATGGATGCTACATGATGAGTTGTTAGCAGTATAGATTAATTATTGCATACTTAGAAGTGTGAAGGTGGCGGTTACGACATAGAGCAATTAAGGATTGGAGTTTTCGTAAATGCGCCAACCCGACGATGTGCAATCGACATTACGTGATGTTTGAAATTAACACTTGGAAGGGATGATATAACCCACCACAAATCTTGGTTTAATGTGTATTAATGAGAGATCTCCTTGAGCCTTTCGCTCATCAATGACAATCTATACGGTTCCTACATGATGATCTATTAACATTAAAGCTTACTAATTGCATATTTAGAAATAAGACCTTATATATATGTGTGTGTGTGTGTGTGTGTGTGTGTGTGTGTTTATAAAAAATGTTTTATTATAAACAAGTGCAAAGGTGACAAAGACGAGGAAGACAAAGTAAAAAATAGCCAAGCATGAAAAGTGCTCAGATGAGATTCAAAATAGGGTTACAGGGGATACTCAGGAGAGCTGAGTGTCTGACGGTCAAATTGTATGTCTCGGAATTTTTGACTGCAATATGCATAAAACAAAAGAGGGCATCATGGGGCAGTTTAGCGGTTGGTTTGTATATTTGCGGAATTCTGGGAAAGTGGCTAAGTATGGAATAGGGAAACGGTTGGTCAGACTCATTTTCAGAATTAGGGATTGAAGATTTCGTGAATAGGCCAACCCGACGATGTGTGAACGACATTCCATGATGTTTGAAATTAACACTTGGAAGGAATAATATAACGCTCCGAAAATCTTGGGTTAATGCATATTAATGGGAGATCTCCTCAAATCTTGGTTTAGTATTAAATCTTGCTAATTGCACACTTAGAAATAAGACCTTATATATATATATATATGAAAATCGGTCGGACGGGCTTGAAAGTAGGGTTGTAAGGGATACAGAGGAGAAGTGAGTGCATGACGGTCAAATTATATGTCTTTATAATATATATATTAATGTTTTTATAAACAAATTTTTATTATAAACAAGTGCGAAGGTGACAAGGACGGGGAAGAGCAAGTAAGGAATGGCCAAGTATGAAAAGGGGTCGGACGGGTTTCAAAATAGGGTTACAAGGGATTCTTAAGAGAGGTGAGGGCCCGACGATCAAATTGTATGTCTTGGAAATTTTGACTGCAAAAGGCGTAAAAGGGAAGAGTGCATGATGAGGCAGTCCAACGGTTGATTTGTATATTTGCGTAATTTTGGGTGTTGTTTGTAGGTCGTGGAACAATGGAAGGGAAATCTTGATCCCTCCTGTCCATGAACCCACAATAAAAAAAGTGGCTAAGTATGGAATAAGGAAATAGTCGGTCCGACTCATTTTCGCTAATATATTGAAATTTGTAATAGATATCCCATCACCTGGCAAGATATTTTATGCATGTATATCACAGAACTTTGGGTGATGTTTTCAGGTCGTGGGAACAATGCAAGGGAAATATTTAACTCGCCTATCCAGGAACCCGCAAGAGAAAATTTTGGTAAGTATGGAATACGGAAATGGTCGTTGGAATTCATTTTTGCTAATATATTGATATTTGTAATAGATATCCCATTACCTGGTAGGATATTTTCTGCATGTTTCTGGACAAGTTGTGTAGGGACAATTATTGTGACGGTCTCCTTGAGGCATGATGAGTTGTCAACATTAAACCTCAGTTATTTCATACTTGGAAATAAGTGCGAAGGTGGCGGGCACAAGAAACAACGATTAGTTATTGGATATTTCGTGAACCTGCCAACCCGATGATTCGTGAAAGAGATTTGAAGAAATGACGAAGTATGGAAAGTGGATGGATGAGCTTCAAAATGGGGTGACAATAGTTCCACAGGATATGTGAGGACCCGACAGTCAAATTGTAGGTCTCAGAACTTTTGAGTGAAAACTATGTAACATGGAAAAGGGTATGATGTGAGAGTCCGGTTGTAAATTTGTATATCATGGAATTCAGGGTGTTGTTTGCAGTTGACAAAACAATGGAAGTGCAATCTAGAGACCGCCTACCCAGGAATCCATGATTGGAGAAGTGGCTAGGTATGGAATGGGGAAGCGGTCGGTCGAAGTCACGATATAAAAGAATGAGTGCAAATGTGAACCCGTGAGTCTGCCAACCCACGCAACTAGACATTTTCGGGAAAAAACGAATAAGTAACGAGAAAGAGAAACAAGAATTTGGTTAAGTATAGAAGAGGGAAAAGAAGGGATAATATATTCAAATATGTAATATATATCCCATTTCCTGGAAAGATATTTTATGCATGTTTATGGAGAGGTTGTATACTTATTGCATATACTTGGAAAGAAGTGTGAAGGTGGCGGGCAGAGGAAACAATGAATAGGAATTTGAAATTGCCTGAACCCACCAACCCGACGATCCGCGAAAGAGATTCCAAGAAATGGCCAAGTGTGGAAAGTGGTTGGACGGGCTTGAAAATAGGGTGACAAGGGTTCCCGAGGAGACGTGAGGCCCTGAGGGTCAAATTGTATGTATCATAACTTTTGAGTGAAAAACATGTAACACAGAAGAGGGGATGATGTGGGAGTATGGAAGTCAATTTGTATATTGTGGAAGACAGGGTGTTGTTTGCAGGTCAAGGAACATTGGAAGTGCATTTTGCTTGTCCTGAAACCTGCAAGCTAAAAATTAGGTAAGTATGGAATAGGGAAATGGTCGGTGGGACTCGTTTCACTAATATATTGATATTTGTAATAGATATCCCATTACCTAGCAGTATATTTTCTGCATTTTTTTGGACAAGTTGTGTGGGGATAGTTAGTATGACTGTCTCCTGGAGGCATGTTGAGATGTTAGCATTAAACCTCAGTTATTGCATACTTGGAAAGAAGTGTGAAGGTGGCGGGCACAAGAAACAACGATTAGGAATTGGAGATTTCGTGAACCTGCCAACCCGACGATCCGCGAAAGAGATTCCAAGAAATGGACAAGTATGGAAAGTGAAGACACGAGCTTCAAAATGGGGTGACAATAGTTCCCCAGGAGACATGAGGATCTGAAGGTCAAATTGCATGTCTCAGAACTTTTGAGTGAAATTTGTGTATCATGGAAGAGGGTATGATGTGGGAGTCTGGCAGTAAATTTGTATATCGCGGAGTTTCGAGTGTTGTTTACAGGTTACAGAACAATGGAAGTGAAATCTAGAGCCCGCCTGCCCAGGAATCCGTGATTTGAAAAGTGGCTAGGTATGGAATGGGAAGCGGTTGGTCGGAGTCGCGATATAAAAGAACGAGTGCAAATTTGAACCCGTGAGTCTACCAACCTGCGCAGTTAGACATTTTCGGAAAAATGACTAAGTAACCAGAAAGAGAAAGTAGAGGGGAAAAAGAAACGAGAATTTGGTTAAGTATAGAAGAGGGAAAAGAAGGGCTAATATATTCAAATATTTAATATATATTCCATTTACTGGAAAGATCTTTTCTGTATGTTTATGGAGAAGTTGTATAATTATTTCATATACTTGGAAAGAAGTTTGAAGGTGGAGGGCACAGGAAACATCGACTAGAAATTGGAAATTTCCTGAACCCGCCAACTCGAGGATCTGCGAAAGAGATTTCGAGAAATGGCCAAGTGTGGAAAGCGATTAGACGAGCTTAAAAATAGGGTGAAAAGTGTTCCCGAGGAGATCACGTGAGGCCTTGACGGTCAAATTGTATGTATCGAAACATTTCAGTGAAAAATGTGTAACACGAAAGAGGGGATGATGTTGTCGTCTAGAAGTAAATTTGCATATCGCAGAATCCAAAGTGTTGTTTGCGGGTCACAGAACAATGGAAGTGCAATTTAGAGTCTGCCTTGGCAGGAACCCGCGATCGAAAATTGGCTAGGTATGGAAAGGGGAAGCGCTCAGTCGGAATTGCGATATAAAAACATGAATAAAAATGTGAATCCATGAATCCTCCAACCCGCGCAGCAAGAAATTTTTAGAAAAAATGACTAAGTAACCAGAAAGAGAAACTACAGGGGAAAAAGAAAGGGGAATTTTGTTAAGCATAGAGTAGGGAAAACAAGGGGATAAAAGAGTGGGAAAATAGAAAACCAAAGGGGAATTTTCGTAAGTGGGAATTGGTCTCAAACAAGCCCCATTTTTGCAAAACCATCATTTTCTAGTCCAATATTTTATCCACTTACTCATTTTATATTGTGATTGTACCATTAAAAATGGTGTGAGCAAATGATTTGTTGAATATTAGTTTTTATTGCAACTTGTGGGAGTAATTGCGTTCTTGATACATTCTTCCATGACTTTGACATATTAACTTAAGTCTTAAAATTCTTGCATGATGGGTTGTTAGAATTAAAGCTTAATAATTGCATGTCTAGAAACAACAATGACGATCTTGAATTTTAATATTGTAGTTGATTTCATAGTCCCATTTGACTAAAACCACCATAGATCATTTTTTTTTTAATTCGCGAACAAGAAATTTGGTAATTTCATTAATAAAGTAAAAAGTGCTCAAATAGAGGCCAGGGGATGGACAACTAATAAAATGTTTCCTTTCGGAGTAAAGGAATCAAGGAAGAGAAAGGGAAATAAGAAATCGTTTTCTTAGCAAGGATGAGATGAAAACAAAATGTCTAGGGCAAGGCCTCGACTGCCACATTGTGATTTGGTCTTGCTATGTTCTATTTTCATTACGAATAGAATTGAATGTTGGTTTGAAACGGTCTGAAATTAATTTTTGTTTCCATAAAATCCTGATGGGATCGACACAATGCATTGCCATATAATTGTTAAATGCTCCATATTAGATTGAATTACTTAGGCCGATACAATATTCAATAACTATGAGACTATTGAACCATGCTAATGAGAAGAGGTGTTAAATTCAGCAAAGAAGCAACAACCAAGACTCCAAGATTTTTTTTTTAATAATAAATCCATTAAAAAAAAATATTGGGCAGTGTATATCTATCCATAGAAATTGGACCGAGTTCTTTGCACCAAAACATTGAAAATATTTGTCAGAAACACAGGTACATGATCTACAAAAAAAAAAGAAAAAGAAACATGCATACAATTCTATGTTTTTCCTCTAGTGGGACAACATGCAGGATCCATCGAGATTCTCTTCAACATGCATACAAAACTCATTACCATGCTTTTTTTTAGGGAATCCTTGTAGTCTTCTCCTCGGAAGGTCAATGTTCATTGTCGAAATATCAATATCTTGCGAAAGACCTAAGGTGACAAATAAATAAGAGAGTGGTTCTGAAGTGGAATAAATCCTTGGATTGAAGAAGGTGAACAACACTCCTGCTCTTGACGCTAGCGACCTAGATACATTGCAATGCACCACTCAATTGTACAAATAACACGGAAAAGGCCCCGATGAGAAGAGTTTCCAATCCAAGACCACCACTGCGAAGAGCACGACATCCCACACCATCGATCCAACATTGCACCCCAGCAAGAAAGCAACCCATAAATTTTCAAACGCAGGAGAACATAAGAAACCATATTCACGGTAAAATTGATAGTTTTCACAAGATTCCCATGAGGAAGAAGACAAAATACATTGCAGGGAAAGAGAAAGAGCCTGAAATTGAAAGTTAGGACACATCAAGAGACCACCTCCTCATAGTCAGACTTCAGGGATAGAGACTACATGAGAAATTCCAGAGGCCCAAATTAGTCCATTCTGGGTGAAAGGAGATGAGTAGTAGGAATATTCCTTGCACCAGTGGGAGTTCTGGTCCTCATCCCCTAAGATGTTAATTATATATCCAAAGAACATGAGAGTGGTCTTGCAATTGAATAATTATTTGGCTTGAAATATATCTCTAGGAGCATCAAGAGATAATTTCCTTACAGTTAAAGACTTCTGCCCAAAACAAACTAATTTGGACCTCTGGAATTCCTACTCTTGAGCTACAAAGAGGTTATTGCGTTCAACGTCTGTTTCTTTTTTGAAACCCCTTATTTTGGTCTTGTCAGGGCCACCATCGTCGAGCCAGGAAGTGCCCCCCATTATGGTTGATTTCAATTTGGGCACAGGAGTGGGAACTTCGTCTGCATTTCCATCATCCATTGTCGTATCATCGTCCATCATATCATCTTATTTTGGCTCGAAATCAACTGCATTAACCTCTGTGCCAGCCATCAATGCATACAGGAGGGCTGTTTGAGTAGGCATGCAGGTTGTCTGAGCAGACAAGGTTGCCTTGGAATTCTTTGGCTTGAAATATATCTCTCGGTGCACCAAGGGACCATCTCCTTTTTTTCTCCTAGACGGAGGGAGATGAGTAGTAAGAATATGCCCTGGAGTACTGGAACCTCTGGTCATCATGCCCGAAGGTGTTTACTATATCTGGATAGAACTGTTGTCAAACTGCTACCATAAGTTAATAAGAATTTCCATTTTCTCTAGATGATGTTTGAAATGAAAATTCAGAAGGGACAATATAACCCCCCACAAATATTGGTTTAATGTGTATCAATGTAATATATCCTCGAGCCTTTCGTCGATCAATGACAATATCCATGATTCATGTGTAATGAGTTGTTACCATTAAATCTTACTAATTGCATATTTAGAAAAAATTGAGAAGGTGGCGGTGGCGACGAAAAGCGGTCAAGGATTAGATATTTAGTAAAGGCACCAATTGGACGATGTGTGAAAGAGATTGCATGATGCTTGAAATGAATACTTGGAAATGACAACACAACTCTCCACAAATCTTGGTTTAATTTGTATTAATGACAAATCTTCTCCACCCTTTCGGACATTAATGAAAATCTTAGCAATTTGTTCATGATGATCTATTAGCATTAAAGATTAATAATTGCATATCTAGAAAGAAGTGCGAAGGTGGTGGGGATGGCGAAGAGTGATTAAGCATTGCCCATTTCGTCCACCCACCAACCCGCGAAAGAGATTCCAAGAAATGACCAAGCATGGAAAGCGGTCATGTGAGCTTCAAAATAGGGTCACAAGTTATACTCAGGAGACGTGAGGGGCCGATGGTCAAATTGTATGTCTCCGAACTTTTGACTACAGAATGTGTAACACAGAGCAGGGCATAATGACAGATTTCGATGGTCAATTTGTATATCGCAGAATTTTGGGTGTTGTTTGTAGGTAAAATGGAAGCACAATGTTGAGCAAGCCTAGCTAGAAACTGATGATGGTAATAGTGGCCAAGTATGAAATGGGTAAGCGGTTGGTCGGACTCGTGATATAAAAGCATGAGACATACTCGAAAAAGGGAATATTGACGGGCTTGAAAACAAGGCCACAAGTTCTACTCAGGAGACATGAGGGTCCGATGGTAAAATTGTATGTATCCCAACTTTTGATTGCAAAATGTGTAACAAGGAACATGGGACAATGACGATTTTCGACGATCAAATTGTATATTGTGGAACTTCGGGTGATGTATATAAAAGCATAAGACATTTAGAAAAATGACACATTCATAAAAATGACTAAGCAACTAGAAAGGGAAAGCAAACGAGAAAAAAGAAAGGGGAATTTGGTTTCCAATTTGTAGATCGGGGAAGTCTGGGTGCCATTTGCAGGTGACAGAACAATGGAAATGCAATGTTGAGCTCGTCTACCCGGGAACCCACGATCCAAAAAAATTGTTGAATATGAAACGGGGAAGCAGTCAGTTAGACTCGTGATATAAAAGAATCAGTGGAAATATGAAGACCTGAATCTGCCAACCCCTGCACCTAGACATTTTCCAAAAAATGACTAAGTAACCAGAAAGGGAAAGTAGAGGGAAAAAATAAAGGGGATGGAAATTTTTGTAAGATGGAATTGTTCTAAGAAATCCCCATTGATGGTATTAACAGTAACTGTGAAGTGCATTAAATAGGTGAACTTTCTCTTCAATCAAGGAATAGATAAAGTGATTCATGCTTATAGTTTCCAGGATGTGTTTGTATAAGAGAAGCATTGAAAATCCACAATAAAATCAATTTTTGGATGTTTAAGTAAAATTATTGTACTGTCAACTTCACTGTAAGTATAACAACAACGAATTTGAATTTTAATGTTCTATGGTTGATATTCTAGTTCNTTTGCTTGTCCTGAAACCTGCAAGCTAAAAATTAGGTAAGTATGGAATAGGGAAATGGTCGGTGGGACTCGTTTCACTAATATATTGATATTTGTAATAGATATCCCATTACCTAGCAGTATATTTTCTGCATTTTTTTGGACAAGTTGTGTGGGGATAGTTAGTATGACTGTCTCCTGGAGGCATGTTGAGATGTTAGCATTAAACCTCAGTTATTGCATACTTGGAAAGAAGTGTGAAGGTGGCGGGCACAAGAAACAACGATTAGGAATTGGAGATTTCGTGAACCTGCCAACCCGACGATCCGCGAAAGAGATTCCAAGAAATGGACAAGTATGGAAAGTGAAGACACGAGCTTCAAAATGGGGTGACAATAGTTCCCCAGGAGACATGAGGATCTGAAGGTCAAATTGCATGTCTCAGAACTTTTGAGTGAAATTTGTGTATCATGGAAGAGGGTATGATGTGGGAGTCTGGCAGTAAATTTGTATATCGCGGAGTTTCGAGTGTTGTTTACAGGTTACAGAACAATGGAAGTGAAATCTAGAGCCCGCCTGCCCAGGAATCCGTGATTTGAAAAGTGGCTAGGTATGGAATGGGAAGCGGTTGGTCGGAGTCGCGATATAAAAGAACGAGTGCAAATTTGAACCCGTGAGTCTACCAACCTGCGCAGTTAGACATTTTCGGAAAAATGACTAAGTAACCAGAAAGAGAAAGTAGAGGGGAAAAAGAAACGAGAATTTGGTTAAGTATAGAAGAGGGAAAAGAAGGGCTAATATATTCAAATATTTAATATATATTCCATTTACTGGAAAGATCTTTTCTGTATGTTTATGGAGAAGTTGTATAATTATTTCATATACTTGGAAAGAAGTTTGAAGGTGGAGGGCACAGGAAACATCGACTAGAAATTGGAAATTTCCTGAACCCGCCAACTCGAGGATCTGCGAAAGAGATTTCGAGAAATGGCCAAGTGTGGAAAGCGATTAGACGAGCTTAAAAATAGGGTGAAAAGTGTTCCCGAGGAGATCACGTGAGGCCTTGACGGTCAAATTGTATGTATCGAAACATTTCAGTGAAAAATGTGTAACACGAAAGAGGGGATGATGTTGTCGTCTAGAAGTAAATTTGCATATCGCAGAATCCAAAGTGTTGTTTGCGGGTCACAGAACAATGGAAGTGCAATTTAGAGTCTGCCTTGGCAGGAACCCGCGATCGAAAATTGGCTAGGTATGGAAAGGGGAAGCGCTCAGTCGGAATTGCGATATAAAAACATGAATAAAAATGTGAATCCATGAATCCTCCAACCCGCGCAGCAAGAAATTTTTAGAAAAAATGACTAAGTAACCAGAAAGAGAAACTACAGGGGAAAAAGAAAGGGGAATTTTGTTAAGCATAGAGTAGGGAAAACAAGGGGATAAAAGAGTGGGAAAATAGAAAACCAAAGGGGAATTTTCGTAAGTGGGAATTGGTCTCAAACAAGCCCCATTTTTGCAAAACCATCATTTTCTAGTCCAATATTTTATCCACTTACTCATTTTATATTGTGATTGTACCATTAAAAATGGTGTGAGCAAATGATTTGTTGAATATTAGTTTTTATTGCAACTTGTGGGAGTAATTGCGTTCTTGATACATTCTTCCATGACTTTGACATATTAACTTAAGTCTTAAAATTCTTGCATGATGGGTTGTTAGAATTAAAGCTTAATAATTGCATGTCTAGAAACAACAATGACGATCTTGAATTTTAATATTGTAGTTGATTTCATAGTCCCATTTGACTAAAACCACCATAGATCATTTTTTTTTTAATTCGCGAACAAGAAATTTGGTAATTTCATTAATAAAGTAAAAAGTGCTCAAATAGAGGCCAGGGGATGGACAACTAATAAAATGTTTCCTTTCGGAGTAAAGGAATCAAGGAAGAGAAAGGGAAATAAGAAATCGTTTTCTTAGCAAGGATGAGATGAAAACAAAATGTCTAGGGCAAGGCCTCGACTGCCACATTGTGATTTGGTCTTGCTATGTTCTATTTTCATTACGAATAGAATTGAATGTTGGTTTGAAACGGTCTGAAATTAATTTTTGTTTCCATAAAATCCTGATGGGATCGACACAATGCATTGCCATATAATTGTTAAATGCTCCATATTAGATTGAATTACTTAGGCCGATACAATATTCAATAACTATGAGACTATTGAACCATGCTAATGAGAAGAGGTGTTAAATTCAGCAAAGAAGCAACAACCAAGACTCCAAGATTTTTTTTTTAATAATAAATCCATTAAAAAAAAATATTGGGCAGTGTATATCTATCCATAGAAATTGGACCGAGTTCTTTGCACCAAAACATTGAAAATATTTGTCAGAAACACAGGTACATGATCTACAAAAAAAAAAGAAAAAGAAACATGCATACAATTCTATGTTTTTCCTCTAGTGGGACAACATGCAGGATCCATCGAGATTCTCTTCAACATGCATACAAAACTCATTACCATGCTTTTTTTTAGGGAATCCTTGTAGTCTTCTCCTCGGAAGGTCAATGTTCATTGTCGAAATATCAATATCTTGCGAAAGACCTAAGGTGACAAATAAATAAGAGAGTGGTTCTGAAGTGGAATAAATCCTTGGATTGAAGAAGGTGAACAACACTCCTGCTCTTGACGCTAGCGACCTAGATACATTGCAATGCACCACTCAATTGTACAAATAACACGGAAAAGGCCCCGATGAGAAGAGTTTCCAATCCAAGACCACCACTGCGAAGAGCACGACATCCCACACCATCGATCCAACATTGCACCCCAGCAAGAAAGCAACCCATAAATTTTCAAACGCAGGAGAACATAAGAAACCATATTCACGGTAAAATTGATAGTTTTCACAAGATTCCCATGAGGAAGAAGACAAAATACATTGCAGGGAAAGAGAAAGAGCCTGAAATTGAAAGTTAGGACACATCAAGAGACCACCTCCTCATAGTCAGACTTCAGGGATAGAGACTACATGAGAAATTCCAGAGGCCCAAATTAGTCCATTCTGGGTGAAAGGAGATGAGTAGTAGGAATATTCCTTGCACCAGTGGGAGTTCTGGTCCTCATCCCCTAAGATGTTAATTATATATCCAAAGAACATGAGAGTGGTCTTGCAATTGAATAATTATTTGGCTTGAAATATATCTCTAGGAGCATCAAGAGATAATTTCCTTACAGTTAAAGACTTCTGCCCAAAACAAACTAATTTGGACCTCTGGAATTCCTACTCTTGAGCTACAAAGAGGTTATTGCGTTCAACGTCTGTTTCTTTTTTGAAACCCCTTATTTTGGTCTTGTCAGGGCCACCATCGTCGAGCCAGGAAGTGCCCCCCATTATGGTTGATTTCAATTTGGGCACAGGAGTGGGAACTTCGTCTGCATTTCCATCATCCATTGTCGTATCATCGTCCATCATATCATCTTATTTTGGCTCGAAATCAACTGCATTAACCTCTGTGCCAGCCATCAATGCATACAGGAGGGCTGTTTGAGTAGGCATGCAGGTTGTCTGAGCAGACAAGGTTGCCTTGGAATTCTTTGGCTTGAAATATATCTCTCGGTGCACCAAGGGACCATCTCCTTTTTTTCTCCTAGACGGAGGGAGATGAGTAGTAAGAATATGCCCTGGAGTACTGGAACCTCTGGTCATCATGCCCGAAGGTGTTTACTATATCTGGATAGAACTGTTGTCAAACTGCTACCATAAGTTAATAAGAATTTCCATTTTCTCTAGATGATGTTTGAAATGAAAATTCAGAAGGGACAATATAACCCCCCACAAATATTGGTTTAATGTGTATCAATGTAATATATCCTCGAGCCTTTCGTCGATCAATGACAATATCCATGATTCATGTGTAATGAGTTGTTACCATTAAATCTTACTAATTGCATATTTAGAAAAAATTGAGAAGGTGGCGGTGGCGACGAAAAGCGGTCAAGGATTAGATATTTAGTAAAGGCACCAATTGGACGATGTGTGAAAGAGATTGCATGATGCTTGAAATGAATACTTGGAAATGACAACACAACTCTCCACAAATCTTGGTTTAATTTGTATTAATGACAAATCTTCTCCACCCTTTCGGACATTAATGAAAATCTTAGCAATTTGTTCATGATGATCTATTAGCATTAAAGATTAATAATTGCATATCTAGAAAGAAGTGCGAAGGTGGTGGGGATGGCGAAGAGTGATTAAGCATTGCCCATTTCGTCCACCCACCAACCCGCGAAAGAGATTCCAAGAAATGACCAAGCATGGAAAGCGGTCATGTGAGCTTCAAAATAGGGTCACAAGTTATACTCAGGAGACGTGAGGGGCCGATGGTCAAATTGTATGTCTCCGAACTTTTGACTACAGAATGTGTAACACAGAGCAGGGCATAATGACAGATTTCGATGGTCAATTTGTATATCGCAGAATTTTGGGTGTTGTTTGTAGGTAAAATGGAAGCACAATGTTGAGCAAGCCTAGCTAGAAACTGATGATGGTAATAGTGGCCAAGTATGAAATGGGTAAGCGGTTGGTCGGACTCGTGATATAAAAGCATGAGACATACTCGAAAAAGGGAATATTGACGGGCTTGAAAACAAGGCCACAAGTTCTACTCAGGAGACATGAGGGTCCGATGGTAAAATTGTATGTATCCCAACTTTTGATTGCAAAATGTGTAACAAGCAACATGGGACAATGACAATTTTCGATGATCAAATTGTATATTGTGGAACTTCGGGTGATGTATATAAAAGCATCAAACATTTAGAAAAATGACACATTCATAAAAATGACTAAGCAACTAGAAAGGGAAAGCAAACGAGAAAAAAGAAAGGGGAATTTGGTTTCCAATTTGTAGATCGGGGAAGTCCGGGTGCCATTTGCAGGTGACAGAACAATGGAAATGCAATGTTGAGCTCGTCTACCCGGAAACCCACGATCCAAAAAAATTGTTGAATATGAAATGGGGAAGCAGTCAGTTAGACTCGTGATATAAAAGAATCAGTGGAAATATGAAGACCTGAATCTGCCAACCCCTGCACCTAGACATTTTCCAAAAAATGACTAAGTAACCAGAAAGGGAAAGCAGAGGGAAAAAATAAAGGGGATGGAAATTTTTGTAAGATGGAATTGTTCTAAGAAATCCCCATTGATGGTATTAACAGTAACTATGAAGTGCATTAAATAGGTGAACTTTCTCTTCAATCAAGGAATAGATAAAGTGATTCATGCTTATAGTTTCCAGGATGTGTTTGTATAAGAGAAGCATTGAAAAGCCACAATAAAATCAATTTTTGGATGTTTAAGTAAAATTATTGTACTGTCAACTTCACTGTAAGTATAACAACAACGAATTTGAATTTTAATGTTCTATGGTTGATATTCTAGTTCNGCAGTCAGTTAGACTCGTGATATAAAAGAATCAGTGGAAATATGAAGACCTGAATCTGCCAACCCCTGCACCTAGACATTTTCCAAAAAATGACTAAGTAACCAGAAAGGGAAAGTAGAGGGAAAAAATAAAGGGGATGGAAATTTTTGTAAGATGGAATTGTTCTAAGAAATCCCCATTGATGGTATTAACAGTAACTGTGAAGTGCATTAAATAGGTGAACTTTCTCTTCAATCAAGGAATAGATAAAGTGATTCATGCTTATAGTTTCCAGGATGTGTTTGTATAAGAGAAGCATTGAAAATCCACAATAAAATCAATTTTTGGATGTTTAAGTAAAATTATTGTACTGTCAACTTCACTGTAAGTATAACAACAACGAATTTGAATTTTAATGTTCTATGGTTGATATTCTAGTTCAATTGGACTTCACATAGTATATATCCTTTTATTTCAAAACATTCATGGAGATGAATTTTGATAAGTTCATTGAAAGGAAAAGTGCTAAAATGAGCCACACACTGCATTTGCGTCAGATAGCTTATATTAAAAGGCAAATCAGGTCCTGTATATTCTTTAAGATCATATAAAAATCTCCAAGTTCTTGAATGTATCATTAATTTTCTAGAACAAAGCATACACCCAAGAGCCAAGTAAACACCAAATGTATTGAAAGTCGAGGCATGCACAAGGCAACACATCAACATAGAAGGCACCAAGTGAGATCCCACAAGGGTCCAAAGAGCAGTACACATCGACCTATCCATCAAACAATTTGATATATATATATATAAAACACATGTGGAATTGGTTTTCTCTTACATTTGGTATATGTTCCCATGAGAAAATAATTGGGGCCATGAGATATGAACAAAAGTTTGCCAAACACAAGACAACACAAAACTAGCAGAGCTTCTCCATTGTATCCCAGCTATAACCAAATCCCAAAATGGGGAACAAGAAATTTGTCGATTAATATTTTACCATGAATCAAGATCACTATGGACATTTTCTTTTGATAGTGCCATGTTCTATCACTACCAGTTTTAAGAATGCCAAATTTCCAATATTGTTGGAAATGCCTGATGGTTCTGCCCAAAGGAGCAAGCCATTTCAATGGTTCAAAGGATGGGCTTGAGTTATTCACAGTTGGATACTTTGTATTGGGTTTGTCCTCATGCTTCCCATTTGTGGACTGAACAACCTTATGTGCTTGTACATAAGCAATAAATGCACCTGCCTGTATGAATTCCAATGCCCAAACTCACCAATCTCTATAGCGAGTTATGAAGATCTGAAGCCCATGCTTCAATCCATGTTGAGCCCTTTTTTTTCAATTAGGGCATCGATAAAATTCATATATCATACCATAAATGTATAGTTGGATATCATCTTCGTTTTTATTTGGGCACCCAAAAAATGTAGAAATCATGCCATGGCTATATAGTTGGAAAACATTTTTCCAATTTGGGCACCCAAAAAGGTGCAGAATCCTCCAACAAATCTACAGCTAGCCACAATTTTTTTTTCATTTGGACACCCCAACTGTTAAGAACCAAACATCAATATAGCATAGAAAAACCTCAGGAAAAGTACTCAA
>JZKD02S0033157.1:0-11463 GCA_000966675.3 Picea glauca
ATTATATAATTTCTTTTTCCTAATTGTACAACTATATATATTTAATTAGCTTTAATATTTGTCAATATTTAATAGAATTTTAGTTCAAATAAATTTATAATAATTGAGTTGAGAGATATTTTATAGTGCTTAATATGAGGGAGATGTATAATTTTTCTAATACTTAATCAAGAATTAATAGATTACATTTAAAAAAAAACAATGACAAAAAAAATAAAATCAATGTTACACATAAATAAAATATTTAAATGCTCAACTTAAATAAATATTATATATATCCATAAAACAATTAAAAAGAAAACAATTAAAAATAAAAAATAATTAATTAAAAATTCTTTTGAGACTAGTAATCCTTTCTAAAAAGATAGATATAAAAAACTAGTGTAAATCTATCCAGATCTGAGAAAAAATCATATCTTTTAAAGTGAAAACTTTCAGAAAGACATATAATTTGAATAAATTATTATTTTACTATTGATAATTATGAATAGTTAAACACATTACTTTATTTATACCAATTATTCTTTCATTATTCCTGCACTAGCAATATGAATAGTTACGTGCAGTATTTTATTTATACAGACATTTAATATTATGTATAAATATATATCATGAACAGTTATGCAGTGTTTTTATTTACAGAGAGATTCATTATTGTATATAAATATATACTGAAGGAAGAAAAGTGAGGTGTTGGTGGTCCAAAAGATACGATGTTAACATAATGCAGAGCTGTTGACGGCTAGAGGTTCATTTAATAAATATAAAAGTGTTATACAGGTATATTCTCCGCCCATTATTGTGCAGAAAAACTAGTTGATCAATCAATTAATTTTGCCATCCAAAATAATTGTCCAGAATCTGTTATATCTCTGTGCAGAATCCCATGGAGATAGATATCACATGTTATATATAATATATAACATGTATTACAGTGATTCTCGCTGTAAATTTATCGTTTATTTTTCTCATGTCGGTCATATTTCAGCATTGTATCCACCCATGCAACCCACAGGCTGTACTCTGCGCCAATAATAGAGTAGATGAAATTATACTAACCAAGTATATCATTGAACTTGTCAGGTACAATTTAATAAAAATACTATCAAAGAACAAGAATCACCAGAGTTATACTTACTCTTTATTACACTTTGTCACGTTCTTGTTCTTGTTCCGTTCTTGCAAACTCGACAGAGAATATCGATTTAATATTACGAGGCATGGTTGTCTGCTAAGTTACACATGGAAATATGACTGTAGGACACAGGCACGGGTAAGATGATCCCGGAAACAGGAAACTGAAACTTTTTTAATGGTTAAGAATATGTGTTTCCTTTTAAGAGATCACAAGTTTAAATCTAGGGGTAGGGTATGTATGTAGACTTTACCAGTCAAATTGCTAGTCAAAGGAGGTGTCATACACCAATTTGGTGTCTGACTTGGAAGTGACCTTAAAAATAGATTATTATTATTAAATTATGAATCACACATACAAAAATAAAATAATTAATAAAATTGTAAACATTTACATGAATGATGATGATACATATTATAAATTTATTATTCAATCATACAATGATACAACTAGTACTACTACTAACTTAGTATTAACATAAATCATGAATCATGACAAATATTAAAATCATAATGACAAACATTGAAATTTGAAACACACAAGAAATTCAAACCATGCATTTCATTTTTCTCATTAAGTCATCAAAATCAAAATGTGTTACATAGACACCGACTAGTGAGTAACTGCTATAGCCTACAGGCTACTATAGGTGGGAATGCCACTGGAAAATGCAAAATAAGGTAGAACTAGATACTAAAACCGTAGATGGAAGAATCCCATAGCACAAGACTGACACTGGTCACTAGTCAGTAGTCATCCAACTCCATGTCATCATCATCAAAATCAATGTCATCGCCACTACTCTCTCCTCCAAACTCCGATTGCTCTACATGATCATCCAATCCAATATGTGGAACTGGATCTGGTGCTATGGAGGATGACCCCTCAAGAGGAATATCATCCTCAAAAGTGATCGTCTCTAACATTGGGTCAATTCCAATTCAACATTTTCATCCAAACCCATATTATCAAGAAATACATCCCACATCTTTTTCTTTCCCTTCACCCATTGCTCCCTCTGCCTATAAATAAGGCGGAGGTTGGTGTGCACATACACCATTGACTTTGCCTTGGACTACTCGGTCCTGCTCTTCTTCAAACTGTACAAATTTCCATATGTGCTCTAATTCCTCTCACAACAAGAGGATGAAGTAACCTAAGAGAGAATCCTCATGGATAACTCTTGTAGAGGAGAGCATGTTTCCCACCAAACATGGGTTTTCTTAGCCCCCCTGTCTCTGAGCACATCATAGATAGAAAATCTCATGCTAATAGTGGAAAAAACTATAAATCCTACCTCCACCTCATCAAAGGATGCTCTATCATGATATATCCGTTTAAATGCTTCCTTCCTTTTGAAAGCTCATGATCCATGTGAGGCAAGAATCAGCATGAAGTCCTACCACTGAGCCACTCACTATTGTAGTATTTGGGATTCAATGAGTGAGCCAAGCAATGAAAATGTGTGTAGTTCTTATTCCACCTATTGATAAGAATATCATGTATGGTGGTGAAAAATATCTCTGTCATTGTCCCATATGCAGGGGAGTCATTATGTAAAATAATGATCCTCATGAACTCAAACATGGAATCCCACCCCTCATAAACCTCTCCAAGGGTAAGATTGTATGTGTCTACAAACCGTAACAAAGAGATGATAGGGTCCATTATCTTAATGGTAAGATCTACCCTCTCCCACCAAGCATCATCTAACATTGTAGTCTTGACCTTTTTTTAAGAAGATTGATCTGTCTTTCTCCAAAAAGACCAAAACTATGAAATAACCATGGACCCAAGAGTGGCCTTGACCTCCCTCAACCTCTTAAGCATGATGAATGAGGAGGAAAACCTTGTATCTACAACCTTCAACCATGATAGTTGTGTGTACTTCTTATAGATTGGTAGGGCATTGGTATGGTTTTGTACAAAATTGCGGATATGACCTGCATTATCAATAAGACTTTCGATCCATGTCACATTTGAAGCAATGGATTTAAGTGCTAAATTAAAGGAATGAACAATACAAGGTGTCCAAAATTTTTGTGGATATTTGGCTTCCACAACATGCCAATAGCCTTGCAAATAGGTGCATTATCTGTAATAATTTGCACACAAAAATCAACACCTACATCTTCAATAACTTTAATGAGGAACTCACCAATATATTCTGCATTCTTGTATTTTCCAAGAGCATCCACTGCTTTCAAGAAAAATGTTTCATTCAAGCGAGACACCATGAATTTGATGAGTGAATGGCATGATGCATCTATCCATCCATATGAAACAATACTAACACCAGATGAGGGCCAAGCTACTTTAATAAGCTATAGCATTTTCTCCACTTGCCTCTTTTCCTTAACCAACAATGTGGTTCTATGCCTCTCTAAACTAGGAGGCATGTATCATGTTGGAGCCCCTTGAATTATACCTCGACACATCTCAATAAACAAAGGAGACCATGCAACATTAAATGAGATGAAGTTGAGATAGGAAAAAAACCCAATGGTAAGATCTAACTCATCTTGCCTCTCTTGCTGAAATATCTTGTTCATTGGACCCATTTCAGGCCTCTTTCTTATTGTTGCACTCCCACCCCCAAATGGGTGTTTTCTAGAAGGTTTCCTCAAGAATGGAAGAGGATCCTCATTCTTCGTTTTCCTATATGGTTTTGCCACAATCCCTTCACCAACATTGGCCTCTTTTTCCAGTTCTCTTCATTTGGATGCACTCACTCCTTGACATGGTCCAAGTCCGCAAGTTGTTCCCAACAAATGGCCTTTCACTCAGAAGTAGGTTCTTGTAAATTGAGTCTTGCAAAAAATACATGTCCAAAGAATATTACCTCCCCCCTTTAACTTAGAACCGGGCCCTTGATGTCTTGTGACATACTTCCACAATGGATACTTTGATTATTGAGCTTGTTTCCTTGCTAAAACAACATGTTTTTCAGCCTATGAAATTATTGCTGCATCCCCACTTCTAGCAGATGGAACACTAATTGACCTTTGTTGGAACAAGGGTAGACCCAGGGTTCAACGCTTCAACAACGCACCAAAAAAACCCTAACTACTGGCCCTTTTGGCAATACCTGCAAAGCAGATGAATTCTCACCCTAGGTAGAGGTAGGGGGGGTTGTAGGACTCAGGTGTCTACAACCAGGTTAGGACATAGATCTTTGATTACAATACTTAACAGAGAAGTTAAACAAAAAGATGCATTAGTTTCTTGAATCTCATTCACATCGCAGATTAAACCCGTATTATAGATCAACGCAGTAACCATAAACATCAAGTACTTCCATTCTCTTAGCCCATAGCATTAGCTCAAATCTAGCATTCAATCATCTTTGAGCACTAAGAAACAACATCATATGCATTCAACATACATTATAACAACAACACTAAGAAAGTAAACACATAAACAACATTGCCCAAAGAACATCAAGATACAAGATATATGTGGTTCAACCTAGTGTGGGGCTACGTCCACCAAATTCTTCTTCTTCTTTATTAGTCTTCAATCTTATTACATTCCTCTGCTCTTGTGCACAAAGCCACAGAACCATCTTTGCACTGGACATGTGATATTCGTACAACATGCCAGATCCTCCTTCCCAAAACCAGGTCAAGGCACAAAGCCAACTCCTTAATAGCACAAAGCCTTACTTTACACAACTAGATCATACCAAGAAACTTACAGTCTCTTGCACTAAGACAAACATATTTTACACATAGCTGACACTTCCTTGTATGTGTTTCTTACATCACTTAGATACTTATTTATATATATACAAAAATCCTAATCATGGGTAAACCCATGCGCTGACATCCCATACCTATCACATAAACCCTAGTAAGACCTTTTCTTGGTCCACAAGCCCACAAAACAAGCGATATCTCGCAATCGCAGCTCCGCTTGGGCACTCCATCTTCAACCAGCCTGTTGAAGTCCCAAAATTGGTCACACACAACCAATGTTTCCTCAAAACTTGGTCGAGGGCCAATAGGCCCCCAACACTCACCTGTGACTCGTCCTGACTCAGTTAGATCTTGGAAACACTGCTTCGAATACCTCAAGCTTAGCTCAATATGCCTCGACTTGCTGCTTCACTAGAGCCTCCTACTCGATGAACTCCTAAATCACTTGTTCTGTAATAGGCCCTTCCAAGTGTTGTTCCACTATCGCAACCACTTGGTCTAGCTGTGAGTCGTTTCCTTCAATCTCTTCAAAAATCATGTAGGCTTCATCCTACACCGGTTATAGTCTATGTGTAACTTCCATGAATCTACTCTGGATGGCAGTAATTTGCTGCTGAAATACACATTGTTCCTTTGATCTCTTCATTTTATCAACTGCAGTGAGTGACTTCATCTGCGCTTGCACGGTGGATGCCTACTCTGTATCTTATGCAAGGCGTTCGTAGGTCTACGCACTATGATTAGTTAATTTCTTACATTCTGAGGTGAGTTCCCTGATCCTTCCAACTGCGCTCCTAGTGAATTCCTCCCTCTAATCGCGCACTTCTTGCAAAGTGTTCGACACTGCTTGAAGTTCTAACTCCATTATTTGTGCTTGAAGCTGCTGAATGGCCTCAGCGAGCTTCCCCACTTGGATCTTGGTTGAATCTTCTTCCTCCTGTGCCAAGCCCGACATAGAGCGAAGTGCAATAACCATTGCCTCTTTGACCACAGTCTTCTCTGTGAGCAATTCCTCTTTTTCTTTCTATACCTTTTCTTTGTCCTCCTCGAACATCACACAAATTTCATCCTTCTCCTTCTCATAGGCGGTTACGCAAGACTGCGCAACTCATATTTGCTCCATGATCTCCTCCTTTTCTTGCTTCAAGGATTCCATAGCCTTCTCCTTTTCTTCATGGACTCGACAAAGTCGGGCCTCTATTGCATCTGCTAGTCTTGATAATTGGGTGGGCTCATCCCCCAATTCTACAATATTCAACGAAGGAGGCACAATAGGTACTGTGTGGCTCGAATGGATGTCTTGTTGTATCTCCTTGATCTCCTTCTCTATTCTTTCATACAACATCTCTTTCTTTGCTCCATAGCACTACAAGATATCCTCTGAAGCATCCTCGATAGCTGCGATGATTAGATCGACGTCATCCTCTGTGAGCATGGACTTCATCTTGGGCTTACTAGTGCATGTCTTCTTTCTTGATGAGGGTTTCTACGAAGAAAACTTCCTTGTCTTCGATGTTTTATCCTTGGTAGGGGGATTCTTTGGCGGTGTAACTTAGCTTTTGTCTTTCTTTTCTCCTTCTTCCCCTCCTTCTTGGTTCACTTCATCTCCTCCTCCTCTTATAAGCGATTCAGACATACTTTCCTCTAAGGCGTTGTCTTCCTCATCATTTTCTATTTTCTTCACTTCCTCCTTTTTCTTCTTCTTCTTCGCACTAGTCTGTCCATCATGTTCGACCCGAGTGACCAAGGGACTTCCAATGATGTTAGGGTCTAGGAGCTCGACATCCTCAACCGATACAAAGAACTTTGTTTTCCATTCTTTATTGATATCCTTCATATCTTCGTTGATCATCTTATAATAAGACTCCAATTCCTCCTTACTCTCATCCCTGCGTGTAGTGATGTAAATAAAGTGTCAATTTGCGTAGAACTTCGCTAGTGGTTTGTACTTGTGCAATGTATTTGGTGTCATGCATGGAAATGTTTCAATAGCATGCTTTAGTTTCTAGTAGTAAGCATGGAAGACAACATTTGACTTCCATTTCTTTGACATACCATTTACATACCACAAGGTGGAAAACCTTATGGCCAACAACTCTGATGGCTCAACTTCTGGAAATGTCGCTCCTTCCGAAATCTGCCAAGTGACAAAGGTGATCAGTACCAGTAACCAACTGAAATGGAATTCATAGCCCTGATTCTACACTTTTTGGCAGTCCTTTTCAAGCTCATTGACAAGGTAACTCACCCAGTTCATTTCCATTCCTTCTACACACTTCCCTATGAGGTATACTACAAATCCAGTGACCTGTGTCGGACGGATCTTTTTGACAATATTTCCAGCTATACGCTGACAAGCTAGGCGCACTGCGCCATCCTGGATGGAGGCTACCTTGTAGCCTCACTTTCCCTTTTCTACATCACCATAGTCTTCATTTATGCATTGTGCTAGGGATCGATATGAAGTCTTCCCTAGGTAGAATTGTTGAGGGTACGTTCTTTGCATGCTCAGTCCTATGATGAGCTGGATCAACACCAGATCCACAATGATGCACTTGTCGAGCCATATGTATCCTCCATGATAGCATGACAGGAGGATTTTAACGTAGGCGTTAATGTCCTGATGTCGGCCAAAGTGATGGATATTCATCACGTTCAGTATCATTGATTGTGCGAGCTCCTTAATCCATGGTTGGGAGACTATGCATGACTTCTTCCCAGTCGTCTTCATCAAATACCTATGTGGCGTGAGCATTGCATATTTCTTCCTATATTTGAGGTTAAATTCATTGTTCTTCAAAGCTGGGATGTGTCCTAACTGGGGTCCAACTACGCATATCCCCTTCGGGATGTACACAGTGATCAACTTGTACTCAAATTCACATGGGATACTGTCGCGGTTAACCATGCCAACCAAAGGCGGTATGTAATATGAAAATACCGATGGGATCTTCTTTTCATTAGCTAGATCATCGTGGTGCTTACTTCGCTTCTCAATCGCGGTCCAACTAGAGAGACTTCCAATCAAAGGGGATGCTTGTAGTCCCCCAGTCGACTACGCATGTATTCCTACAAACATAACTCTCTCATCCATGAGATCCATGAGAATCTCCTCCATAGACTTTTCTAACATGTTGTGTTCGCCCGAAATTCACACTTGTAATCAAATAGATTGGGTAGGAGAATGGAAAAGTGAGGTAATCAAATGAATGGCGAGGTATAGAAATCATAGTGCAATATTCAATTGATTCTCTATTAGCTTGGATAATCATAGGTGGAAAAAAGTGGTCCCAGTGCAGTGTCTGACGGGTTAAATAAACAAGTGTCATAATGGATTCCTCCAATGGGCAGGAATGCTTTAATCAATACGAATCAGTCAGTTATGGCACAGTCTCAAAGGTTCAATGACGGTCTTTCCATCAATAAATGTGTTTCTATCCCTTCTGGAGCGTTATTCTAATAGTCAAGTTGCCTCCAATGGTCATATTGCTTCGTCGTGGAAAAGTCCCATTCTGCGTGGTTTTTCTATTCCATCGAGGTTCAACTTCTGTAGATCTACCTCCTGCAAAGTCTTTTCTGGAGCCTCATGTGGTTTTTCTAGCTTGGCTTTCTCATTACTGAGTTTCCTTGCCCTCTTTCTTGTGATATGGGTCTCTGGATTCCTCTTTCCATTCTTATTCTTATCTTTTCTTAGTAAAGTGACTTCGCGCTGCTGATGTGCTCTTACATATTCTGAGGTTAATGTCCCTTCTCTTACGATTTCTAGGGTGGTTATACTTCTTTCTTGCATGGATAGGTCCTTCAAACTTTTTTGCATTCTTTCAACCTCAACAACTAATTCTCTTTCCCTTTATTTCTTCGACTTATCATCTTGTTCTTCTATTAATCGCTTTATTTTTCGAGCTATGAGATCCCTTAGTTATTGTTTTTTTTGTTCTGTGGCTTCCTCCTCTGCTTCCCTTTTGATCTGATCCTTCTCAATCCAACTATTTCCTAACAAAAGTGGAAAAGGGGCGTTGTTCTCAATAAACTTAGTGACTTCAAACTCTTCCTCGGTCGATGTTTCCTAAGAAATCATAGGTATGTCAGTAACTCTTCCACATAGGGTTATCATCTTTCCCTTAATCAAGCCTATCATTCCCAATGAAGGTATCATAGTAGGCTTTCCCAAAATTTCCCAAGTGCTTTCTGGCATAATATTCACATGTGTTTCTTCATCCAATACACAATCTATGTAGAAGTATTCTATTCTTGTGACTATGCGTTGTTTTTCTTTCAAGATTTCTGGTAAAATGATGTTTATGTGATCATTCGTTACTTCTTTTAACTGTATTAACATAGTCTCCGACTCTTTTCTGTATGATTCTTTAATATATCCTTAGTCTCTTGACCTTCTTTATAGTTTTATTGTCTCATGTTCATCTTTTCAACTTTAGCAATCAATCTTGGACAATCCTCAACCTCATGACCAATAAATTTACAACAAAGACAAATAGGATCTGTACCAGGGCATTCTTTAGCAAGATGTCTCATTCTTCTTCAATTATAACACATTTTTATTCCTCTCTTTCTTTTAAATGAGCCCCAACCCTTCCTGTAATGGGGGCACCACAGACGTGGGTCTGATTGTTTCAGCATTTGGCAAACGTTGTTGATCATTACAACATGGCCCACAGGCCCTGACCTTAGTTAGTTTAGAGGGCATAAGCCCCATGACTCGTTACTGGTCATACTTTTATATATATTTTTTGAGGGCATAAGCCCCATGACTCGTTACTGGTCATACTTTTGAGGCGCTTGCATCCACCTATGTACTCTGATGATTATGATATTATATATGGAATTTTATGTCTTTTTGTGTCTTATAGATCATATTTTCCTTTAAAAATGAATTTACATGTTTATGTGTATGTCTTTTCATATGTGTGCGAGATGCCAATCTAAATTTTGATTAGCTAGAGTATCTATAATTTGGTTTAATCTCCTAGGAGCATGAAAATATGTAATATAATCAAAGTTTCATTCTAAGAGACGTACCCTAAGGAATCGTCGGTGTAAATTCGGATCATGAACACAGTAGACTCTATTTAACTGAGACGCAACCAGCTGAGCATCTAAATAGACTCGGAGATGAGAGATACCAAATGACAGGGTGTCACGAAGAAACTCAATAACTGCACTGTACTCAACGACATTGTTTGTAGTGTCACCTAAGCATATACCTCCGGAATATAATAATTGGCCTCGAGGTGTAAAAATTACCCAAGCTGTGGAGGCAAGCCTCTGAGTGTGCTGGCTAGCCCTGTCTACATACCCAATGAACACCTATGACTCACTTGACATCTGCCACAATGACGAAGGATAACATAAACAATGACACATCCATAATACTAAAAGAAACTAGAAAGTAATAGTACAAAGACTATACATATGTTACAAAAAGTTACCCAAGGTGACCTACCTATGAGTAATACTTATTGAGGTAGAGCCCATTTATAGGCTCCGCCAAAGAATTTCCCTTAAAGTTGACCAGAAGATAAGCACCCTTTTTTAGAACCTCTTTTATGATGAAAGGTTTGAACCACATGGGTTTGAATTTTCCTACCCCTAGGGGTTCCTTATCTTGGTCATAAACTAGGACAAGGTCGCCTTCAAATAAAATCCGAGGACGAATGGACCGATCATACTGACACTTGAATTTATGTTTGTGAGCCTCGTTGGCCAGGGCCGCATCACGACGCTTCATTTTTCTCATTAAGTCATCAAAATCAAAATGTGTTAGTTTTCTCATTAAGTCATCAAAATCAAAATGTGTTACATAGACACCGACTAGTGAGTCACTGCCATAGCCTACAGGCTACTATAGGTGGGAATTCCACTAGAAAATACAAAATAAGGTAGAACTAGATACTAGAACCGTAGATGGAAGAATCACATAGCACAAGACTGACACTAGTCACTAGTCAGTAGTCATCCAACTCCATGTCATCATCATCAAAATCAATGTCATCGCCACTACTCTCTCCTCCAAACTCCAACCGCTCTACATGATCATCCAATCCAATATGTGGAACTGGATCTGGTGCTATGGAAGATGACCCCTCAAGAGGAATATCATCCTCAAAAGTGATTATCTCTAGCATTGGGTCAATTCCAACAATGTGGTTCTAGGCCTCTCTTCCTTAACCAACAATGTGGTTTTAGGCCTCTCTGAACCAGGAGGCATGTATCATGTTGGAGCCCCTTGAATTATACCTCGACACATCTCAATAAACAAAGGAGACCATGCAATATTAAATGAGATGAAGTTGAGATAGAAAAAAAACCCAATGGTAAGATCCAACTCATCTCACCTCTCTTGCTGAAATATCTTGTTCATTGGACCCATTTCAGGCCTCTTTCTTATTGTTTCACTCCCACCCCCAAATGGGTGTTTTATAGAAGGTTTCCTTAAGAATGGAAGAGGATCCTCATTCTTGGTTTTCCTAGATGGTGTTTCCACGATCCCCTCACCAACATTGGCCTCTCTTTCTAGTTCTCTTCATTTGGATGCACTCCCTCCTTGACATGATCCAAGTCCGTAAGGTGTTCCCAACAAATGGCCCTTTACTCGGAAGTAGGTGCTTGTAA
>JZKD02S0033157.1:22248-55368 GCA_000966675.3 Picea glauca
AGGAATAGATCCTTCTGATATAAATAGTCTTCCATCTGCATCTTCCATAACTGGTAGTTTTGGCCGTTAAATTTCTCGACCCTAAACTTTCCATCTTCCGACATTTCTCCCACTTAAACCAGGAACCCTCTTTTCCTACAAGTTACCTTACGCTCTGATACTAGTTGTTAGAAAAATAGGACCGTGGAGCAACAAAATAAAACAAATGCGGAAACAAAACACAGAAGATACACAATACAAAAGAGACATAGATTTACATGGTTCACCCAGTGTGGGCTATGTCCACTAGAGAAATTGCCAGGTCCTTTCTTTATTATTATCCAACAAAATGAAGGGATAGAACCTACAGTAAAACCCGTTGTAACTTTCTCTTTTTTTTCTCATAGTATCCTCTCTCAGAATACAATATCCACCAACATACTTAGTTGCAATACATTTCCCTCATAAAAGAGGGTTGCCTTCTAGGGCAAAAAACCCTAACATATATTATATTGTTAAATCTGCGACCTTATATTGAATGGTCCAGATTTACAATGAAATTACAATATACTTTTACAAATCAATTTTTTCTTCGGGGGCTTCACCCCCAACCCCCATCAGGGGACGCTACCCCAGAACCCCCGCTAAGGACCCACTTGCCCCCAGACCCCCCAGTCGGTTAGATAGCCCACCCGGACCCCACAGACGGGGTACCCCCCTCTGCACTCCCCTGTGTGGAAGAGTGTACATACTTATGGGGTGTAAATACTTCATGGGGTATAAACATGGCTGAAGGTAAAAGACCTCTAAATCAGGATGATAATCAAACTCCACAACCAACACTATGTTCACCCGACATTCACACTTGTAATCAAATAGATTGGGTAGGCGAATGGACAAGAAAGGTAATTGAACAAATGGCGAGGTCTAGAAATCACAATGTGATATTCAATCGATTCTCTGTTAGCTCAGATAATCACAGGTGGAAAAAAGTGGTCCCGGTGCAGCGTTCGACAAGTTAAATAAACAAGTGTCATAACGGATTCCTCCAATGGGTAAGAATGCCTCAATCAATATGAATCAGTTCATTATGGCACAGTCTCAAAGGTTCAATGATGGTCTTTCCGTCAATAAATGTGTTTCTAGCCATTTTGGAGCATTATTCTAACAGTCGGGGCACCTCCAATGGTCATATTGCTTCGTCGTGGAAAAGTCCCATTCTACGTGGTTTTGCTATTCCGCCAAGGTTCAACTTCTGCAGATCTACCTCCTATGAAGTCTTTTCTGGAGCCTCATGTCGTTTTTCTAGCTTGGCTTTCTTGTTACTGAGTTTCCTTGCCTTCTTTCTTATGATATGGGTCTCTGGCTTCCTCTTTCCATTCTTATTCTTATCTTTTCTTAGTAAAGTGACTTCGCGCTGCTGATGTGCTCTTACATATTCTGAGGTTAATGTCCCTTCTCTTACGATTTTCGGGGTGATTATACTTCTTTCTTGCATGGATAGGTCCTTCAAACTTTTTTGCGTTCTTTCAACCTTAACAAATAATTATCTTGCCCTTTGCTTCTTCGACTTATCCTCTTGTTCTTCTATTAATCGCTTTATTTTTTGAGCTATGAGATCCCTTAGTTATTGTTTTTTCTATTCTGTGGCTTCCTCCTCTACTTCCCTTTTGATATAATCCTTCTAAATCCAATTATTTTCTAACAAAAGTGGAAAAGGGGCATTGTTCTCAATAAACTTAATGACTTCAAACTCTTCCTTAGTAGATGTTTCCTAAGAAATCATAGGTATGTTAGTAACTCTTCCACATAGGGTTATCATATTTCCCTTAAACAAGCCTATCATTCCCAATGAAGGTATCATAGCAAGATTTCCCAAAATTTCCCAAGTGCTTTCTGGCATAATGTTCACATGTGTTTCTTCATCCAATACACAATCTATGTAGAAGTCTTCTATTCTTATGACTATGAGTTGTTTTTCTTTCAGGATTTCTTGTAAGCTGATGTCTCTATGATCATCCATTGCTTATTTTAACTGTATTGACATAGTCTCAGACTCTTTTTCTGTATGATTCTTTAATATATCCTCAATTTGTTGACCTTATTTAAAGTTTTATTGTCTCATGTTCAACAAAGACAAATAGGACCTGTACCAGGGCATTCTTTAGCAAGATGTCCCGGTCTTCTGCAATTATAACATAGTGTTATTCCTCTCTTTCTTTTAAATGAGCCCCAACCTTTCCTGTACTGCGCACTGGGATCGCAGTGTTGGATCTATAATATGCAAAAATTCTTTCTAGGTTCCTGCATCCACTTATTAGTCCAAAAATTATTTATATGCATGGGAATAATATATTTTTCTCTATTTCTATCAAATTTATTCATATCAACTCTTTCTTCTAACTATTCCCTAACATTTAGGCTAGGAAAAAATCTACTAAACATACCTAGATTTATACTTTCGAAGAAATCATTTCCACTTAACTTACCTTACCATAGAAAAAAGCTTTAAGATCTTACCTTTTTTCTTCAGATCCCATTTATTTCTTAGCACAGAGATTCGAAAGTCAAGTAGAATACTGTGCACCACAACAATAGATCTATGCACAGATATTCCTCTTTTCTTTAGTTCCCAACAATCATAGTTTCAAGTCATGGCAACATAACCATTTTTTGGCATAGGGGCAGACCCAGGGTTCAATGCTTCAACAATGCACGAACAAAACCCTAACTATCGACCCTTTCGACAACACCTACGAAGAAGATGAAGTCTCACATGAGGTAGAGGTAGGGTCTTTTGCAGGAATCAACTGCCTATAACTAGGCTGGGACATAGATCTGTGATTACAATACTTAACAAAGCACTTAAACAACAATATGCATTAGTTTCTTGAATCTCATTCACATCGCATATTAAACCCTTATTACAGATCATCACAATAACCATAAAGATCAAGTACTTCCATTCACTTAGAACATATCATTATCTCATATATAGCATCCAATCATCTTTAAGCACTAAGAAACACCATCAGATGCATTCAACATGCATTATAACAACAACACTAAGAAAGTAAACACATAAAAAACATTGCACAAAGCACATCAAGACACAACATATACGTGGTTCACCCAAGTGTGGGGCTACGTCCACCAACTTCTTCTTCTTCTTTATTAGTATTCAATCTTCTTACATTCCTCTTCTCCTATGCACAAATACATAGAGCCAACTTTGCATTGGACAAGTGATCTGCGTGCAATGCATTAGATCCTCCTTCCCAAAACCAAGTCAAGGGACAGAGCCAACTCTTTCATAGCACAAATCTTTACTTTACAAAACCATATCACACCAAGAAACTTACAATCTCTTGCACTATGCCAAACATACTGTGCACATAGCCAACACTTCCTTCTATGTGTTTCTTACATCGCTTAGCTACTTATTTATACATTTACAAAAATCCTAATCATGGGTAAACCCATGGGACAACATCCCATGGGACAACATCCCATACCCATTACATAAACCCTGGTCAACCCTTTGCTTGGTCCACAATCCCTCAAAATAAGAGATATCCCACGATCCCATCTCCGCCTAGGCGCTCCATCTTCGACCAACCTATCGAAGTCCCAAAAGTGGTCACACACGACCAATGTTTCCTCATAACTTGGTCCAGAGCCAACAAACCTATTGAAAATAAAGGAGGGGGGAAAACATTAGTGTGAAAGTCCCTCCATTTATTTTTCCCTCTTCCAACGTTCCTTGATGATTGAGCCATGATTGTTGTAGCAAATTTCTTGGATTGATGTTGTAGAAAAAAACTTGAAGAATGGTGGAAAAATCCACTTTCTTGGCACATGGAATCCCTTCTTACACCAAATGCATTTGTTTCACTATAAATCTCTTGTTTCTCCAACCTGTGGGTAAAATGAGAGAAATTACAAGTGGAAAAATTCTTTTGAGGTTCTGTGGGCCACTTTACTGTGGGACATGTGTCCTAATTTTGTGACACAGTTTTATGTGGTGTCAGACACGTTTTAAATATGTGTCATGTGATCATGACACGTTGATCCAATGAATCTGACACGTGTCAAGGAGAATTTTAATAGATTCATTGGACATGCACCATGCAGGGGGTTTAGGACATATCATGTTACTTAGGTTCTTTGCTAACTTATATTGGAGAAAGTTTGGGAAGAAACAATGTTGCAATATGATAGATGAGAGATATATATACAGGCGACACATGATATCTCTGTACATTGGATTTTGAACAATGATGTTGGATAATAAAACTGATTGGTGCACAATGTTTCTCGACATTAATATATGTGCAAGGCCTTTATATGTATTTAATAAACCACTAACAACTCCCATTTCCCAACTCAACAAAAAATACTTTTGTAACATTTAAAAATAAATTCTCATGATCTGATAAAAAATGTTTAAAAGCAAGTTGCTCAAACATGTTCAACCTTTAAATGCACAAACATATATTAAAACTTGGTTGATATTAAAACTTAGTTGTTTAAACACATAGTGAATAGTAAATAAGAACATAAGAAAAACCATTTATCTCATCCACTAATTTTTCAATTTTCACTAGTTGTGTACAAGGGAATTTTCCTTTCAACAAAAATCCCACTTCTCTTAACATCAATCCACCATGATGCAGGGTTATGAGTCCACAAAGAGGTATATCTCTCACAACTGACCACAATGTCCACTCCACAACCCAATACCCAAATTCTAAGTCCTACAACAATTCCAATCCACTAGATCTCTTTCATGCACAACCCAATGAATAGTATCCCCTTCTCTCCTTCACACTCCCTTATGCTATCCCACTTCCTTTGAGGGCCCGACACAAGGTTGACCAAGTCATTTATAGCATATAAGTCCACTAATTTTTCTATGTTATAGGAGTGCTCACAATAACTCTCTTGTAGGAGTGTTCACTACAACCCACTCATATGGTCTTGAGCAATTCTGTTTTGATTCTTGGCATAAACCAAACTCTCTCATGGTTGTTTTCATACACATCATCAAGCTCTCCCTTATTGTTCAAAAAATTTCTTCTAAAAATTTCCCTCTTTTCCACTCGAATTTTCCTCTCTCGTGCAAGTTTCAACTCTCACATTTCCCAAGAAGTGGTTGTACTGAGTGCATGTTGTCATAAATTAGTGAGTGAGATGAATTTTCCCACCAACCTCTTACATGCATTAAATAGTTTTTTTGATCATTCTAAAGAGGTGAACATTAATAGTAATAATAATGTCTTGGGTTATTGGGAATGTGGAACCCCTTGGACGCCCCTTTTCCTTCTCTCTTGTGGAATCATAGGCCCCCAACATTGTCTGTTGTCTTGTGTCGTAGCCAACAATTTATTTTTATTAATAATTTCAATGTACAATATACATAGCTCAGCCCTCAAACATAGTCCATCCTAAAACATACTATCTCACTGACCTATTTAACATATGTACATTTACATTACAATTCACAGAGATTAGGGATGTTACAAAAAGCTTGTGGAGTATAAGTAAAATTGTTTTTTATTCACTTACGAGAATGGAGTGGGATTACACCATTAGCCCTAGCTATAAAATATCATGAGGAATGAAAACCTACCTTTGACAAAATAATTCTTCTATAATGATGTTTTCAACTAATTTTAAGTTTGTTTTGACACAGACACACACATATATATCAATAGGGACTAGTTTGGGTGGTTGGGAGGAACCATTGTTATTCTTCCAATCCAGATTCAATTATTTCAAGTGATATGTTGAACTCTTAACAAGTATATTTTCAGTATTCTAGATATAAAATAGTATGCATAGCAGAAATATTTTAGCTAGAAATGGCAGAGAAGCAATGATATAACCAGAAAAATACTAGAATAATTACCAGAATAACACCAGAAACAACACTTTGATTAGTGATATCAATGTTCACTTGCCTCTTCGAGGGGGAAACCTCCAACAAAGAAGAACTATATTAAAATAATATCCAAGAAAAGATTTCTCATACCCTCTACTCCTACTTATACTAAATATATCTATCCAAAATAACAATCTAGACGAAGATCCTTCTAGAAGTAGAAGTTTCTATTAGGTCTTCTTACATTTGAATTATTATTCCTTATTTCTATCCCTTATTAATATTGGCCTTTATTACATAGAATTATATTATTCTACCCACGTGAGGGTTTAGGGAGGTTAGGTCCCTAACATGCCCTCCCCCTTGAAGAATAGCCTTTTCCTCAAGGCTTCAAATGAGGGAATTGTTGTAGAATGGTGGTCGACTCCCAAGTGGCATATTTTGGAGGTGTATATTTCCATTAGAACAACACTTCTTGGATGGTGCATTGATGGAGATGACACTCTCGTTTGGCCAAGATTTCTTATGGATGCAACCATATGGAACCTTCTTCATCCAACTCAGGGAGACTTGTTTGAGTTTGGCACTTAGTTCCAATCACCTTCTTTAAGAAGGAAACATGAAAAATATGATGGACTTCGACTAACTGGGTAGATCTAACTGATAGTCCATCGATCCCACATGCTTGAGCACTGTATAAGGACCATAAAATTTGGGCACAAGTTTCTGACAGTGTTGATATTTGAGTGAATTCTACTTATAAGGTTGTAGTCAAAGAAATACCTAGTCCCCTTCAACAAAATAGTGTTCGAAACGACCTTGATCTTATTATTTGTTCATGCAATTTTGAGCCATGACCAAATTGTCTTTGAGGGCACGAAGAATAGCCTCGTGGACTATAAGTTTTTTTTCAACCTCCTGAACCTTCTAGACCCCTGTCATATAGGAGAGAACTGATGGGGGATTTTGGCCATATACTCCTTCAAAAGGAGTCATGCGAGTAGCTGTATGGTAAGATGTGTTGTACCACCATTTAGCTAGTAGTAACCATTGAGCTCACCTATTTTTCCACTCAAATGAAAAACACCTCAAATATTTTTCCAAACCCTTGTTGAAAAATTCAGTATGGCCATGTTTCTGGGGGTGATAGGCAATGCTAAGATTCAATTGGGTGCCCTGTAGATTGAACAATTATTTTCAAAAATTGTTGGTGAAATCAGGGTCTCTGTCAGAGACAATAGAATTAGGTATGTCATGAATATTGAATATATTATCCATGAATATTTGAGCCACTATGGAAGTTGTGAATGGGTGTTGAAGAGCACAAAATTGATCATATTTGGAAAGATGATCTATGACCACCATGATGACTAACGTGTTGCCTTATTTAGGTAAGCCTACAATAAAATCCATAGAAATATCTCGCCAAATAGCAAGGAGAATAAGAAGTGGTTGGATTGTACCTAGAGCTTTGAAAGTTTCTCCCTTTTTGTGTTGAAATACCTCATGTTCATGCACAAAGGTGTGGACGTCCTGTTTCATACCCTCCCAGAAAAAAAGAACGTTTGACCTGTTCATAGGTTTTGGTAAGCCTTGAATGTCTGGTTGTGGGTGAGGCATGAAGTTCAGAAATAATTATGGATTTAAGTTGGGATTTATTTCATAAATACAAATGACGTTTGTTGCGAAGATCTTCATTATGCCAAGAGTACCCTAGAGAAACTGAAGAATTGTGTTGCAATTGGTGGAGCAGGCTTGAAATTTTGGGGTCTTGCAATCATTCTTGATGAGAAACTTGGAGCCAATCTGGTACAATGAAGGAGAGGGATAAAAGGGAGCCGTCTGCTTCATATTTCCAGGAAATAACATCAACCACTACATTTTCCTTTCCCTTATTGTAAATGATCTCATAATCATCGCAAAATAGCTTGGTCACCCATTTTTGTTGCGTTGGGGATGAAATTCGTTGTTCCAGGAAATACTTAAGACTATGATGATTAGTTTTGACTTGGAACCACTGACCCAATAAAGAAGGATGCCAGAGATCCAACGCATGCAAAATAGCTAACATTTCATTTTCATAAATGGATTGGCCTAAATGTCACTCTCAAAGTTGTTTTCTAGTGACGACCAAGGGCCTGGTATCTTGCATGATGAAGGCTCCAATTCCTTTCCCAAAAGTATCACATTCTAATATGAATGTCTTTATGAATTTTGGGATGGCTAGGAGAGGGGTCACACATGTAGACTATTTTAAGTGTTGGAAAGCATGATCCACTACTGAAGTCCAAGTGAAAGCATTCTTTTTAAGGAGAGAAGTGAGAGGAGCTGCAATCTTTCCATAATTTCAAACAAACTTCCTATAATAGATTATTAAATCCATAAAACCATGCAAGCTCATAAGAGTTTTAGGGCGATGCCAATCTTGCATAGATTCAATTTTCTTAGGATCCACATGGACACCATCCTTGCCAAAAATATGACCCAGGTATTCCACTTCTGAGGCACCAAAGGAAGATTTAGATTGTTTGAGGAAAAGTTGGTGCTTAGAGAGTAGATGGAGAACTTGATTCACACGGGAGAGATGGGATGGCCAAGTTTTACTATATATGAGAATATCATCAAAGAAAATGAAGACAAAATGATGGAGAAAAGGATGAAAGACACGATTCATAAGACTTTGGAATGTGGAGGAGAATTAGACAATCCAAAAGGCATTACTAGGAATTCATAATGACCCTCATGAGTGTGAAATGAAGTCTTGGAAATGTCTTCTTCTTTCATATGGATCTGGTGGTATCCAGAACATAGATCCAATTTGGTGAAGTACTGAGAACCACTCAATTCATCTGAGAGGTCATCAATGATAGGAATCGGGAATTTTTCTTTGATTGTGAGTTTGTTGAGGGCACAAAAATCAGGACACATGCACCAAGTATGTTCTTTCTTGAGAACCATGACCACAGGGGAAGAATAGGGGCTAGTACTAGGACGAATAACACCAACTTCTAGTAATTCATTAACAATTTTCTCAATTTCATTCTTCTGGGAAAAGGGATGAACATAAGTATGAACATTGGGAGGAAGACTTCCCAGAATGAGAGGGATGGAATGATCATGGACTCCATGGGAAGGGGGAAGTTCTTTGTGGGTGGTAAAAACAACTTGGTGGTGGGAGAGGATATATTGGAGGTGGGGATGCACATAAGGTGTATCGACAACATGAATGGAGTGGAGTTTGGATATAATTCTTGAATGGGCTTTTTTGAGGAGATTTTCCATGCCATGGGAAATGATGATCTCATGGGAGCCTATTGTGATTCCTTGGAACTTATATTATTGTCCCTCCAATTGGAATTTCATGGTTAAGTCCTTAAAATCCATGAGAATGGGACCTAGAATGTTTAACCATTCAAAACCAAGAACAATGTCATAGCTACCCATATCTATAGAAAACATATGGGATTTTAGGTGATACTGACCAATTTGGAGTTGCACATTTTCACAGCATCCCCCACATTTCATGGAACCACCATTGGAAATCATGATTTGAAAATTATTGATGACACTGATGTAACAATTGGCTTCTTGGGCAATACGAAGATGAGTAAAGTTATCGGTTCTACCATTGTCCACAAGGATGATGACTTTCCTATTTTTGATGTAGCCAATTAATTTTAGAGTCTGGGGAGTAGAGAAGCCAGTGAAGGCATTAAGTGAAATCATTGGTTCAATGTCTAGTGGATCATAGAGTGGGGTGAGGTCATATGGCGGTGGTAGTTACTCCACAGGAAGAACAACAACATCTTCTTCAAAAATATCCTCATTCACAACCATAAAAATATTTTGTTCCTTACACTTGTGGCTGGGAAAATATTCGTCATCACAATTATAACAAAGACCCTTGAATTGACCTTCATCCATTTCAGCCCTGGTTAATTTTTGGATCTTTAGGGGAGTTGTAGGAGGGGAAAAATTGGTGGGTTTAGGGCAAGGATGAAAGGAGGCTTTGTGGTTCTAGGAGGATACAATCTATTGTGCTTCCTTGAATCTTTGAGTGTCTTTCAACAAAGTTTGGAGGCATTCCATGAAAACATGGGAACACATTTCATCTTTGAGGCCACTAATAAATAATTCCCTAAAGAAAGCATCTGACATGCCCTCCATTCTAAAATCCAAGTGCTCAAATGTGGAAATAAAGTCTTCAACTATACCAAACTTCTTTAAGTTAGTAAAACAACCTAAATGGTGGGTGTGAGAGTCAAAGTGGCCATAAAGTTCGACCACAAACTATTTCCAAGAAACATACCCTTGGCATGCCTTTTTTCACCATTTCCACCATTGCCATCCTTCCGGATCCAAATGTAGGACACCATAACAAAGCTTGTCTAAATCATCAGTAATTCCATGCAAAGAGAAATAATGTTCCATTTGGGTGACCCATCTTGTAGGATCCGATCCATCAAATTTGTTCATCTCAATTCTGGGAGGGCAGAGGTCTCAAGAAAAATGGGTAGTATGAGGATCTTGGTAATAGGAAGAGTCATGGTCATCCTGATAAGATGGTTGTTCAGAAGAGGAAGGGTTCTAGGAACGTCCCAGGAGGTGTTTTTTGGCACAAGCCAATTTTAGGAGAAAATCAAGGCAACACCGGAAAATGGGGAGTGCGTCGGAAATAGAGGAAAAGTAGCACTGAAAAAAAAGGAAAACCAACGTCGAGGAAAAGAAGTTACAATGTGGACAAACTGATGAGAAGAAGTTGAAAAGTGGAAAAACCTAATCCTCTTAGGGTTAGGGTTTTTGTAAGGGCTTTGTCCCATTTTTGGTATAAGTAGAATGTATTAGGATTGTGGAAAGAGTTAGCTTGAGAGTTAGTTTGCTTGTAGGTTGGTTAATAGTCTAAGTTTTGTGAATACTATCTCGATATGTGGAGATCGATTGTAATGGAGGAGGAATTGTATAATGAGCAACACTGGATTTTGCATGAATATTAATAAAGAATTGAAGCGACTCATCATTGTGTACGTAGTCCTAGGAGGGGGTGAAACATAGTATATATGGGTTATGTGTGAAATTTTGCAGTACTTATGATCATATTTTCTTTAGTGGATTTATGATGAACATGTTAAAATGTTAAAGGAAATGATATTGCGCACTAAGGATGAACTAATGAAATATGTAGAAAAACTCTAAATGGATGGATGCCATATTTTAGTATCCAGATATGAATCTTATGTTGCAGAAAATGAATATATGTAATTTGATATATGTTTATAGAATGGTTAATGAAGTTCTATTGGAATAGTTGAGTCACTGGTCAAAGCTAAGATCCAACTAGGGTAGTATAATAAATGGGTATTCGAGGGCTAACAATTGATTATATCTAGTGACCCTGCGAGAGAAGCACATCCCATCCCATGGTTGTAGACACATGAGTCCTACGACCACCTATTGAAGCTATCTCAGGTGAGACTGCACAATACACTCTATGTGTTTTGTTTCCTTCTGGTATCCATAAGGGTCGATGGTCAAAGGGAAGTTGGTAATCTTGTAGTTAGAACCTACCTCAACCCATAAAATCCAACAATGGTTCTGTTGTTGGTTGAAACTCAAAAAATTAGATCGTGAGGTATGTATCACACAGTATAGAGGGAGGGTTTAAGAAAGGGGATGTTTTTAGGTTGGAATCCCACAAAAGCATAGTTTGAAAGATGGTTGAAAGTTTAGGAACTAGAGTTTTCCCACAAAGATAATATAATCCCTAGGTTTAAGCCAAGACAATACTTGGAGAGATACGTATTTAGTGAAATACACGAGAGTTTCTTTAGTGATTTTCCCACGTTATTTCAGGAGTGGATAACATGAATGAAAGATACCCATATGAAAAATAGAGTAAGATTAGTGGAGTGTAAAGAAGAGAATATCTTGCGACTGAAAAATGTGAATAACAAATTCACACGTAGTAGATTTCTATCTAGATAACATTGTAGTGGGTATCACTGAGTTTGTAGTAGATACATCGAAGTCTTACAGTGTAGAAGAGAAGGAGTTTCTTAAGGGTCCAAGGGGAAGGTACATTAGGTCATTGTACACTTCCATCAAAATATTATTGCATGATAAAGGGATATTAACCATGGAATCATACAACTAAACTACCCTGCGTGCATGGGGGAGTTAGGGGAAACATTGAGGAAGGTCTGAGATAGAGGGGGAAATGGATAGAGGAAAACATAGTAAAGAGAAACATCCCATTATGATGGATCAAGAGGAGATCCATGAATTCTTTAGAGGGAAGGAATGACATGTAGTGGTAGACCCTACCAATATAATATCAATAGGAAGAAAAGAGTAGTAGCAAAGAGGGAAGGTGATCCAGATGGATATTTGTGGCCATGCGCCTATTCCAACTGGCTCCTCATGTCCATTTTTTGTTCAACATGTCTTTTTGTATTTCTTTATAATTGTGAGTTCTAAACTTTTGGGGTTGTTTGAAGCCTCACACATTATCCAGGTGGATACAGGTGGCCTCTTGCCTAATTCAACTGGATTATTTTGTATGTTTTCATGTCAGCACATCTTGTTGTACTTCCAGGGATGTTTTGGGGCCCTAAAAATTGTTTTTTTTACTCGCCATAGTTAAACTATAGATGGAGTCAGACTTTGATGGAGGAATGTGTATTTCTATGAAATACATTTCCAACTGCCTATCATGCGCCTAAAACAGAGGTTGTATGCAAAATTTATGACCCTAGGAAGTTGAGGTACCATATTACGCCAACTTACCCATACGACTCACATGACTTTTGGTGTTTCTCCTTCTAGGGTTAGGTTTTTAGATTTCTAGGGTTTTGGAATTCATGAGTAATATGAAAAGGGACTTTAAAGCCTCATTGTAATCCATTATTCTTAGACGGATGCACGTAGCAGCCACATCTCTTCTCAAATATAGCTACCACCATTCGAACAAGTTTCAGTTTTGCAGTTTTACAGTTTCAACCTATTTCATTATTTAATAGAAGATATTTTTCACATGATATTTGTGTTATTATTCCTATATATGTGTTTATGATATTCAATCAGTTAATCAGTTCGTTCTTCTCCTAAATATGGATCAATGGTATCATAGTGGTCTGCTCTTCATTTATTTTTGTTCATGCATGTCCTCGACAAGGTATGGGTACAATAAGTTGGGAATCGAACTAATCGAGCCATTACCATATTGGTCATGCCGAGCCCAACAAAAACCAATGGGAGATGAAAATAAAGATGATGGAGCAGGAGATCTCATTAAAATGCTGCTTGATAAATCCCTCACACGACAAAGGAACGAAATGGTGGACAACTTCGCACATATCCTTCGATGGTTTCCCACAGGAGAAGCATCTTCATCAAGCGGCCATGAAACCCCCTTCAAGGTACAGGTAAATTTTGATATTCTATTATTTGAAGGATTGATAGATGCGGATGCTATAGAAAAATGGTTGAATCTTCTCGAAGGATATTTTTTGGTCCACAATTTTTCCAATAGGGAAAATATCACTTTTTCACTCCTCAAGGTCGTTCCCCATGTTAAAGACTGGTGGGATACTTACTTTGAGAAAAGGGTCATGGAGGAATATGTAATTTTTTGGTGGCCCCTACATGGGATTCCTTTAGGGATGACATTAAAGAAAAATACTACCCTGTTGGAAGCTATGAGGACCAGTACACCAAATGGACCACCCTACATCAAGAAAGGGACCAGACAATACTAGACTTCACCAATATTTTCCATACCCTACGCACCGAATTGGGTATCAAATATTTTGAGTGTCATATGGTTCTCAAATACTGCAATTGTTTGTATAGATATATTCAAACATAAATGGAGTTCTTGGACTTCGCCTCATTGGGAACAACTTATAGATACACTATCAAGATCGAGAAGAAATTTAAGAAGAAATGATGAGAGTTTGGATCTGCAAACCCCTCACAGTCGAAGCAGGGAAAAGGAAACCACAACCCATATAGTAAAGGACCAAGTCAATATGGCCACCCTCAAGACAATCTGTCCAAACCGCAACATAAGAAGGGAAACCAAAAGACGAAGAAGGACACAGGAAAATGGTGTAAGTACCATAAAATACCTTGGCATAACACTGACGAATGTCGCTCCAAGAAGTCCCTCGTGGCCGAGCTGAAGGATTTTGAGTCAGAGGTCGATTCTAATTCTGATTCAAATCCTAAAGGAGGGAAGAAGATTATCGTTGTTAAACCCAGTTCCATTATTGCTACCACCAAAGTACATCCAAGCTAACCAGAAGAAACAGATGAATGGGAACACCTCTTTTACTCGGAGATGTGGGTAAAGGGGGCATCGATTCATTTCATTCTCGATAACAATAGTCAGAATAAATTGATTTCAGTAGAGGTCATCAAGCAGCTGGACCTACCAATGACATCACACCTGCAACCCTACACCATCGACTAGCTTCACCAAGGAAAAAATCTATGTGTCTGGCAACATTGTCATTTTCCCTATGGAATCAAGCCTTTCAATGATGAGGTACTGTGTGATATTTCTCCCCTTGAATTTTGTGATTTTATTTTAGGACAAACATATTTGTGGAAGTGTCATGTTGTGTATGAGTCTAGACCCCATAGTGTTATTATTACTTTGGGTACACAATTGTACAGGATCCCAGATGTGGCACCGCCTACTGTTATTTCTTTAATCTCTGCTAACAAATGCATTAAGGTCATTTCAAAGACTGAGAAGTTCATATGCATTTTGATTAATGCTCACAGTAAGAAGAAGGTTAATGCCACATCTGTGGCCTCCACACAATGCCTCTATTTATAGTAGAAGTAAGTAGATGGGATCATGGAAGAATATAGAGACATCTTCACCTCACCTACATGTGTACCGACACACTTCCAAGTCAAGCATCCAAATGATCTAACCTGTGGTGCACCTCTACCTAATTGACCAGTCTATCGGTGCTCGTTGATGGAGAATGAAGAAATCAGGAATCAGATCCAAGAGCTTCTTCAAGAGGGTCACATCAAACCCAAATCATCCCCTTATGGAAGCCCGATTGTACTGGTGCAGAAGAAGGATGGGACTTGGTGATTCTACATTGATTATAGAGCCTTAAAAAAAATCACAGTCAGAAACTGCCACCCCATCCCAAGGATTGATGACCTTCTTGACCAACTCAAGGGGAAAAATTTCTTCAACAATATTGACCTAAAGTATGGCTATCACCAAGTTCCCATCGAACCAACTAATGTCTAGAAGATAGCCTTCAAGTTAAAATAAGGTCTCTATGAATGGCTATTCATTACCTTTGGCTTAACAACTGCACCAACCACTTTCATGAGGTTGATGGATGATGTACTGACATCCTTCAAAAACAACATTTGTGGTAGTATATTTGGATGACATCCTCATCTTTAGAAAAATGTGGCATGATAACATGCAACAAATTCAACAGGTCTTGAGCACTTTGTAGCATCACAAGCTTTATGCCAACTTGGAAAAATTATCTTACGACATGAACAGGGTCCAATACCTGGGCTACATTGTTGATGAGAATGGGGTACATGTTGATCCAACTAATATCCAAGTCATCTATGACTGGCTAGCCCCGACCACACTGACAGAGCTTCAAAGATTCTTGGGACTAGCCAATTTATACTGATGGTTCATGTTGGGATTCTCCCATATTTCCTAGGTCCTCAGCCAAGTGACCAAGGGTGGTGGTAGGGACAATTTCATGTGGGTTAAGGATAAACAATGATTATTCAATGATATAAAACATCACTTGTTCTTAGCTCCAGTAATCTCCTTACCCGATCTAAAACAAACATTCGAGATTCAGATGGATGCATCTGAATATGTTGTGGCCACAGTTCTCACTCAACATGGGTATCCTATGGAATACCATAGTGAGACACTCTCTGATACCGTCCAAAAATACCCCACCTATGACAAGGAAATGTAGTCCATTGTCCAAGACTGTCATCAATGGAAACATTACATTCTGGGGAAAGAGACGATCATACACACTAATCACAAGCCTCTGCAGTTCATACAAACATATGGGAAATTGCAGAATGAAATCCATCAAAAGTGGTTCACCTACCTATAGCAGTTCCATCTCAACATCAAGTATAAGACATGTATCTCGAATCATGTTGTTAATTGCCTCAATTGACCTCTTGTGGTTTCACTCACTATTGTGCTCCATTCCCATGGACATGAAACATCGGAGTGGCCCCAACTTTACCATCAATATCCATACTTCGCCACAACATATCATCTCTTGGGTACAGGCGCCACTGTCACTTATTTTCACATTCATGATGGAATATTATTCCACCTAGGCCATCTGTGTGTTCCTACAAGCGAGCTTGCAAATATTATTTTGGAATCCCACTACATTCAGGTGAAGAGAAATTTTGGTGTAAATAAAACTGTGGTCGTTCTTCAGAAACATTTTTATTGGCCAAACTTTGACAAGACGTCAGCAAGTATATAAGGTTTTTCACTACCTGCACCATTTCCAAGCCAGCCATCAAGAATAAAGGCTTATAAACCCCGCTTCCTATTCCTGAGAAGCCATGGGAATCAATCTCCATGGATTACATGTCTAGTTTTCCTTCCACCAAGAATATAAATGGATGCATTTTTATGGTCGTTGATCAGTTTTCAAATATGGCCATCCTCACAACCTGTAAGAAGAATCTCATAGTGGCAGATACTACCAAGATCTTCTTCGAACGGGTTTGGCTCCACTTTTGGATACCACAGACCATCATCTTCGATCGAGACAACAAGTTCCACAACACCTTTTGGTCGAGTCTCTAGTCTCTGTTGGACACCAAGATCACAAAATCCACTGCTTTCCACCCCCAAACCAATGACCAAACCGAGGTCATCAATCGAATGATTTTTCACATACTGCATATGGACAATTCTAAGAATCCACAAACATGGGAAGAGAATCTCCCATATGTCCAACACAGTTACAAAAGGGCTCTCCATAGTTCCACCATCCATAGCCCATTTCAGGAGGGTCTGGGATTCCAACCCTTGGCACCCATTGATGTTTCACTTCCTCTTTCCACCACACGGATAGAATATTCTTGTGATCAGTCTATGATTGAAAAAGACACCAGATTCATTAAGTGGATTCATCACATCCACCAATAGGTCCAGGATATTTTGCAGAAATCCAATGCTAAGTACAAGGAGTGCCATGATCAACACAGGGTACCACACCAGTTTCAGGTTGGCGACAAAGTCTGGTTACATTTGTAGAAGGAGCGTCTCATCAGGACCCATCGGAAGATTCACCCACTTCATTATGGGCCTTACACTATAACCAAGGATGTGGGTAGCAATGTGTTTGAGCTCAACACTCCACCCTTCCTTGGTCTGCATCCAGTATTCAATGTGGACCTCCTTCGGTCATATTTTCCACTGTTATTGGACACCTATAAGATCATTGAATAGATGACACTAATAGAGCTCAACCCTGAATGCATGAAACAAGCATCCACCGATCATATAGTGGACACACAGGTCAAGGGCTCTCGCCAGAAACAGATCTAGCTTTATCAGGTTGTCAAGGTAGGGAAACTCCTACACCAAGGAAAGTGGCTCACCACCAAAGAAAGTGGCTCACCCAGGGCCAAATCCAACAGAATTTTCCTCACCTAATGGGGGAACTCAACTCAATGGATACCATTGCATTATAAGGGGGGAGGATTGATCTAGATGGATATTGGTGGCCAACCACCTATTCCAACTAGCTCCTTGTGTCCATTTTTGATTCAACATATCTTTTTATTCTGCTTTATAATTGTGAGTTATACACTTTTAGGGTTGTATTAAGCCTCACACATTCTTCAGGTGGATATGCGTGGCCTCTCACCTAATCCAACTGGCTTATTTTGTATGTTTTCATGTCAACACATCTTGTTGTACTTCTAGGGATGTTTTGGGGCCCTAAACATTTTTTTTTTACTCTCCATAGTTATACTATAGATGAAGTCAGAGTTTGATGGTAGGATGTGTATTTCTCTTCAATACCTTTCCAACGGGTTATCACATGCCTAAAACGGAGGTCTCATGAAAAAGTTATGACCCTAGGAAGTTGAGGTACTAAATTACACCAACTTACCTATAGGGCCCACATGAATTTTGGCGTTTCACCTTCTAGGGTTAGGTTTTTTGATTTCTAGGGTTTTGGCATTCATGAGTAATATGAAAAGGGCCTTTTTATCCTCACTATAATCCATTCTTCTCAGATGGATGCATGTAGCAACCACACATATTCTCAGAGATAGCTACCACCATTTGAGCAAGTTTGAGTTCTGCAGTTTTACAATTTCATCCTATTTCATTATTTAATAGAAGACATTTTTCACTGGATATTTTTATTATTCTTCCTATCTTTGTGCTTATGATATTCAGTTAGTTAATCAATTTGTTCTTCTCCTAAATCTAGATCAGAAGGCTTGGAGAGTGATGAAGAAGAGGTAGAGTATATCCATTATGTGGAGCACATTGAAGAAATATTGTGTGCCACATATGAAAGAAACATTATAGGAGCTAGATCTAATGTGGAAGAAAGTACCCCTATCCAGATCTAAATCAATGTAGAACCTACAACCCCATGTATGAATAATGCATAAAAAAAAAGTTGTTTAGAGAACTAGTGACTAATGGTCTAAGGAATCTAGGAGATCATAATAGAAGCGAGGGTACATGTGGAAGTATTAGAAACAATGCAGGTAGTGGTACAAGTGGAAGTACTAGTAGCAATACCAGTGAGAGTCCAAGTCCGAACAACAATACACAGATAGTAGTACCGCGCAGAGCAAGTACAACACATTCTACAATGGTAGGTGTAGATCCAATGATTTTATTACCATAGTTCTATGGGGATGAATCCGAAGACCTAGAGAAGAACCTATTCATGTGTGAGAGAATATGGGAAGATAAAAGAGTCATTGATGAGGTATAAAAAGTAGGAAAACTAGCAATAACGTTCAGAAACCACGTGTTGGATTGGTATATGAATCAAGTAGTAAACAATCCATAGGGTGCATCGAGAACAGTAGCAGAGATCAAGTAGGCAATGATCACAAAGTTTCAGAGGCTGAAATTAGAGGATCATTTTATGAATGAGATGTTTGAGGTTAGTAATAAACCAAGATAGTTTGTATGGGACATCGATCAGAAGTTCAAGAAATTGAAAGGTAAACTGAAGTATCCCATTTCTAACATGCAGCGAAGACAGTTTTTTTGTAAATTCTCTATTACCAAATTTCAAATATCCTTTGAGACAACAAAAAATTCAAACCTAGAAAAAACCACTACAAGCAACGATGCATTTAGAAGAGAATCAATATAATAAAACAGATCTATCCATAGAGGAACTGAAGGAATACCTGAAGAACTTGAAAAATCAATTAAACCAGAATAAAAGTAGGGAGAAAAGGAAGTAGTGTGGTACACCCTATGCAGATCATAGGGACATCCCAAGAATGAGTGTCTGGCATTTATGTAGTACCTAGGAGTAGGGATTCCAAATCCATTTCGTATAGGAGGGCCTTGGTGTGAAATACAAAAAACACATTGGTATGATCCTTGTCAGTTCCCTATGAAGTAGAAATACAAGACAAAATCGAAGAGTACTTTCTATAACTTTTGTAAGTCAATGGGACATGAAGAAAAAAATTGTATAACCCTGGAGATAATGAAGGAAAGAACCTCATATGCATACAAGATGTAGGATGATTTGATGGCAGGACAGACTGCGCCACAATTTGGCAATGTGCAACAATTTCAAGCAGTGCCATAGTTTCAACAACCCCCACAGTATAATTAGGCAACACAATATCATCAACAGAACATGGATCCATAGGGGAATAGAAGAGGATTCATAGGTAGAGGAAGAGGAGGAATGGGCAGAGGTAGAGGGCCTATTATCTTCCATAATTGTTAACAACAAGGAAATTATGACATAGATTTTCCTCAACCAACAACAACATGTATGTACTACCGTGCAACAGATCATGTGACAAAAGATTTCCCGAAGTTAATGACGAAGATCTAGGAGAAGAGGAATCTAAATAACTAGAATGTTCAGTGGATTGCTGAAAAAATAAGGGATCCTGGGAGGAACATCAATATAGTGACTAGAGGAGGAGTGAAGACAGGAGAAGATGAATATGATCAGAGGAAGAAATCTCGATGTTAGATTCAAAATAACACTCAGCCACAATAATAGTTCGATTCAAATAAGGAGAAGGAAAATTTTAAGGAAGAAAATAAGGAGTTCCTGAAGGATAATGTAGCCTCCACATTGAATATTGCGCTGAGGTATGATACTCCAATTTTTTATAGGCCTCAGTCTTTGGATCATACTTACAAAGGAAAGAAAATAAATTAAGTAAATTAAAGGATTTTTTGGAATCTTTCTTTAAATTACTTAATGATAAGAATTCCATGGATTTGTTTAAAAGTATGCTTGAGAAACATAGCATAGAGGAAGGAGTAAGAATAGAACCAAAGAAGATAAATCAGGTCCATAGAAAAAAAATAACTAGTAGAGAGTTCATATTGAATGCAAATATATGAGACTTTAACATCGGAAATGTTTTCCTAGACTTAGGATCAGATGTCAACATTTTCCAAAGAAGACTTGGGAAGCAATGGGAGAAACTACACTAGGGTATTCCAATATCCAATTGAAGCTAGAAAACCAATAGAGAGTGATTCCCATAGGTATATTGAAGAATACAATAGTGGATCTAGATGGTGTGCGCACCACTACAGACTTTGAAGTGATGGATATGGTGGATGAGTCTATACCATTTTCGACACTATTGGGAATTGATTGGGCCTTTGACAATCATGCAATAATTAATTTGTAGACTAGAAAGATGATATTTGAAGCTTGGAACTTTAGGGTAGTAGCACCTTTAGTTCCCTCAGATTGTGAAAGATATGTAGAGCCTATGCATGGATGTGTTCTAGAGGATTATGTGAACTAGTTGTATAGGATTACTACGCGAAAAGAATGCTATGCGAATCCAACTGTAGATGGAGTACTCAGTTGGAGGAGTATTAATTCCCTCATGTTAGATTCAGATAATGGAGTAGAAAACTGGTAGAAAAGACTACATGAAGTCTTAACTAGGAGGTGCACCAAATTTACACACGTAGTAAGATGGGTTGGGACAAAAGTAAGATAATTTTCCACATTTACTAAAGAGGAAAATTTAGAAAAATTCTTGAAAGAGTTCGAATCAGAGGTTTTGTATAGTCAAAGATTATTATTGTTGTACATAGCACTGAGGGACACACCTCCATGATGGTGGGTTGTACATAAGAAGGTAATTTAGGACTGGTATCAACGTAAGCGACTGATGCACATAAGATTTGGTAGGAGCCAACAGGATAGACTCTTATAGAAGTATGATGGAAGAGGGAACCCAAGACAACACATAAGTGATTTTTTCACTAACTAGAGATTAGTATCACCAAGGGAATGGATGCATTACTTTATTCATACACTAGAAGGAATACCTAGTAATTGGTACAAGAAACGGGAACTGCGCAGAGAAACTGTAAGTTGGGGCGCAGTGCAACAAAACTTTATTAGAACTTTTCATTTGAAAGTGAGAATCCAGGGATGGATCTATCATTTCATAGGATCAAAGGTAATATATTTGAAGAGTATGGGGTATATACAATGATAGTAGACAAATATTAAAGAGAAGAAACACTTCAACAATTAGTTTATTGTTATCAGGTCACAGAGGATGAATAAGTAGAGGAAAACCCACGTGACATACATATATTAGAAAGGGAAGGAGAAAGATGTTTTTAAGGACCCCTTTTACAATCATAATAATTTACTGCACCTATGAATATTAAAAAGGTCAATATTGGGATTGAAGAGAAGCCCAAGATAGCCAACATTGGAGATTACTAGGAAAGTGAGATAATGGAAAAGATAATTGAATTACTGTGTAAGTATAGTGAGCTACATTTTTAGAGATGAAAGGGGTAGCAGGAGAATTTGGGAAAATGAAGATACCCCTTAGACTAGAGGCAAGACCAATTAGAAAAATACCATACAGATTAAACCCCATCTATAAGTAGAAGGTGAAGAAAGAAATTGATAGAATGCTAGAATTAGGAATCATATATCTTGTGGAAGAATCAGGGTTGATTAGTCCAATGGTGGTCTAGGAAAACAATACTGGAGGGATTAGGATATCTGTGGATCTTAGGAAGTTAAATGGTGCATGCATGCATGGTCCTTTTTCTACTCCATTTACAGATGAGGTTTTAGAGACTATGGGAGGATAGGAAGTGTACTCTTTCACAGATGGATTTTTAGGTTACCATCAGATCAAAATTTCTCTAGAGGACAGGTAGAAAACTACATTTCCAATAGAGTGGGGGTCATATCAATACAAAATAATTCCATTTGGTTTAAATAATGAACCAATTTTTTTTTATAAAGAAGTAGTACTTGCATTCAAGGATTTTATACATAAAGTTTTAGAGGTTTATCTGGATGATTGAACAATATTCAATTTATTGAAGGACCATGTATAAATTATGAAGTTAATGTTAGAAAGATGTAGGAAATGTCATATCTCATTGAACATGAAGAAATGTATATTCAACACACCATTTGGCATCCTACTTGGGAACATTGTATGCAAACAAGGCTTGATAGTAGAACTTGTGAATGTTGTTGTTATTGTCAATTTACCACCACCAAAGTTAGTGTGCTAGTTGAGAGCAACATTGGGCCACACAGGGTACTACAGGAAATTCATAAATGGATATGCAACGATTACTGTTTTCATGGAGAAGTTACTAAAGAAAGACATCAGGTTTCAATGGAATGATGAATGCCAAGAAAGATTGGACATACTGAAAGAGAATATGGTGAAAACACCAATTTTGAGCTTTCCATATTAGAAAAAAGAATTTCATGCGCATGTGGATGCTTCATCCATTGCACTTGGAGCAGTTTTGGAAAAACCAAGTGAAGGATACATTGATCACCCAATATCTTTTTCTAGTATAAAATTGTTTGAGTCTGAGAAGAACTATAATACTACGTAAAGGGAAGGTATGGATATGGTATATTCCCTACAAAAGTTCAAACATTATCTATTGGGTCAACATTTTAAGATGTTTATAGATCATTCCGCTTTGAAGTACCTAGTTAACAAGCTAGTGTTGGGGAAAGGATATGTAGATGGTTATTATTGTTTCGGGAATATGATTTTGAAATCATAGTAAAACCAGGGAATCCAAATGTAGGACCAACTCATCTGTCAATAATTACTAATGGAGAGGAGACAAAGAACTTGGAGGAAGATTTTCCTGATGCTAACCTATTTTATGTTCAAGTTTCTCATAATTATTTCTCTAAAATTGTTGGATCTTTGAGCACGGGAATGGCTCCCAAGGAATTTACTATCGCACAAAAAAGAAAATGTTGGCAGTGCATGTTGCAGAATATCAGCTGATTGTAGGTAATTTATACAAGTTAGGTGCAGATGGAATTATAAGAAGTTGCATGATGGAGCATGAATGCTCCATGGTGTTAGCAGAAGCACATGAAGGTATAGATGGAGGGAACTATGCAGGAAATCCCACATCATAGAAGGTGTTGCACATAGGATTATGGTAGCCTACAGTACATAAGGATGCAAAGGAATATTGTCAGACCTATGATGTCTATCAAAGGGTGGGAAAACCATCCAGAAAGGATGAAATTCAACTTATGCCCCAAGTAACTTTACAGGTATTTGATAAGTGGGATATGGATTTCATTGGACCCATTAACCCACCAACGAGTAGGCCAGGAGCCAGATACATCATTACTGTGACATAATACTTAACTAGATGGACAAAAGCAACCCCAGTGAAGGATTGCAACGTAGAAACTGTAGCGTAGTTTCTCTTTAAGAACGTGGTGACTAGATTTGGATGTCCCAGAATTTTTTTGAATGACCAGGGAACTCATTTTATTAATAATACAATCAGAGATATGACCGAAGAATTCAAGATACATCATCAAAATATCAGACCTTACCATCCCCAGGAAAATGGTACAATAGAAGCTTTTAACAAGATTCTAGAAAATGCATTGACAAAGATATGCAATGTGAATAGAGATGATTGAGATTTGAAGGTATCAACAATGTTATGGGATTACAAGACTACATGCAACAAGATTACAGGACATACACCATTCATACCGGTGTATGGGAAGGAAGCAATGGTTCCATTGGATTATTTACTACCTATTCTACGCATTACAACAATCACCAATATGACAAAAGAAGGTGATGTGCAGGAAAGATTGTATCAGCTGATGGAGCTGGAAGAAGACATAATTCTAGTAGGATTTCACCAGGATGTACAGAAAGTGAAGGAAAAATCTTGGCATGATGGACACATAAAGAAGAAATATTTTAGGGAAGGAGATCTAGTTATCCTCTATGATAACATAGATCTACAAAACCCTAGGAAGTTCAATATGTAGTGGTTAGGGACTTATGGTAGATGCCATCACAAATGGAGATGTTGTACAACTGGAAGATCTTGCAGGGAAGAGTCTAATAGGATTGGTGAATGGCAGTTGATTGAATCTGTATCAAGACAGTCTCCCTAACAACTTGAGGTAAAAAAAAGAAAAAGGATGCATGATTGTACATATTGTATTTAGTAGATGTTAGAATAAAAAGATAAAAATCCATAAAAAGAAGAAATGTAACAAAAAGACATAAATATAGGAGAATAATAGAAGGTTTTGATGTAATGGAATTGTTAGAATTAACAGTGCACTGCAGAAAAACTAGCGTTGAAGACGCAATGCACTAGAAAGTAGTTGACAGGTACAAAAGTGTAGCATGCAGGAAAAAGTGAAAATTGTCAGTGCGGAACATATATCAGTATGTCATCCCTCTATAAAGTCAAAAAAAGGGGAAACATGCATTCATTTTTGTTTTTATCTAAGGAGGAGAATGAAGAGAGAAACCTAAGCACGAGAGCATGAGAATTATTGATAGTAGGTTGAGATTTGTAGCAGATAAATCCATATTTTAGTAAGATGTCACCACCATGAGTTGGAGTGTTGAGTAGGGTCGATCAAAAAACAAGAAGTAGTTCTCGGGCGATGTAACCAAGGACACAGGTCATGCCAAAAATAGTTGACATGGATGAAATCCATACACCAAAGTATGAGCCACATAGCACATAGGTGGAGGAGGAAGAAATCCCATTGCAGGAGGTCGGGAAACCTAAGGAAGACACAAAATGATAGAGTTTGAACCATCGAAAAGAAAATGGCCACAACATGAAGAATAGGCCATGGGTTCAGTGCAGCAAGGCCTAGAGCTAGAAGAAGAAAAATAAACAAAGAAAGAGGGCGTACCGAAGGTCGGGGCATCATCCTTGTGAGGGAAAAAGAAATCTTAGGATGAAAGAAATATGCAAGGGATACCACACACATAGGCATAATTGACAATAGTAATGCCAAAAATTCCAGAGGAAGTGAAAGAAGACGATGAAATTATAGGAGGAGTAAACACTATGAAGTACTCAGACCACAACGTAGAATATACCGTCAAATTCTCGGATTGGGAACAACAAAAATATATAGAATGTAAAGGAGAGGTCCCATCACATGCACCATTGTTGGAACCTGCGCAGTGGATATTGGGGCTCTACAACATAGGGATCATGAACTTACTAGATATACCGCACTTTAGGCATGGTAAATACATCAATGGATGTGTGAAACAACTCCTAGAAAGGGTGCATGGAGGTGTCTTATGGATATATAGCCTAGTTCCTATTAATGTGGAATTAATAGCTGCAGTTAATGGGATACCCATAGATGGGGAGAAGCCAGAACAATACCTAGAGTATATGAGTAAGGAAAAGGCCATTTCTGATGAAATTAAAGTGAAACATGTCACATATAGAGGGAATAGGGGGATCAAGATCAACAACATAAATGATCCAGTGAAAAGATTCACCACAAGGTTGTTATCATGTAATCTAATGCACAAATGTAGGAAGGAAGAAGTACCAACAGGGGTGGTAGTGGCTACAGTGCAGTGCGCGAAGGGGAGCTCAATGAGTTGGGACCCTTATTTTCTCAATTCGTTCCTGAAGGACTATAATGATACAAAATATTGGGGATTTGAGCTCCACTACTCATGTGAACCATATGGATATCGGTGGCCACCCACCTTTTCCAACTGGCTCAAAACAGTTTTCTGACATTTTTGGCAATTTACTATTTTTAGTAGTTTTTACTTCCGGGGCCATTTTGAGGGCCTAAATAAAGGTTTTTTGGTATCGATCTCCTCAATGATATAAAAAGGCACGATTGATCCCCCAAAATGAATCTCCTCAATGATACCTTTCCAATGGGCTATCACACGCCTAAAACATAGATCGTATGCAAAAGTTACGACCCCGAGAAGTTGATGTACTAGCTTACCCAAATGGGGCCCACATGACTTTTGGCGTTTCATCTCCTAGGGTTAGGTTTTTGGATGTCTAGGGTTTTTTCATTCTTTATTATTGTAAAAAGGCATTTAGAGCCTCATTTTAACCTGCTTCTTGCAAATGCGCGCCGCCTTCACATCTCGTCTCAGAGATAAGCCGCCACCATTCCAACAAGCTTATTTCCATTACATTTTACAGTTTCATCTTATTTCGTTATTTCGTTACAGTGTTAAGAACCTATTAATAATCTATATTCATTTCATTCTACTCATAAATTTTGGATCAGTGGTATTAGAGCGGTCTGTTCCTTGTCGTCTTAATGCATGTCCCCAACGAGGTCGGAGTACAAAGAGTTGGGTCTCGAGCTTGTTTCTCTTGAGGACAAAAGCTCTCACACACCCAAGCGACCTCCCATGGTAGGAGAAAATAAAGATGACAGGATAGGAGATCCTTTCAAACTGTTGATTGAGGAATCCCTCACGCAACAGAGGAATGAGATGATGCATAGTTTCGCACAAAGCCTTCAACGACTACCAACAGGCGATGCATCTTCTTCGAACGGAGGCACCGCCCCCTTCAAGGTAAAAATAAACTTTGATATTCCTATATTTGAAGGTAAGATAGACACATATGTTGTAGAAAAGTGGTTGAATCTACTAGAAGGGTATTTTTCTATTCATAAATTTTCGAATAGAGAAAAGATTACTTTTGTGCTCCTCAAAGTTATTCCCCATGTCAAAGATTGGTGGGAAAATTTATGTGAGCAAAAGGAAATAGAGGAAACCTCATTATTTTCAGTCACGACCACCTGGGAATCCTTTAGGGATGCTATTAAGGAAAAATACTACCCTGTCGGAAGTTATGACGACCTGTATACCAAATGGACCACACTGTGGCAAGAAAGAGACCAAGAAGTGCCAGATTTCACAAATATCTTCCATACCTTGCGCACCAAGTTGGGTATCAAATATTCAGAGAGACATATGGTTCTCAAGTATCATAGTTCCCTACATAGATACATTGAGACCGAAATGGAATTTCTAGACATCTCATCCTTGGGCGCGACCTACTGTTATGCCGTCAAAATCGAGCAGAAGCTCAAACAAAAGACATGGCAATTTGGGCCTGGGAATCCCTCACAACAAAATCCAAGAAAGGGCAGCCCCAACCCACTGAACAAAGGACAGAGAAAAGATGGAAAGTATCAATACAACCAGTACAATCCACAAGCAAAGAAGGACACTGAAAAGACAAATAAAGATACCGGGAAGTGGTGCGACTTCCATAAGAGCCCTTGGCATAACACTGCTGACTGTCGCTCAAAGCAGTCGCTGGTGGCCAAAGTGAAAGCCTCTAAATCAAATGTAGATTATGACTCTGAGACAGAACCAAAAAGGGGAATATGGATCATTGACATGGAACCTAGTGCCACTGTTGCTACCACCAAGATCCAGCCTAGTGAACCAGACGAGCCAAAAGAAGGAGAGCGCCTCTTCCATTCACAGATGTGGGTAAAAGGCACCCCGTTGCACTTCATCGTTGACAAAAGTATCCAGAAGACCCTCATCTCAACAGAGGTCATCAAGCCACTGGCCCTACCAACAATGCCGCACCTACAACCCTACACCATTGGATGGCTTCGCCAAGGAAGCGATCTTCGTGTTGGCCAACAGTGTCGACTATCGTATGGCATCAAGCCCTTCAAAGATGAGGTATTTTTTGAGGTTGATCCTCTTGAAGTTTGTGATGTTCTTTTGGGCCAACCTTATTTATGGAAATGTCATGTTGTATATGAGTCTAAGCCTCATAGTGTTATTATTACTTTGAACAGGAAATTGTACAGGATACCTGAGGCAGTCCCACCTAGTGTTATTTCCTTGATCTCTGTTAAGCAATGCAGGAATGTCATCTCTCAAACAGGGAAGTTTGTCTTCTTCATGATTTTCTCTCAGAATAAGTGAAAGATCACAGCCACATCCAGGGTCTCTACGTCTAACCTCTCCACACAGCAGAAGTAAGTAGATAAGGTCGTGGAAGAATACTCATATATCTTCTCCTCACCAACAGGGGTACCTTTGCACTGCCAGGTCAAGCACCCCATCGATCTGACCCCCGATGCACCGCTGCCCAATGGGCCAGTCTATCATCGCTCTTTGTTAGAGAATGAGGAGATCAAGAGACAGATCCAAGAACTGCTCCACAAGGGGCACATATGCCCTAGCTCATCACCTTGCAGAAGCCCAATCGTGCTGGTACAGAAGAAAGATGGAACCTGGTGACTCTGTATTGATTACCGGGCTCTAAATAAAATCAATGTTAGAAACCGGTACCCAATTCCCCGAATCGATGACCTCCTTGATCAACTCACGGGGGCCAAATACTTCAGTAAGATTGATCTTAAGTCTGGCTACCACCAGGTCCCGATAGAATAGATAGATGTATAGAAGACTACCTTCAAGTCAAAGGAAGGACTTTTTGAATGGTTGGTCATGCCCTTTGGTTTGACAAATGCTCCAGCCACTTTCATGAGGATGATGGATGATATCCTATAACCATTCACCAATACTTTTGTAGTGGTGTATCTGGATGACATTCTAATTTACAGCAAGACTTGGGACGAACATTTGAAGCATATTCAGTAGGTTCTGAACACCCTGCGGTAGCACAAGCTATACACCAACCTGGAAAAATGCTCCTTAGGCATGGACAGGGTCCATTACCTGGGCTACATCATTGATCAACATGGTGTACATGTGGATCTAGCCAAGATCCAAGTCATCCGTGACTGGCCAGCCCCAACAACACTCACTGAGCTTCAAAGCTTCTTGGGACTTGCTAATTTCTATCACAGTTTCATGTTGGGTTTCTTCGATATTGCATGGGCCCTCAGCCAAATAAACAAGGGTGGTGGTAAGGAAAAATTTGTGTGGGGCAAGTCCCAACAATAAGAATTCAATGATTTGAAGCAGTGCTTGTGCTCAGCCCCAGTACTTTCACTACCAGACCTGCAACATCCCTTTGAGATCAAGACAGATGCTTTAGATTATGTTGTGGGCATCGTTCTCACTCAACACGGCCACCCCGTGGCCTATCATAGTTAGACACTGTCAGATACTATCCGTAAGTACCCTAATTATGACAAAGAAATGTACTCCATTGTGCAAGCATGTCACCAGTGGAGACATTACATTCTTGGGAAGGAGACAATCATCCACACTGATCATAAGCCACTGTAGTTCATGTAGACACAGGGAAAACTGCAAAATGACCGCCATTAAAAGTGGTCCACATACTTGTAGCAATTCCACCTCAACATTAAGTATAAAACAAGAAGCACCAATCGCGTCGTTGATTGCCTCAGCAGACCGCCAGTCGCGGCACTCACCACGGTGCTAGACTCTTGTGGTCATGAGACATCTAGATGGCCCCAACTCTATGAGATAGACCCTGAATTCGCCACCACCTACTAAATGTTGGGTGCAAATGCAGTTGTCGATAATTTCCATCTTCAGGATGGGTTGTTGTGTTGTCTGGGCCATATATGTGTTCCATCAAGCGAGTGAGCGAAGCTGATCTAGGAAGCCCACTACAGTCAGGTGGCAGGACACTTCAGAGTCGAAAAGACAGTGGCGATGCTACAAAAACATTTCTACTGGCCGAAACTTTGACAGGAGGTGGGCAAGTATATCAGGTCCTGCACTGCCTTTACTATTGCCAAACTGACCACTAAGAAATAGGGCTTTTACACCCCTCTTCCTACTCCTGACAGGCCATGGGAATCCATTTCGATGGACTACATCTCAGGCCTCCCATCCACCAAGTGGGGAAATGACTGTGTTTTTGTGGTTGTTGACTGCTTTTCTAAGATGGCGATTCTAGTTGCCTGCAAGAAGAGCATCACAGTAGAGGCCACTGCCAAGCTCTTCTATGAACGAGTCTAGATACATTTTGGAATCCCACAAACCATTGTCTCAGATCGGGATAGTCAATTTCTCATCACATTCTGGTCGAGCCTCTGGTCATTGCTGGACACCAAGCTCACCAAATCCACAACCTTCTACCCCTAGACAGATGGCCAAACCGAGGTTGTAAATCGAATGATTGTGCATATCCTTCGCATGTATAATTCAAAGAACCCTCATACATGGGATGAGAGCCTTCCTTATTTCCAGCATAGCTACAACCAAACCTTGCATAGATCAACTGGCCACAACCCCTTTCAAGTGGGGTTGGGATTCCAACCATTGGGTCCCATAGATGTTGCACTTCCCCTTGCGGTCACCTCGACTGACTCATCTCCTGCTCCAACTAAAGCTGACAAAGCCACCTAGTTCATTGAGTAGATCTAGCACATCTGCCAACAGGTTCAAGATATCCTACAAAAGTCCAATGACAAGTACAAACAATGCCATTGATCCGAAATCGGATTCAGAAGGCTGTCAGGGCATGAAAAATGCTCAAAAATGAAAGTGCTCGGAATCCAACGAAACCAACACCATTGCATCCGCCTCGTCTTCCTGATTTCGGTGGTATAATTTTTATGTCAAACGGAGTCCGTATGAAGAAGATATCACATTCTGTCCGCCAAGCCAAACAGGGAAAATTTTGGGATGCTGACTGTACCTGTCCATATAGTCCGTACAGGACACGTGTCAGTCCATACAAGAGACATGTGGCACATTCGTGCATGTGACATGTGGCATGACCATACTGGTGACACGTGGCATCCTCATGTAGTGACACGTGTCAGGCATTTTTGGCATTTTTGGCGTACGACTGGACCAATCCCGAGGTGACACGTGTCACCACTGGAAGGGTGACACGTGGCACAGGTGACGTCAGCAACTGACGTAGCAGGCTGACAGAGCGTATGGTAGGGATGACACAGTAGGTGACTGGATCGTACGGTGGATGACATGGCAAGGTACGGAAGTGACGCGTGGCAAGTGGCGTGGCAGTACGACAGTTGACGTGGTCCAATCAATGACTGACATGTGGCGTGTTCTGATTGGTGGAAAAGGTGCCAGGTGGCCCAGTCAAGGGCTGCCACATGGCACCCGATGATTGGTTCGTCAGTCTATGTGTTAAAAACATTTGTGGCTTGGTCGGGATTGAACCCACGACCGCTGGGTGACTGAAAGGACTGGCAGGGATGGGCTAGCCACCCGCCCCACCGGTGATTCTTGTTAATATAACGGCATGGATTGTATATGAATTGCGCAAAAGGTTTGGGTGGCAAAAAAAAAGGGTCGGGGCCTATCCCCAACCCTCGACGCACATGACCGTAACCATAAAACCGGGAGCGCAGCGCAATTTTCGGCGGGAGTTTGGTGATAAGGGTTAGCCCGTGGTTCCCGAGACCCCTCCATATGACCGGATGCCATTAAGACCCGGAGCTGAACCGTGTTTTGGGCACGGGATTATTGCTACATGTGCGGGCAGTTTTAACCCATGGTTATATTAATATAACCGTTCTTATATGTGCGCGCGGTTGGAGTTTGGTTAACCATTGGACCAACGGTCATATAACTGTTGCTAAACGACCAGGGGTCAATGGAAAAGGGCCTGTGCATTAGCGCTTGGCCATGTTATGGGCCATATGACCATGTAAAGGGAACGTGCGTTAGGCCAAAAGGAGATAGCACCTTTATAACTATAATATATAGTTTAAAGTGGGTTTTTTATAACCACTTTCATTTATTTTAAATGTAATTTAACTCCTTTTTAATGTAATTGGGGGTTATTGGGCTTTTTTAGAGCCTAATTTTTGGGAGGAAGTTGGAGATTGCTAACCAACTTTCCCACTATTTAACCAAGGCCATTTTGAGGCCAAGTGTAAGCTTTTGGAAAGCTTTTGGATGGTTTTGGAGAGTAGATATGTTGAGGCAAAGCCAGGTCTAAGCCAGATTGAGGCAGGGAAGCTGTTGAGGAGGAGATGTTGTCAAACGATTTCTGAGAGCTTGGGACATCTGTTTCAGGTGCCGTAAGTTGTGCAAGATTCTAGAGATCTGGGCAAACATGACCAGATCAGTCTAGAAGCAATTCGGCATTGCAAATATGTACTAATAATCTTTCGAAAAGAAATAAAGAAGCCTCCCTCACAGAGAAAAGGCCCGGAGACGTAGGCAAAGTTGTGTCGAACTCCGTTATCAACCTGTGCATTATGGTTTGTTGTTTTTCATTGCTTTTCAGATCTGAAAATATGTTAATGGTTGTATGATTCATTCTCTTTTCTCTCTCTTTCGTTAAGTTTCCCAATGGTTAATAAATGCATGCAAATAAAAACTCATCCATAAGTCATCTCGAAAAATCCTGACGGATCAAGTGGTATCAGAGCTAGTTGACGTTTGGATTTGAGTTTTGCATGTTAGCCAGGGAAGAGAACATCTCAAGGAGGAAAATGGCATCTACAGGAGGACTTTCTCAAGATGAGAAGAAGTTCAGAGATTCGGTGTTTTCCATGGCCGAGATGGTGAAGGTGTTGTATGAAGACTACTTGGAACGAAAGAGAACGGTTCAAGTGAAAGCTTCAAAGAACAACAAAGGAAAAGAAGAATTGAAGGAAGTGCCTTATACATATGTTTAAGGAAACATATCTGAGGTATGCAGTGAAGGTTTCTCATCAAATTTTCCTCATTCTCATCAAGTTGGTTTTGGTGAATTCGAAAAACACACAAAAGGTGTAGGTTTGAGAATATTAACC
>JZKD02S0033157.1:63853-75879 GCA_000966675.3 Picea glauca
TATATATATAAAATTTAAGAATATATAGAAAAATTTAAAGATATGGTAATATCATCAATTACTTTTATGAAAGGAATAACTTCACAAGTCATGCTTTCTAGAATACAACCCTCAACATATCTCATACAATAATTGTCATGTGTATATTTTTTCATGAGTAATCCTAGGGGTTTATGTCAACTACTCTTCATTATTTTATTATTACCTCTAACTACCTAGTCGAACTATTAATTACCCACTAACTATCAAGTGGGTCTTATTCAATTATTATGACCACATTACACTAATCCTCATTGGATCCATCTCTAGATACCCCATATTACTCTCCTTAAGTGAATTATATTCCATTCCCCCTTCGCATATTTCATTCTTGAAAAATGAATGGAAGCTTTATAATACAAATTCTTAAGCAATTCAGGTATCTGATATCAAGCACAAGCATCCATCCATCCTAGTGAAATGTGGACATTGGTTCCAACTATCACCTGGTCATATTGATCTTGAGTATGGTCACTATTTTGTTGTCTTATTTTGTTTTTGATATTATCATATCCCCATTCATTGTTTTTAATCCTCCATCTTAGTCCATGGTAATTTTTTTAATACTCACAGTGCTTCCTTGATGACCTTGGTTTCTCATGATGGTGTGGGTAGTGATGCAAAACAACCTTATCTATTGATCATTCTTTCTTTTACTATTTAGCACATGGTTCCTTTGATTCATGAAAATCATTGGATTCTTCATAATTTTTATTAGATTCTTCCTCAGGATTTCCTTGGACTCGTATTTTGATTCAACCTCACATTCTTCATCTTATGTGTTTGTAGGTATTGTGATTAGTTTTACTGCCATGATTGCTTCATATATCACTTTAGGCACTTGTTGTTTAGTGACATAAATATCCTATTATTTTCTTTTTCTTGTACCAAATATTCATAAACTTAAAATCCTAAATTGTAAATAAATATGGATAGAAGTGATTCTCCTTAAAAAAAATAGTGTTTTTGATATTATTATTGAGGAAAATCATGAAGGTTATGAAAGAGTATTTGCATATATTTCTCAAGACAAGATAGATGTGAAAGAAAGAATAGATACTAATTTGGTCCAATGAAAACTAGAAAGTAAAGATGATGTTGAAGAAATGTTTCATTCAAGGAGGAAGGAGAGTGATCTATATCATCATGATATTGTTGAAGAAATCAAGGGCATTGATGAAGGTCATGGATGGAAATATTGTCCAAACAATGTTGAACTTGAAATTCCTTCCAAAGAATATGATAACATGGAGAAAATATCTATAAGAGATAAGTTCATATTTTTAACGAAATTGAATGTATTGAATGTCACTTGTGAAAGAAATTTTATTAGTGAATGGAAAATGTGGACACTTTTGGTTGAGAAATTTTTCAAGTCTCATGGAAGCTAGATTGAAACATCACAAACTGTTGAATTCATGAAATAATAAAATCCTTTGGAAAGAGTATGTCCTAAGAATTGAAAGAGTAATGGAATGGGTCTAGAAGAACAATAGATGGAAATTTGTTTAAATAACATGACATGTTAACAATAAGGAAGGAATTTGAACAATGATTTATTGGATTACTAAGAGGGGGGTGAATCAGTAATAGAGAAATTTGATCCCTTTTAACCATAAAATGAAAATTTTATATCAATGCATATTTATCATCCAATAGTTGCATAGTAAATAAACAATGAACAAATGAGCAATCATACACATACACAATACACCAATGTTTTTACGTGGAAACCCACAGTGGGAGAAAACCACAAAATGTTTTTTCTTATATGTCTTTAAGAATTATAGCCAATGGAAGTACCAAATTCCTTTATTTCCCAGTTGCAATTGGAAGGAGGCTCCAACCCCCTAGTTTCTCAAGCTACAACCTGAGGGAAGCTTCAACTCCCCAATTTTCTGGCTACAACCAGAAGGAGGATACAATCTCCTATGTTCTTTGGATACAACCAAAAGGTAGCTAGAACCACCTATTCTTTCCCCATAGACCCTCCCTGACATAGAAGTATAATGATGGAAACACTATCACACTATCACGATATACTGTTGTAAACCTCTACCAATCAACCTGTACCATAAACAAGTGCGTCAATCATGCACCAACCTGTACCAAACACCCTATAATCAGTATATACCATAAACAAGTGCACCAACCATGCACCAACCTGTACCATCAACGAGTGCATAAACAATGCACCAAATATGTATGAATCATGCATCAAATGCACATAAACTATGATTCATCGAGATGTACCAACATCACCAAATATACACCTCATGTATGTGCCAACTCACCAACTACTTGTCTCAACCATGTACCCAACATGTACCTCAACCATAAACCCAATATGTACCAATATAACCATCATAATTTCTCTAGAAATACATCACACTATCCATAACCAAATACCATAAACCATTACATCAAATCATGTGCCATAACCTCACTATTATATAACCTCTATCTGTAACATACCTCAACCAAAATCCCTCATCAATTTCATCATACAAATATTATTTGTAACTCTGTAATAGACCTAGTGTATATGATCATACACCTGCAAACCTTCCTTAAAAAGTGACTATCATTTTCATCAAATATTACTTTTGTCTCACATGACTAGTTTTGGATTAGTCAATAGCCCTAACTTGTAATAATCATAACTATGTACCTATAATGAATAAAGATATTAAAATAGTACACAATGTTATTCATTGTATTTTGTGAAATTCCTCTAGGTTTCACTACTTGTAACCTCTCAGAAAAGGAATTATAGAAAAAATGGCTTACCTTATTGAATTTTGGCTTATTCTAGAGAGAGAACTTGTAGAGCGTGCCCCACACATAATATTTGTTGTATGGGTATGAAAATTGTACACATAATACTATAGACTGTACTATAACCAATAAATTTTTTCTTACTACATTTGAATATATTATGAAGAAGTTATGACGTTTTTACCCGAAATACATGTTTTAGACTAGTTTCATGACTAGCCACAAACTCTATTTTCCATGGAGTGTAACTCCAAAAATTCAACGACCCACAAGATAAAATTTGTATCACAGCTACTTGGATATGTTTCCTCAAAATATTCCCAATTTCATGGTATTAATGATTCTCGAAAAAAAAATTAATGCGAAAATGATGATATGACCTGTAAATAACTTACCTTAGAAAGCATCATCCAAAGAATTTATCCTCCCTTGAATTTCGACCTTCTTTACTTCACCTTCCCTCTGAAATTAGGATTATATATCATTTCGTTACCTCAGTCACTTGTAGATATTAACTATGTTCAACTATGATTAAAAGTGAGATACGCTTGCCTCTTATTTATACTTTCATGTAGCTTCCTCGAGGGGTTATCTTCTAACCATCTTAACCCACTTTCCTTATTTTAGGGATAACCCACTTCTAACCACTTGTCCACTTAGAAATTTCTCCATTAACTTCATTATTTAAATAATTTATTTTGTATCCACTTTGAGTTATCATACACTCATCACTTCACTTTATTATTTAAATTACCTTCTAACCATCTTAACCCACTTTCCTTATTTTAGGGCTAACCCATTTCTAACCACTTGTCCACTTAGTAATTTCTTTGTTAACATTATTATTTAAATAATTTATTTTGTATCCACTTGGACTTATAGTACACTCATCACTTCACTTTATTATTTAAATAATTTCTTCTTTGCAACCACTTTGACTACTTTGACTTTTTGGGGCTTCTAGATGACTCATGATGGTTCTCCAACTTCACATGCCCATAACTCTCTAACCGTGAGGAGATATGTGATGTTCCACATACCACCAGAAATGGAATGACATGTACTATCCATATATAATAGTATTACCTAAAAATATCTCAAAACTCATACCATTATCCATCAAACAAAATTAGTTCCATTATCCAAACCATTGTGCTATTGGAATTCTCTATCAGACTTTGTTCAAGGGTTGACATCAATGACAACCAAACCAATTAATGAATAATATTCCCCTTTGGAATTGATGGAAACACTCTAGTGCAATATTGAATGCATGTCACTCATGCTCCCCATGTGACCATCGCTCCCCTGGAACCATGCCTCTATGCTCTACATTTGATAAATATCTCCCCCTTTGTCATCAATGGAAAATGTATCTTTCCATCTCGGGTTGCTCCCCCTAACTGAAATTTACTTGGGGATACTCCCCCTAACTGAAATCTTCCTGAAACTGATCTCCCAACCTAAAATTTCCTCTCTATGGTGCTTCCTCATGTAAATCTAAGAAATATAAGATAAGCATTCAAACACATTCATTTTGGAATATAAATTACTTCGAGTCTCTGGCGAAGATAATCAAAGGCTTCCGGTGGAAGAGGTTTGTAAATATTTATGCCACTTTTTATTTTGTTCCCACATACTCAACTCTGATGTTCTTCTCTGCAACCTGTTCCTGTAGAAAGTGACACTTGATTGGAATGTGCTTCGTCTTGGAGTGCATCACCGGGTTCTTTGAGATACTGATGGTGCTTGTATTATCAAAATAGATTGGAATGGGCTCATCATATTCAACCTGTATATTTGTCAAATTTTATTTCATCCATAGAACCTGTGTAAAACATGTTGATGTTGCAATATACTTAGCTTCGGTTGTAGATAAGGATATTGATGATTTTTTATTTCTTAGCCATGATACTAAACACTCACCCAAGTATAATGTTTCTCCACTGGTGCTTCATCGGTCATCAATGCAACCTACCCAATTTGCATCTGTGTAGGAAATAAGTGATAGATCCTTTCCTTTTGGTTACCATAATCCAAACTCTTATGTTCCTTTGAGATATATAAAAATCCTATTCACTACTAATACATGTGCTTCCTTTTGTTAGGGTCCTAACCCACACATAGGTAGAACACTATATTCAGATGTAATAAAGGTCAATATTAATAAGGCCTTGCAATAAAATAGAATAAGTCGAATGTAAGAAGACCTAATAGAAGCTTCCACTTCTAGAAGGATCTTCCTCTAGATGCTTCTTTTGATAGACATATTTAGTATAAATATGAGTCGAGGGTATGAGAACCCTATCTTGGATATTATTGTAATAGAGCTCTTCTCAACTGGAGGTTGCCCCCTCAAAGAGGCTCATGAATATTTCTTTCAGAATCAAAGTGTTATTTTTGTTGTTATTCTTACATCATTCCAGTGCTATTGTGGTGATTGTTCTGGTTATATTGTTGTTATTATGCCATTTCTAGCATTTTATTTATGCATACTTTCTATATATGGTATATTACAAGTGGTATGAGAGCACTTTCCTTGGCAGAAATTGTGGGTAATTTTTTTTTTCCAGAGTAGAGACATATTCCGACATCTTTAATCCATAAAGATCTGTCATAACGCACATAAAAATGTACTTGAGGGATTCATACATACAGGAAATACAAGTGGTTCTTAAACGCACATCTATTGGCCACCCCAGTAACCCCCGTTGGTACCCCTTTGAGTGGTAGTGCATCGGACAACACTTGTGTAAAGATCGTTCTAGATTTCATAAAGCCCTCTTTAGATAAACTGATCGACTTCCTGACTAGTATAGTTCCATCGAGAACAACACTCGAGAAGATACTCTCTAGTACCTGGGTATTCATGTAGTATGACTAAGGGTACGATCTATCCTCCTTAGTTAGTTCCTTGAGATATTGGGTTGAGTACTATTGTTGGACCTTGCACATATATCAAAGAGATATAGCACAGGGAAAACCCTTGTCTATAGAACCCTTGAATACTTAACCCTTGGGGACATAAACATAAACAAATTAAAATAGACAAGATCTATTGCAATGCAACTATTTTTGGGTTTCCAAGTAACTACACTTTTCTTTCTGGTTAAGCATTTGGGCATTTCATCACTGCAGTATTCTTCAGACCGGAGTATAAGTATGGAAAATTTTTAACCATTATTTGAGACCTATTCCATTGGATTCATCTCTTCTCCCTTTTCACATTCATACATATCATTTTTCGGCAAAAATTTTGACCCCACCCGCCCCTTTTTAGTTCCCTCGTCCTCATGGCCCATACCCACAGCCAAGACTTGAAATCTCACTTCAATACCTTGGAATATAGTCTCACTGAGACCCAACCAGAAGTGAAACAACTTAGTGCCAATGTTGTCGCCATCAATATAACCATGTAGTCCTCAATGGAGGAAATCAAACAAGACCCGACCACCCAGATTGAATCTGTCTTTTCATCACTCTACATCAAGCTTCATATCCCTATAGATAACCCTTCCTTTGACTCACCCCCACATACTGAAGGTGAAAATTCCTCTCATTCCCATAAATTTCAACACCATCATTTTCAACGTGACCTATGCCTTCCATGGGTGGATGTGACCAAATTTCATGGCTTGGACCCCACTGGTTGGGTAACCCAAATGGAACATTGTTTCTCTTTATACAACATTACAGATGACTTGGCCAAACTATGGTATGGTGTTTTCCATCTAGATCAAGAACTTTGGCAATGGTGTCAATGGAGAAAAAACTCCTGTCAAGGGTATATTGATTGGACACACTTTGTGGCAGAGATTTATGAATGCTTTGACACTAACACCAAACATTTGGGTTGTTTGACAAAGTTGAAACAATCAAGAATAGTGCAAGACTTTATAGCTTCCTTAGAACACCTGGCTTTTTGGACAAAGGGCATGCCCGATGCCTTTTTCCGAGAGTGTTTTATCAGTGGCCTCAAGGATGAGATTCGAGCCCATGTCCTCATGGCTCGACCTCAGAGTTGGGTGGAGGCTACTAAAAGAGATAAAGAAGCACAACATGTTGTATCTTCTCAAAACTAAAAAGCTACCTTTATACCTCGCTCTAAACCAGTAAATCCCACTACTTCCTCCGCTCCACTAAAGATCCAAAATTTGACCAAGGCTGAAATGGCTAAATGCCAACTCAAAGGCCTTTGTTATAATTGTGATGAAAAATATTTCTCGGGCCACAAGTGTAAGGAACAAAATATTATTATGGCCATCTCCAAGGATATTTTGGAAGAGGATGTTGAAACTCCCCTTGTGTCTGAGTCACCTAAAACCACTGACATAACCCCTCCCTCAGAACCTCCTAAAGTAGAACCGATCATTTCCCTCAATGCTCTCCCTAGCTTCTCTGCCCCCCAAACCCTCAAGCTAATCAGTTACATCAAGCATCAAAAGGTCATCATTCTGGTTGATAGTGGAAGCACCCATAATTTTATTTATCACCGCATTTCCCAAGAAACTCATTACTACTTCCATGCCATCAATAATTTCCAAATCATGATTTCCAATGGTGGCTCCATGAAATGTGAAGGGCGTTGTAAAAATGTATGTCTCCAAATTGGTGACTACCACCTGAAATTTTATATGTTTTCTATGGACATGGGTGGTTGTGACATTGTGTTGGGTGCAGACTGGATAAGGACTTTGGGTCCCATTCTCATGGATTTCAAGTAATTAACCATGAAATTTGACCAGGAGGGACACCAATATAAGTTCCAAGGCATCACCATGAGTTCACCTGAGATCATCAGTTCCCATCGCATGAAAAAGCTGCTAAAAAAAGCTCATTCTGGTGTTATTTCCCAACTCCATGCCATACAAGCAACATAAACACCCTCGGTGCCGCAAGACCTCCAAGCCATCCTTTATAAACATCAAGTGGTCTTTTCCACTCCCCAGGGACTCCCTCCTTCCTATGGTGTTCATGATCATTCCATTCCCCTTGTACTCGGAATCCTTCCTCCCAATATCCATCTGTATCGTCACCCCTTTTCCCAAAAAAATGAAATTGAGAAAATGGTCCAAGAACTCCTTAATGAAGCCGTTATCCACCCTAGTACTAGCCCCTACTCTTGTCATGTGGTCATGGTCCTGAAGAAAGAATGTTCTTGGTGAATGTGTCCTGACTTTCATGCCCTCAACAAACTTACCATTAAAGACAAATTTTCCATTCCTTTCATTGATGACCTCCTTGACGAATTGAGTGGCACCCAATTCTTTAATAAACTTGATCTTCGTTTGGGCTACCACCATATACGTATGAAAGAGGTAGACATTCCCAAGACTGCCTTTAGAACTCATGAGAGCCACTATGAGTTTTTGGTCATGCCCTTTGGCTTGTGTAATGCCCCCTCCACCTTCCAAAGCATCATGAATCATGTCTTCCATCCTTTTCTACATCATTTTGTCTTAGTTTTCTTTGTTGATATCCTCATCTATAGAAAAACCTAGACAAACCATCTTGCTCATGTGGATAGAGTTCTCCATCTACTATCTTAGCACCAACTTTTCCTGAAACAGTCTAAATGTGCTTTTGGTGCCTCAAAAGTAGAGCACTTGGGTCATATGGTTGGAAAGGATAGCGTCAGGTTGGATCCTAAAAAGATTGAAGCTATGAAAGACTGGCCTCACCCAAAGACTCTCAAAAGATTTCTTCGATTTCTGGGCTTAACAGGTTATTACTGGAAGTTTGTTAAGAATTATGGAAAGATTTTAGAACCTCTCACTGCTCTCCTAAAAAAGAACTCTTTCACTTGGACCCAAACTATTGTGCAAGATTTTCAAACCTTGAAGATGGCCACGTGCACCACTCCATTCCTAGCCCTTCCCAATTTCACAAAGACCTTTGTCTTGGAATGTGATGCTTCAGGGAAAGGAATTGGTGCTGTGTTGGACAACTGAGAGGGGGGATGAATCAGTTGTCATCGTGCTTAAACAATTATGCTTCTTTTAAAATATTTACAAGACACTCAATGATGACCACAATAATGCAGGGAAATGAATAATGGCACATTCAACATCAGTCACATATATGAGAAACACAGAGACAGAAATTTCCCAAGGAAACCCATACAGGGTAAAAACTCTTCTTCTTTATATGATAAGTATTATTTACATTCTTTACATTATCATACATTTGAGCACCAACTCATTGTTAGGCTACAACCTCTATTTTGAAAGCTACAACTTGCTAAGAGCACCAACTCTCTATTTTTCTCTATCACCCACTAGAAGGAAGCACCAACTCCCTGGTTTCTCTAGCTCCAACTAGAAGGAAGCACCAACTCCCTCGTTTCTCTAGCTCCAACTAGAAGGAAGCACCAACTCCCTGGTTTATCTAGCACCAACTAGAAGGAAGCACCAACTCCCTGTGTTCAAGCCCCCACTTGAACCTCCGAGGACACCAGTCTTCCCTAGCACCTCCCAAACACCCTGGATTGTGAATATGAAATATTGAAACCTATTATAGTGATATAGTGTTCAATAGTAGCTTACCAGTCTCATCATTGTTCTGTAATATTTTTTCTACTCAGACTTCCTCACTGTCTTCCAACATGCATCTGTTGCCCATTCTATTCTTCTTCTTTTTATTCTCTGTGCAACATGTCCATTCACTGCACATTTCTTCTTCTATTCTTTTCAACTGCTGCACTCTGATCCTTCTTCATGCATGAATCACCTTCAACAACAACATCCACAACAACTCTAGCAACAACAACAACCACATCTCTTCTATGTCCTATGTATTTATATCTTTTGTGCACCTTGTGCATGCAATGCATGCAATACCTCTGCATACTCATATTGCGTCGATATCCTCCACAACTCGAGTGATCTGTATGATCATCATCATGACTCTTCAACTTCTTTGACCATTTTTCTACTCGTTCAACATCACGGTATGTTATGCTAAGATTCCACAACCTCTCTAGCAATTGAGACACTTCGTCTTCTCTATGATAGACAAGATCACCTTCTCTGTTCCAGTTATAGGCTACAATGCTCATCTAGCTATCAATGGCCTCCACGAGCATCGTCATCCCTCTTGAAGATTCCTAGAGACTCTTCATCTCCTCTGTCAATCACCTTGAAGTGTCTTCGAGTCCTCTGGCAGAAACCATCAGTGGTTTCTGGTAGTTACACTATGACGTGCAACAATAGCCCTCTGATGTCCTTTAGTTTCATCTGCACCATTGGATTAGCTCTGAAGGATATTTTCATGATTTATGTGTTTCTCACTTTCGCAATTCAGATATTCTGCGATGAGGCATCTTGACTCTTTATGTTGCGAGCTCCGAGAAGGAGCTTGGCTACTCTAGCTCCCTCCTCTACATGACCACAGGTGGTGACCATTGTCTGCACTAAAAGGCATTGCGAATTCATGATCTTCATCAAACCTGATCAATGGTCCACGATCTCGATGAATAGACGGCCCAGATATTTTCGCAATATCGCATCTCGCTATTCCTTAGATGGAGGCTCTCGTCACTCCAAGTCGCGATATGTGAAACTATGAGATGTATATCATATCGGTGGTCCACATTCTAAGTGATCTAACGGTCTTGATATTTTAATTATCTTGCATCTCGTGGTTCCTTAGATGGAGGCTCTCGTCACTCCAAGTTGCGATAGACGAAACTCTGAGATGGAGCTCAGATCGACGGCCACATTCTAGGTGATCTGACGGTCTTGATCTTTTCGCGATCTCGCATCTCGTGGTTCCTTATATGTGGGTTCTTTTCACTCCAAGTTGCAATAGGCGAAGCTCCGAAATGGAGTCGGATCAATGGTCCAGATCACACCTTGATCTGACGGCTACAGTTAACTCGCGATTTTGCATATCGATGTTCCTAAGATGGAGGTTCTCATCAGTCCAAGTCGTAATAGGTGAAGCTCTGAGATGGAGCTCAGATCAATGGTCCTCATTCTTGGTGATCTGACAGTCCTGATATTTTCCTAATCTCGCATCTCGCTGATCCTTATATGGAGATTCTCGTCACTCCAAGTTGCGATAGGTGAGACTTTGAAATGGATTCTTTGTGGTGCTCTGATCTTTCACCATGCATCCTCTTGATCAACGGTCCACAACTGTCCCCGATGGATGGTCAGGATTCCTTCATAGCTTTGGAGAGTTGGATGATTCTTGGACTTATCCACCTTGCATCTTCACCATATCTAATGGCTATTGAGCCTTCATAGATACCCTAGATCCTACAGCCCATATCTTCTCACGTTTTCGCCACTTCACAATTTCGTTACTTCGCGATTTCGTCCACCTTCACGATTTCGTTGTTCTTGCCATCATTTTTCTTTGCCATTGCTGATCTTTGTGATCACTTTTCTTGCCATCAATGACAAGATTACTCCCAACTGTAAACCTTCCAACAATCTCCCGCTTTGGCATTGATGGCAACCCTGAATGACTGCACTAATTTGTTTGGACCTCCAACTGTAGCATCCGATCCAAACAACTCCTTTTCTCCCCCTTTGACATCAATGTCAAATAAAACACGCTCCCCTTGATCTGTTGCATAAATTTTAGGAGTTATCAGATATGCAACCAATACAGGACTCCCCCTAACAATATGGAATCTCTTAGATGTGAGACGGGATGACACCCATCTTCTGTCTGAAATATTCAAATGGTGTCTTAGCTAGGGGTTTAGTAAAGATGTCTGCAATTTGTTCTGTAGTGGGAATGTAATGGGCCTGAACAATCTGATTGGTGACCTGCTCTCTCAGAAAATGATATTTTATGGGAATATGCTTGGTCTTGGAGTGGAATACAGGATTTTTAGACACACTGATGGCACTAGTGTTATCACAATGAATGGGGATCAGTGCAGTGTATTTTACCTCCAAATCTGCAAGTGTCTGAATCATCCATAATACTTGGGTGAAATAGGTAGCAACAACAATGTACTATGCCTCTATGGTTGATAAAGAAATGGAACCTTGATTTTTACTAAGCCAGGCTACTAAGGAGTCACCTAGGAAGAATGCTCCTCCACTGGTGCTTTTTCTCTCATCAACACAGTTTTCCTAATCTACATCTGAATAAGCAGTCAGTTGAAGATTTTGATTTCTGGGATACCACAGACCATAAGTCATTGTTTCTTTCAAATACCTGAATATCCTTTTGACAACTTGCAAATGACT
>JZKD02S0033157.1:103360-118183 GCA_000966675.3 Picea glauca
TCTTATACTATTGTTCATTTCTCATTGGATATAATTGAATGGTTTAAGTATAAGTTTAAAAAGGTTTTTAAATTGTACTTGATACTGATTCACCCCCCTCTCAGTATCAACAGAAGAATCCCTTTTTTCTCTTTTCTTCATTGTACCAGATTGGCTCCAAGTCATTCACCAGGAATGGCTACAAGATCCCAAAAGTTTGCATCTGATCCAACAATTGTAGTCCAATGCTCCAGCTTACCCAAGGTACTCTTTGCTCCATGATGATCCTCGATACAAAGGTCATTTGTATTCATGTAAACAATCAAAACTTAAATCCACGGTACTTTCTGAGCTTCATTCTACACCCATAGGGGGTCACTCAGGGTGTACCAAAACCTATGACAGGGTCAAACATTCTTTTTTCTGGGATGGTATGAAACAGGACATTCATAATTTTGTCATTGAATCTAATGTGTGTCAACGCCACTATGGAGAAACAATCAAATCTCTGGGCACACTACAACTGCTTCCGATTCCACCTGTTATTTGGGGGGATATCTCTATGGATTTTATTATAGGTTTACCCAAATTGAGAAATAAATCAATCATCATGGTGGTTCTTGACCAACTTTCCAATTATGCTCATTTCTGAGCTCTTCAACACCCATTTACAACATCCACAGTGGCTCAAATTTTCATGGATCGGGTCTTCAAGCTTCATGGCATGCCACACTCTATTGTTTTTTATCGCGACCCAACTTTCACAAGAAAATTTTGGCAAGAACTATTCAAGCTACAAGGTACCCAATTACATCTCAGCACAACTTATCATCCCTAGACTGATGGTCAAACGAAAGTTCTCAACAAGTGTTTGGAAACATATTTGAGGTGTTTTGCCTCAAAAAAGAAAAATCAGTGGTCTCAATGGTTACCCCTAGCTGAATGGTGGTACAACACTTCATACCATACAACTACACGCATGACTCCTTTTGAAGAGATATATGGATAGAAGCCACCTTCAATTCTCTCATACCAACCTAGTGTCTCAAAGGTCCAGGCAGTTGGCCAAACACTTAAAGTTCAAGAGGCTATTCTTCGTACCCTCAAAGAGAATTTGTTCATGGCACAGAATCGCATGAGGAAACAAGGAGATGAAGGTCACTCTGAACGTCAATTTACAGAAGGGGATCATGTGTTTCTTCGACTACAACCTTACAAGCAAAATTCCCTCAAGGCCGAGCATTGTCAGAAGCTAGCACCCAAATTTTATGGTCCTTATACCATTCTCAAGTGTATGGGATAGGTGGCCTATTAGTAAGCTTTGTCCAGTCGTTCAAAGCTAGATCCTGTTTTTCATGTTTCATGCTTAAAGAAGGTGATTGGAACTAAGTGACAAATTCAAACCAACCTTCCCGAGTTAGCCGAAGAAGGATTCATTTGGCTACAGCCACAAGTAGTTTTGGACTAGCATGAGTGTATCCTGTGTCAAAGAACCATCAAGGAAGTGTTAGTCTAGTGGAAAGATACAATTCCAACAGATGCCACTTGGGAATGAGCTACCATTCTACAACAATTTCCACATCTCAAGCCTTGAGGACAAGGTTGTTTTTAAGGGGGAGGACATGTTAGGGTCCTAACCCGCACATAGGTAAAACAATATATTCAGATGTAATAAAGGTCAATATTAGTAAGGCCTTACAATGAAATAGAATAAGTCAAATGTAAGAAGACCTAATAGAAGCTTCCGCTTCTAGAAGGATCTTCCTCTATATGCTTCCTTTGATAGACATATTTAGTATAAATAGGATTCGAGCATATGAGAACCCTAGATTGGATATTATTGTAATAGATCTCTTCTCAACTAGAGGTTTCCCCATCGAGGAGGCCCATGAACATTTATTTCAGAATCAAAGTGTTATTTTTGTTGTTATTCTTATATCATTTTAGTGCTATTGTGGTGATTGTTCTAGTTATATTGTTGTTATTCTACCATTTCTAGCATTTTATTTCTGTTCTGCATACTTTTTATATCTAGTATATCACACCTTTGGTGCTTCTTGAAATCGTTCCACCTGTCCAACTATCTGCATTACATCTGGTCTAAATGTTATCACATATAGTAAGCTACCAATCATTGACCTATATTTCCTCTACTCTGTAGACTTTGAATCATCATATTTTCTCAACTTGCAACTAGTTTGCATAGGAGTGATAACTGGTTTGCAATCTTCCATTCAGAACCTCTTTAGAATTTCTCTGATATACTTAGTTTGAGAAATAAAAGTCCCTTGGTTGATTTGACATATATGAAGACCTAGAAAGAAGGATAGTTCTCCAAGTAATGGAATTTCAAATTCATTATGCATATCCTTTGCAAATTTCTGGCTTAACCTGTCATCAGGTCTTCCAAAAATAATATCATCAACATAAACTTCAATTAATAAAATATTATCTTGAGTTACCTTGATGTAGAGGTTGATGTCTACACTTCCTTTTATGAACCCTGCTTTTTGTATATATTTATCCATTCTAGAGTACCATGCTCTCGGAGCCTATTTTATAACATACATGGCCTTCTTCAAATTATACACATAATCTGCATTCTCTAACAACTGAAATCCTTCTAGTTGTTCAATGTAGACTTCTTCTAGAATTTTCCCGTTCAGAAAAGTTGATTTCACGTCCATCTTATACACTTAAATATTCTTGGAGCATGCATAAGCTAAGAACAATTAGATTGCTTCGATTCTGAAAAATTCTCTTTTGGTGTAGCATTTGCTTCCAAATATTCTGAAGTGCTTCACATTTTCTAGTCTTCCTTTCCATAGCTCATAGGGAGTTTTTCCATTGTTGTTTCTCAACATTACTATGTTTTTAATGTGAACTGTTGTATGAACTACATGTGTCCAAAATATATCTTTCAATTTTGAATCCATTAGCATTGTTCGAGGCATTTCGTGTTTAATTAACATCCATAATGTTCCTTTGTCTCTAAACCACTCTCTTAACCAATATATGAATCCATGCTCTCATCCACTGTCATATATTTGTCCAAAACTTCTAAGTGTTCTTACAAATCCATCTCTGTCCATACTGTCCAAGACTCTACTGCACAAATGTCCATAATTCTGACCCATTTATTACTATACTATCATGAAGTCTTCACAACTACAACTATAAAATTGTACTTTTTCTAACTAACTTCTCTGGATCTATCTACTCAAACTCTGCAAGATGCTCGAAGGATGGTTCTTTGATCTATCACATCTATCTCATAGACTCCCCTTGTCTAATATTCATGTTACCTGGGAGTCTCTAAGTTGGATGGATCAAAAAAATTATTTCTCTGATGTGTATTCATCATCATCTTCATTGGTAGATTCATCATCTCTATGAGCTCTTACTTCTTTCTTTATGTCTGTGGATTCATCTTTCACTACAATGCCTGAAAGTAAAATCTCTTGAACATGTTCCTTATTTACCTGTCCTTCTTTTCTTTCATTTATTTTCCAAACCTTTATGTATCTGACATCTTTCTTTTTCTCTGTTAAATTTTATTCATCTTGTTTTATTGCCAATATTGCGATCTCTAGGACCTGGTCTTTGTTCACCCATTCTTCGTGTTTTCTTATCCATACTTTCTTATATGTGATATCAATGTTCTCTTTCATGAAAGTATCGATCATGATTCTACAATCACTAGATATATTCCCATAGTTATTACATTTATAACATTCAATGTTACATGGGGCCACATAGGCATTTCTTTCTTGACCATTTTTATAATCCTTGCAATGTGCAACCTTATGTCCAAAATTAGTACAATAAAAACAATGACCATAAAATAAATTTGCATATCTGGGAGTGAATGATATTGTTTGTGCTATAGTCCTTATGAATTTCTTCCTTGAGTGATCATGATCATGATTGAAGCTTCTTTGTGGCTTGAATGTGGATGGTCTTCTTGAATATGTATCTTTAATATTTTTCTTAGATTCTGGTTGACCATGATTCCTTCCTTTGATTACTTCTGCATAAATCTTTCTATTTTCTTCATTCTTATTTTCTAGCAACCTTAGTTCTTCTCTTCATTCTCTATAACTTATGTGGATGTTTCTATCTCTTCAATGTTCTTGTTGAGCTTGACGATTTTACTTCTCAATGTGACAACTTCTTCTTCAAGATTCTCAACCTCTTCTTCTTTCTTCATTATCTTAGAATTCATGACTTCTTCTATTCTTTTCACTTCTTCAAGTTGGATTTTTGATGTGATTATTTCTTTTTCAAGTCCTTTCACTTCTTGACCAAACTCTTCCTTAAGATGGTTTAGATCGTTAGTTGTTTCCTTAATATGATATGTCAATATATTTTCTCTCATTTTTGCTTCTTCCATCTGTGCTACTATGTTGGCTTACAAATACTTCTTTTGATCATTAATATTTTCTTCGATCGTTCTGGCTTCTTATAGTTGAGTTCTTAAGTTCTTGATGACCTGTTGGGATTCTTCAAAAATGTGAGCACTTTGCTTTTGTTTCATCAATTCTTTCTTGAATGACTTGTTTTCTTCTCTTTATTTTATTCGTTCATCTAAAGCACTGATCAATTCTTATTCATAATTGTCTTCCTTTTCAGTTAGTTTTTATGTCTCATTTCCTTCATGGCATTCTATTTCAAGATGTTTTCAGTTTTCACAATTAAAGAAAAACAACATACCCTTGTTGATTATGTAGTCTTCATCCTCTGAATGTGTTTGACATGGTGAACATATTTCTTCTTGATCTGTAACTACATCTTCTTTGGAATGTTTTGAATCTGTGATGGGTGAAGAATAAATATCATGTAACTTATCCAAAATTTCTTTGGATGATGAAAATTTACCAATATTTTCTCTTACCGTATTAGGTAATCCTTCCCAAATGAAATCCTTCGCTATTTTGTTATTTTTCTTCAATTCCTTCTTGGTTTCAGTCTTTACCCTTTTTGAACTGTCATATCTTGTAATGACTGATATACAAATATAATACCCTTGTGCCTATAAAAATACTTTTTTCCTTCCACTCCATAGCTCATACTTTAAACCATTCTGACCATTAAACAACGATACTCCATTCTCTAAAAAATCCATGATCTCCTTCCAGTGGTTAAACTGTTTCATGAAGGAACTTGCTACGATACCAATTGTTGGATTACTAAGAGGGGGGGTCAATGAGTAATAGATCAATTTAATCCTTTTTAACCATAAAATGAAAGTGTTATATTAATTTAGTTTTATCATCCAATAGTTGGAGAGTAAATAAACAATGAAAAAATGAGCAATAATACACATACATAGTACACCAGTTTTTTACTTGGAAACCCAAAGCGAGAGAAAACCACATAACGATTTTTATCATATGTCTTTAATAATTACATTCATTGGAAGTAAAAACTTATTTGTTTTCCAGCTGCAACTAGAAGGAGGCTCCAACCCCCTAGTTTCTCAGGCTACAACCTGAGGGAAGCTCCAACTTCCCAATTTTTTGGATACAACAAGAAGGAGGCTACAACCCCCTATGTTTTCCAGCTACAATTGGAAGATGGATACAACTAGAAGGAGGATACAACCCCCTATGTTCTTCAGCTACAACTGGAAGGTGGCTACAACCACCTATCCTTGCCCCATCCAACTGCCTTGATGTAGAAGTAAAATTATGGAACCATTGCCACACTATCACTATGAGATGTATTGTTGTAAACATGTACCAATCAACCTGTAATCAACCTGTACCATAAAAAAGTGAGTCAACCATGCACCAACCTATACCAAACAACCTGTAATCAGATTTTACCATAAACAAGTGCATCAACCATACACCAACCTGTACCTCAACCTGTACCATCAACGAGTTCATCAACCATGCACCAAACATGTACCAATCATGCATAAAATACACATAAACTATGAATCATCAATATGTACCAAAATCATGTACCCAACACGTACCTAAACCATAAACCAAATATGTACCAATATAACCATCAAAATTTCTCTAGCAATACATCACACTATCCATAACCAAATACCATAAACCATTACATCAAACCATGTGTCACAACCTCACTATTATACAACCTCTATCTGTAACATACCTCAACCAAAATCCCTCATCAATTTTATCATCCAAATATGATTTGTAACTCTGTAATAGACCTGGTGTATATGATCACATACCTACAAACCTTCCTTAACAAGAGACTATGATTTTCATCAAATTTTAGTTTTGTCTCACATGACTAGTTTTGAATTAGTCAACAACCCTAAATTGCAATAATAATAACTATGTACTTGTAATGAATAAATATTTGAAAATAGTACATAATGTTATTCAGTGTATTTAATGAAATTCCTCTCAGTTTCACTACTTGGAACCTCTCAAAAAAGGCGTTATAACAAAAATGGCATACCTTATTCAATTATGGCTTATTCTAGAGAGAGAACTTGTAGAGCGTACCTCGCATGGAATATTTTTTGTATGGATATGAACATTGTACAAAGAATGATAAAGAATGTAATCTAACCAATACATTTGGTATTACTGAATTTAGATCTGTTATGAAGAAGTTATGACATTTTTACCCGAAACACCTATTTTAGACTAGTTTCAGGACTAGACACAAACCCTATTTTCCATGGAGTGTAACTCCAAAAATACAAAGACCCACAAGATTAATTTTGTATCACATCTACTTGGATATGATTCCTCAACGGCCTCCCAATTTCATGGTCTGAATCATTCTAGAAAACAATTTATTGCAAAAATGGTGAGATGACATGTAAATAACATACCTTAGAAAGCATCATCAAAAGAATTTATCCTCCTTTGAATTTCAGCCTTCTTTAGTTCACCTTCCCTGTGAAATTAATCATAGATATACTTTTTTTACCTTAGTCACTTGTAGATATTTAATATTCTCAAGTGTGATTAAAAATGAGAAACCCTTGCCTCTTATTTATACTTTCATGTAGCTTCCTCAATGGGTTACCTTCTAACCATCTTAAGCCACTTTCCTTTTTTTAGGGCTAACCCACTTCTAACCACTTGTCCACTTAGTAATTTCTCCATTAAATTTGTTATTTAAATAATTTATTTTGTATCCACTTTGACTTATAGTACACTCATCAGTTCACTTTATTACTCAAATTACCTTCTAACCATCTTAACCCACTTTCCTTATTTTAGGGCTAACCCACTTCTAACCACTTGTCCAATTAGTAACTTCTCCATTAACTTAATTATTTAAACAATTTATTTTGTGTCCATTTTGACTTATAATATACTCATAAATTCACTTTATTATTTAAATAATTTCTTCTTTGCAACCACTTTGACTACTTTGACCTTTTGGGGCTTCTAGATGACTCATGTGGGTTCTCCAACTTCACATGGCCATAAATCTCTAACCATGACGAGTTATGTGACATTTTACATACCACCGAAAATGGCATGACATGTACTATCCATATAGAATAGTCTTACCTGAAAATATATCAAAACGCATACCATTATCCATCAAAAAAACTTGGGTCCATTACCCAAACCATTGTTCTACTGAAATTTGCTACCAGACTTTCTTCAAGGGTTGACATCAATGACAACCAACCCAATTAATCAAAATGATTTGATTATATTTGTGAGGAAATCATCCTTAAATAGATCGGTTAGAGATCCAAAACAATGTTAAAGAATAGAGGATGATTGTACTAAAGGGGGTGTGAAGGATTCATATTATTTCCTTTAATAAGTTGTGTACTATGTTTGTGAGTTCAAAGTAAGTGCACAATCATGAACATGTATAAGGAATAGTCCAATGAAAGTAATGGGCTTGAATAATTTATGGGTGTAAAGAGAGATCGTATCTCCAAAGAAGTGGAAATAGAGGAAGTGAAGAAAATGAAGTCTTTGATGGAATTTCCTAAATATTGTGAATGTTTATTTCCAAAAGAGTAATCGAAGATGATTAAAAACATACACCAACACATTGAATACTTGAAGAGAAAAATGCTTCGGAAATTGAAGGTAATTAGCTATAGATTGAAGAATAGACCATTCTTATGGTATGAGTCACAAACGTAAAAAGGAAGTAGAATAATTAAGAAGACCAATAATTTTCAAGAGATGGTTATGGAAAGTGAAACTATTTTGTCTTTTAGTTATGTATTGAAAATAATTAAAATATTAGAAGAGATGAAGAACCAAGATGAGAAGTTGGTAGTTATTTCTTATCAAATTTCCATGGAAATCTTTGAGGATAAGTGCCATAAGTTTTTGAATGTTTTGAAATTTTCCATTTTAAAGGAGATTTGTAGAAAGGAAATATATTCCTTGGAAGATATTTTCTAGATATATTCACAAGTTGAGAAGAAATTACTAGTGTAAATTTATCAACGAAGGACAAGAGTGAATGAAGAAAGTGTTAGAATATTGAGACATATGAATAAACATAGAAAAATATTAAACACAAGAACCTTACTAGTATATGCTACTATCCATATAACAACAACATTTAATCATAATAAGAAAGAGACACACCAAGTATATGTGGTAAAACCCCAAAATGGGGAAACTATTACAATAAATAAATAATATAAAGGCATTAAAATAAATAAATAAAGTAAATTAAGCATTAATGTAATAAAACGTCATGAATAAAAGCTTGATGACCTTTTAAATTTAATAGAAGGCTAAGGAAACCAAAAATTCACTCAACCCCAATCAAGTGACTCAAGCACATCTAACACATCACCACCACCACTGCCACCACCTCCCTACAATTCAAATTCCCAACCTATATCACAACATCAATCATTAATAATTTACCCTCCCAAAGACAAAATTGAACTATCAAAATTAAATGGAGGCGATAACCGATGCATGGCTTGGTTTAACAAAACTGAAGAATATTTCCATATATATAATATTACAACCGATGAATAAAATGTCAGGTAGACATCCATTTTCCTCGAAGGAATTTCATACAATTGGTATCTACGGTGGAAAGGAATAATTCAATCATAAAATTTGAATTCTTTCAAAAATGATTTTTTTAAAAGATTCTAGGGCATATCGAAAAAAGTTTTTTTTTTTAAAACTCGCCAAATTACAACAAAAAGGCAGCATAGATGAATTTACGCATTAATGGGAATCTCTCACCACCTAAGTATTTAGAATATCTGATGATCAATTAATCCAGTCTTACATAAGTAGTCTCAAACCAGATATCGAAGAGGAATTAACATTACATGAGGTCACTATAGTCTAAATAGCAATACGCAAGGCAAAAGTCACAGAAGAAAAAATAGAAGGCCAATCAAGATTCAACAAGGTTTACTCAAGAAGGAGTGACCCTCAGACCATAGGAAATAACAAATTCATACCACCCAATCTACGTGAAGATAGAAGAAGAAGTTTAGAGTCCCAAAGGATAAAATAAGGAAAATGTAAATGATGTGGAGAGAAATGGGACCCCAAACATAGGTGCCACATCGAAGATAACTCAAAAATATTGTACACTTGTGAAGCAGAAAAACATGACGAATCAGGCTCAAAAGAATCAATAAATTAAGAAATGGAAAATTTCCAAAATGACACTTCAGATCTCATAGAAGACAACACACCAAGAATATCGCTCGCAACCATCACATGCATTGCCCAACCACAAACTCTTAAATTAAAAGGACATATAAAAAATGATAATGTCACCGTACTAATCGACACTAGAAGTACCCACAATTTCCTCGATATCAAGATTTCAATGAAACTCAAATTATTTGTATATCTAGTCCCAGACATGAAAGTAATTCTTGCAGATGGAAAACAAATTGGAAATGTCAGAAAATGCCATAAGGTGAAACTCCAAATCCATGATTTCAATTTGGAATCATAACTCTACACCATTCCTCTGGGAGGAGTAGATGTGGTTTTAGGAGTCCAATGGTTACAAACCTTGGGAACACACTCAGTCAATCACCAAAAACATTTCATCCAACTCAAGTGGCAAGGGAAAAGTTATAGATTATATGGTTTTCAACCTCCACAAACACAGGTTGTGTCGTCACAACAAATGGAAAAATGATCTAAAAAGGAGCAACCACATACTTCATCCAATGCCACAACAGAAATATAAGAATCAGAACATGATGACTCCAAAACATTAGACATCCAATATCTAATTCAAAAACCCAAGAAGGTATTTCAATACCTTCCCATGGAGTTACCACCTCAAAGAAGAATTGAACATATAATTGAAGTTAAACTAGGATCAAGCCCAATGAAGGTTAGACCATACAGATACCCTCATCACCACAAAACAAAGATAGAAATATTAGTCCAAGACCTATTCAAATGTGGTGTCATCATGAAAATCATAAGTCCATATGTAGCTCCAGTAGTTCTAGTTTGAAAGAAAGATGGATATTTCATATTATGCATAGATTACCGATGGATAAACAAAAGAAAAAAAAAATTTCCATCCCATTTATTAACGAAATGTTGGATAAACTTCATGGATCAAGATATTTTTCAAAACTTGATTTAAGATCTGGGTACTATCAGATTATAGGAAGACTAGAAGATGTAGCCAAGACTACCTTCTAGACACACAAAGGACACTACAAATTCGAGGTGATTCCTTTTGGGCTAACTAATTCCCCCACCACCTTCCAAGAGACAATGAATGAATTATTTCACCCATAGTTATGGAAACATGTCTTAGTTTTCCTCGATGATATATGAATCATTTGGGACAAGTGTTATCTATTTTGGAGGAAAATCAATTATATGCTAAAATGTCAATATGTACATTTGGCAAGAAGGAAGTAGAGTACCTTGGTCACATCATATCCAAAAAAGGAGTCAAGTTAGACCCCAAGAAAATCGGGGCAATCACAGAATGGCCTAAACCCAAAAACATATCCAAGTTAAGAGGATTTATAGGATTGACAGGATACTATTGAAGATTCATCAAGAATTATGCTCATTTAACCGCCCCCCTAACAAATCTCCTTAAGAAAAAATCCTTCCAATGGAATTTGGAAGCACAAGAATGTTTTCAAAACTTAAAAAACATTATGTCCACAACCCAGGTATTAGCAACACTTGACTTCTCCAAACCTTTCATCATCGAGTGTGATGAGTCAAGTTTTGGAATTGGAGCAATATTAATGCAATATGGGCACCCGATAGCCTTTGAGAGCGGGAAATTAAATAAAATAGAATGCTTACAATCCATTTACAACAAAGAAATGCTTTCCATCATGAATGCATTATAAAAATGGTGTCAATATCTATTGGGAAGTAAGTTCTTGATACGCAAAGATCATAACAATATCCAATACTTGTTACAAAAAAAAACATTGTCAATCGAACAAAAAAAGTGGATAGAGAAAATTTCCACATTTGATATGGAAATTCTACATAAAAGATGAAAAGACACCATTGTAGATGATGCCCTATCACGAAACGATGAAGAAACACAAGTTTTTGCAATATCGATAGCCATTCCAAAATGGTTGGATGAAATTCAAACTGAGTATGCAAAAAACCCGGAGACTTTATCTATAATCAACAATTTAAATCAATACCCTAAGTTTGAATGGAAGAACAAAATATTATGGTATAAAGGGAGAATCCACTTAAATACCAACTCAAGATTTAAAGCCAAGGTTCTTCAAGAATCTCTTGATTGCCCAGCTGCAGGTCACGTAGGATTTTTCAAAACATACTATAATGCACAAAGATCATTTTTTTGGAAAGGGATGAGTGCAAATATTTGAAAATATGTAGCAGAATGTGATCTCTTTCAAAGGAAAAAAAATGAAAATGTATCAACCCTTGGGTTACTCCACCTGTTACACATTCCCAATAAAAAATGGGAAGAAATTTCAATGGATTTCATTGAAGGACTACCCATATCCGATGGAAAAGATAAAATATTAGTAGTAGTAGGCAAACTAACCAAGTATGCACACTTTATTGGAGTAAGGAAAATAGATTCAACAATACAAATGGCTAAAATATTCTGTAAGAATATTTACAAACTACATGGGTTCCCTAAGGTTATCGTCAATGATAAAGATGCTAAATTTAAAGGGAATTTTTGGAGATAATTTTGCAAACAAATCAGAACCTCTCTCAATATGATCTTAGCTTACCACCCTCAAACAGATGGTCAGACATAAGTTGTCAATAAATTTTTAAAAACCCATCTTCATTAGTTTATCTCAGACAAACAAAATAAATGGTTTCAATGGTTGCACCTTGTTGAGTGGTGGTATAATTCTCTTATCACACATCATCTAAAATGACACAATTCCAAGATCTTTATGGTTACGAACCTCCATCATGGAAGGAGTTGGCCACTAGCCACATAAAAGTTGTGTCAGTAAAAGACCATTTAGATGAAAGTCAGAAAATCCTTTATTTACTCAAAGAAAACTTAACAGTTGTAAGGAATCGAATGAAGCAACAAGCTAACCAAAACCGAACAAAAAGAGAGTTCAAAGTAGGAGACTGGGTATTTGTGAGACTTCAACATTACAGTTATCCCTTAAACAACACGAGAATAATAAATTGGCACAAAAAGTTTATGGACCATATCAAATAAATAGAAAAATCAATCACATAGCTTACCAGTTGGATTTACCAGATAAAAGTCGTATCCACAACGTTTTTCATGTATCATATCTAAAGAGCATCTTGCAAAAATAACAAAAGTTTCAAACTATACTTCTTGTGTTGGATGAGGAAGGAAGAATCATTTTAGAGCCCAAAGCCATTATCGCCACCCGAGAAAAAATATTACGTTGTCGAGTAATCAAGGAATACCTGATTAAATAGCAAAATCTACCAAAAGAAGACACATCATGGGAATCATATCACTTTCTCTAGTTACATCCTTCCTTACCATTTATTTGAGGACAAAGAAAAATTTGAGGGAAGGGAAATGTTACAATAAATAAATATTATAAAGACATTACAATAAATAAATAAAATAAATTAAACATTAATGCAATAAAAGGGTCATGACTAAAAAGTCACGGCCCTTCATTAAAACCATAAAGAGTATATATATATATATAGAGAGAGAGAGAGAGAGAGAGAGAGAGAGAGAGAGAGAGAGAGAGAGAGAGAGCTGCCCTATTCTTGTAATATCATCATTATTTTACAATCAATTATTATTATATACCCTTGTGTCCTTCACAGAAACATCCACATGAAGGTATTGTCTTCTTTATTCTAAATAAATATTCAATATTGCACTTGAGTGCCCACACATAACAATCCATATTCACATCATTCCAATGTATATTATCACTATGTGTTCCTTCACTTCAATGTACCTCATGGGTTTCTATTACCTCTATTATATACCAAGCCGTATGGAGGAATTACATCCCAAAATACATGTGGGATAAATGTAATTTTACCTTTTATATAATGAATGGTAACAAGAGTATATTACACCACGATTCATATGGGATAAATATTTTACATAAGAGTAGACATTATTACCTTCCAAATTAATACATTCTAACAATAACACACAAGTCATCATTGTTGGAATATGGGTTATTGTCATTGATTTCAATCCTAGTCATGGGTTTTGGACTGCAAGATTGATGAAGGTATTTGGACATGAAGGAAAATGCACATGCATATAAAACACCCATGGATGGATATTATACATCATGTTGTCTCCAGTGGTATGTGGCACGTCACATGGATCCTCATGTTTGAGGAGAAATGAATTTTTGAAGATGACAAAGTGAATTGAAGAAGGAAGTACATGTAGGCCCTGAAGATAATTAAATAAAGGAATTACAAAATAAGAAAGTGTAAGGTCGGACCTAATGTTAAAAGGAAGTGACATAAATGGTATTAATAAATATAATTATACATTTATTTGATACACAAGTCAAATTGAAGAGGAAATCAGAAGTAAAGAAGTTCGGATTTCAAGGGAGGATGAAGTCTTTTGGTGATGTGTTCTAAGGTATGTTATTTTCAGGTCATTTTACCATTTTTTCTATAACTTTTTTTATAGAATGATTCAGATGGTGAAATTTCTATGGTATTGATAAGACATACCAAGGTACATGTGGTAAAAATTTTAGCTCTTGATTTGCTATAATTATGGAGATACACTCTGTGGAAGATAAGGTTTGTGACCCGTCTTGAAGCTAGTCAATAAACAGGTGTTCTGGGTAAAATAGTAATAACTTCTTCATCGAGAATCCAAATTACATGGGAAAACTTTCATTGGAAATCTTACGGATTGTGTTTTTGTGTGTGTGAGTTTCATAATCGGATGTTAAATATTGAGTGCGGGAAATTCTATACAAGTTCGGTCTCCTGAATAAACCAGAATTGAACAAGGTCTACCATTCTCTCTATAACTTCTTTTTGGGGAGGATTCAAGGAGTGAAACTTGGAGGAGTTTCAGAGAATACATTGAGTAATATTATCTAAAGGATCATATTACTCCAAGAATTGAAGAATTTCATAAATTGAAGAAGTCTCAGGAAGCATTATTAGGTTCTATGTGATGATTGGTTGATGGTAATGATTTAATGTAAATTTTTATTATCTCTCATATATTCTTGGGTGGAAGGAAGGGGAAAGGATGGAGAGTTCAACTCTCCATTTATATTGGAGGATTATATCTTCTTCTTGGATTTTTATCTCTCCCTTTACATTTGGAAGTTGTAGCTACCTTTGGAAGTCATTACTTCCCTTGAACAATAACTATTGATTATTCCTCATATATTGTGCATGGTGTATTGTGGTGTATTGGTGTAACTCTTAT
>JZKD02S0033157.1:141519-155220 GCA_000966675.3 Picea glauca
GATGAATCAAACAGACAGATGTGCTTTATCCAAGGGAGACTCATGATGCTTCCAATAAAGAAAATACTTTTCCCATCCTCTTTTTGGGGTATATTTGATTTTTTTGTTCTTTTTGTTGATTTGGAAAAAATAATAAAGGAATATTACGTTACAATGGAGGAACGAGTACAACAAACATACAAGCTCAAGGCACAAGGACAAGACTGATGTTCTAAGAAATGATACTCGGGAAAAATCCTCCAGTGGCCAAAGGTGTTAAGACGCAAAGGCAAACTGTTACTAAGATGATGGGTAAAGGATGCAAATTTGGTTGATAGAACACACAATGGTAACGTCCTTCGATGTAAGTTTAACGAGCCCAGAGAAGGGAAGCTCATTGATTTTTCATGTTTAGAGAGTTTGAAAAATAATAAAAGGAAACTCCCTTGGGGTACCTTTTTCGACAATAGTCTAGTTGGTTTGAAAAAGGGGTAAACTAGCACCAACTAGACGTCAATTCAAAACCATTTTAACGAGTGTGAAAAGGACAAGATCACTCGGCTATTTTTTCATTTTTAAGGAGTCTGAAAAAATCTTAACTATGGACTCCATCAGGAATGTTCTTCTGGACCGTTTTAACGAGTGTGAAAGAATAAGGTCACTCGGCGATCTTTTCAATTTTAGGGAGTCTGAAAAGAGCTTAACTATGGACTCTGAGGGGGTTTCTTTTTTGTATATTTAGTCCCTCAGGCCCGAAAAAGGAATAAAATTATACCTGAGGATAATCTTCTAAAGAATGGGAATTCAATAGAGTATTCCTTTGTTCATACAGTTGACCGTCCGGACCAAAAAAGGGGTAAACTACCGCCGGACAGATGTGACTTCAAATTTCAGTTTAACGAGCGTGAAGGGTCACATGATCGCTCGGCAATCTTTTCATGTTTAGAGGGTATGAAAAGGGCTTAAAAGGATACCCATTATGTTTTGGGAGTCCAGAGAGTAAGACAAAGAGTGAAAAAAGACCCATGCGAATGAGGCTCAAACTCGTATTCAGGAAAGACTATACAGACTCCCGAGCCTATAGTGTTGTTAGAAATGGCATGGACACCATAATGCAACCATGAACTACCTAGGGCATCCATGTTTTGGCAAGCTCTACCATCAAGTTGCGACACTTCTATAGCAGATATGATGGTTCCTTGTCACAACTAGATGGGATCGATCCTAAATCGTAAGAACAAAAGGCAACGAGATGCAACAGTTGGGATGAAATCCTACCCTATATGCTCAAGTTGATTTTTGAAAAAAAATAAAAATTATGGACCGTCAACATATATTTTTTATTTTATTTTTTGAAACTCAATGAAAATTGTCCCAATACCTGATCAAATCCCTCCCATATAACTCCTGAACCACTCAAAATGGTTTTTGGTATAAAGAAATTGATAAAGGGGCCCAAAAAAGTGACAAAAAGAGGCCAAAAAGTCTATAAATAGAAGCTGGCAGCTCATTATCACCATTGCTGATTTGGAAATTGACTCTGGAGCCAAAAGACCCCCTTTGCCAAAGATCACGATTCCGAGAGCTACAGTGGACGAAACGGACTTCTGCTTGGACCAAGTAAGTACAAACTCCCTAATCTTGCAATTCAATACTTAATTTATTGCATTCAAGTTGGTTTTGGGGGTGGTCATTGACCTCTATGAGGTCGGCCCTAGGAAAATGCAGGTTGTCCAGGGACAGCCCGCGTGTACCCACGCACAGAGCCAAAACTGCGCGCGGGTACCCGCAACTGTCGCCTCGACAGCCCACAGGTGCCCCCCCGCGTGATGGAAATTTTGATTGAATGAAGACTTAACTCCCCCTTTTTTTCCTTGTGTTTTTGGCAGGATGTATGTTCAATGGAGAGAGAGGGAGCACGAGGCCACCAATGAGGTAGTGGCTGTAGATCTGAACGTTATGGCCGTGCTGACACAGTGTGGCTTGGTAAAAAAAATTATGTGTCCGTTTATGCGCGCTCAACCCAGGCTACTGAATGCCTTGGTTGATTATTGGCACCCAGATGCAGAGGCCTTCATGATAGAGGGGAAATCCTTGGTGCTCACCACCGAGGATATCTACTTTTTGACGGGCCTCTCGAGGAGAGGGGAACCCGTCAACTTTCATACTTTTCCTGCAGGGTCGAGCAAAGTCTCGGAATTGATAGAGGAGTATTGTGAGGTTGGGACCGATCAGAGATCTTCCTCGGTTCCCGTGAGTAGGATTACCAGCCTCGCCCTCCAGACCATTTTATTTCTCATTGGGCGGATTATCGGCTCCGCGGCCGTGCATCAAGCTTCACGTGCACAGATGAACTGTGTGATTCAGTGCATGAATGCACAGATTTTTAACTGGAGTACCACACTACTAGCAAGCATGACAGGTCATTTGACAGCTTCTAGACTGCAAACGCATAGGAACTTCGGGTTTAGGACCATCCTATGTTTGTTCTTCTTTGAGAGAGTTCCATGTTTCAGTCCTCGGTTGACAGTACGAGGACATCCGGCTACTTTCCCCGTGGTGTGCATATGGGCAGCGTTGTTGCCACGGCAGGGTGGTGGGAGGACCACAAAGGCCTTCAATGATAACTTTTTTGCCTGGCTGTCATGGTAGATCCCAGCGATTGAGGATTACCCATATGCAGGGATCGATTTTTCCAGAGATCCAGCGATACTAGTGCCTCCTGGTGAGGAGCGAGGGGAGATGGGTAAGTCTCCACCTGTACAGTTTTTTTTGTTTTCATTTGTATTTTTTATGTCTTTTTGATATATATAGCATGTTTTTGTATAACAAAGTTTTTGATGGGTGGACATTGTATTGCGTGCAGATGTGGGACCCGTGCGACCTACCGATTTTGCTCGAAACAGGCACCGCCCACGGCCAGAGGCCGCAGCTGCCGCCACTGAGGGAGCAGCAGTGGCAGGGAACCTCCCAACAGAGGAAGCCGAGAGGGTTCTTAGGTGGATTGATCGGAACTTCACTGCGCTCACTCGCACAGTTCCCATGGCAGAGATAGAGGACTTGCCACCCTCCATGCAGACTCACGTTGTCGGGGCACCTCGGACATGGGTCCGATTGTTTAGGCGTTTATCCCAGGCTGTAGATGATTATAATAGGGCCCATAGGCCCTGAGCAGACTTTTAAACTTTTAATGTGCCATGAGCACCTTATTGTATATATTTTTTGAGGGCATAATCCCGGTGACTCATTATGGTTCCCACTTGTGAGGCGCTTGCGCCCATCTATGTACTCTGAGGATTTTATGATGTTTATATATGTTTTTTTTTTATTTCTTTTCGTGTCTTATGGATTATGTGTACCAAAATGTATTTACATGTGTGTGATCATGATATTTTTATATGTGAGTGAGATGTCAATCTAAAGTATGATTATCTAGAGTATCTGTGATTTGATTTAGACTCCTAGGAACATGAAAATATGTAATATAATCAAAGTTGTGTTCCAAGAGATGTACCCTAAGGAATCGTCGGTGTAAAGTAGGGTCGTGCATGCAGTATATTTTGTTTAGTTGCGACACAACCAGTTGAGCATCTAGATAGACCCGGAGACGAGAGATACCCAATGAAAAAGTGTCACTAAGCAACTCAATAACTGCACTATACTCAACAACATTGTTTGTGGTGTCACCTAAGCATACACCCCCGGAAGATAACAACTGACCCTATGGTGTGAATATCACCCAACATGCGGAGGCAAGCCTCCGCATGTGTCGACTAGCACCGTTGGCATACCCAACGAACACCTCGGATTCACTTGACATATGCCATAATGACGAAGGATAACATCAATGACACGTCCATAACACGTTTTTAAAAGAAACGTAAAACAGTAATAGTACAAAGACTATACATATGTTACAAAAAGTTACCCACAGTGACCATGCTATGAGTAATACTTCTTGAGGTAGAGCCCATTTCTAGGCTCCGCCAAAGCATTCCCTTCAAAATCAACCAGATGATAAGCGCCCTTTTTTAAAACCTCCTTAATAATGAAGGGTCCGAACCACATGGGTTTAAACTTGCCTACCCCCAGGGGGTCCTTATCTTGGTCGTAAACCAGGACAAGGTCAAGCTCAGAAAAACCCCGAGGACGAACGAACCTATCATATTGACACTTGACCTTATGTTGATGAGCTTCGTTGGCCAGGGCCACATCGCAACATTGTTCATCAAGATGCTCAAGGTGTACTAACCGTGCTTCAAGTGGAGAAGTGTCTGGCAATAACTGTACTGCCAATTTCAGAGATGAAATTTGACATTCAATGGGAAAGACTGCCTCCAGCCTGTAAATGAGTTGGAAAGGTGAGAAACCAGTTGCAGTCTTAACTGAGGTTCAGTAAGCCCATAATGCCGAGTATAACATCAAATGCCAATTTGACTTGGCTGAGTTGATAGTTCGTTGTAGCATCGTCTTGAGAGTTTTGTTAACAACTTCCACCTGCCCATTGGCTTGGGGATAGTAAGGTGAGGAATGTTCTTGCCGTAACCCAATATTTGATGTTAACTTGGACATCATTTGGTTCTAAAAGTGACTGCCATGGTCAGTGACAATATCTCGTGGGACGTCGAACCATGCTATAATCTGGTTAAATAAGAAGAGAGCTACAGTCTCGCCATCATCTTTAAACGCTGGCATAGCTTCGACCCACTTAGTGAAGTAGTCGACAGCTATGATGATATAGCGGTGCTCCCTTGCTGATGGGGGGTTGCATGTAGTGTAATCAATCCCCCACTTGGTGAAGGGACCAACTGTGATGACAGGAAACATAGGAGCTAGATGTGCCCTCATCTTCCTTGAGAAAATTTGGCACGGATGGCACTTCTTGACTGACTCGATACAATATTTCATAAGTGTGGACCAGAAGTAACCTACTCGTAAAATATTTTGGGTTGTTGCCAACCCAGATAAGTGACCGCCACAAGCTCCTGTATGACAATCGTTGAGCACTATGACGACCTCCTCATGACTAAGACATCAACGCAAGATACAACGTATCATTGAGTATGAGATAGTTCTTGGCCTGATGGAAAATCCGTTGACGCTCATCATGAGAAGCAAAGGTGGGGAACTTCAAGGTTTGGAGATAGATCAATATATCTCCGTACTAGGGGTTTGACGATTCAATCAAAAACATATCCCCCTGGATAGGCGATTCCTCAGGCACAACGTCACCTGACTCAACCGGAAGTTCCAAAATAAGTTCTGCGAAGACCAATGACTTCTTGGAATTTGATGAAACGAAGTCTATGTCAAATTCTTGGAGGATGACCATCCATCTACTGATTTTTCTACCGATAACTCGTTGTGTCAACATGTACTGGAATGGATTCACGACGGCAACGACGGTGGTCTTGCGAAACAGAACATAGTGACAGAACCGTTGAACAGCATGAACTGCTGCCAACGCAAGTTTTTCGAGATGGGTATAATTAAGTTCTGGTCCTATGAGGCCTCGACTCAGGTAATAGATCACGTATTCAGAAAATGAATCATCTTCCTAAACTAAAACCATGCCTATGGTTGACTCTGTGGCAGCTAGATATAATAGGAAATCCTTGTTATAATTCGGTGGCTGCAACAGAGGTGCGGTTGTAAGAGCATGTTTTAATGCGTCGAAAGAGCGTTGAGCAGCTTCGTCCCAGAAAAAGGGAACATCTTTCTTCAGTAAACGCATAAATCCCTTGGTGATTTCGGCATAGTTGGCGATGAAGCGTCGTAAGAAGTTCGCCTTGCCTTGAAGACTTTGCAGTTGTAAGATTGTGCGTGGGGGGGGGCATCTGGACTATTGCCTCCACCTTAAGAGGATCTACCATGATCCCTGTTGTTGAAATAATGAAACCTAACAAACGTCCTGACGTAACGCAAAAGCAATACTTGTTGGGATTCAAGTGAATCCTGAAGTAGCGACAGCATTCGAAGATTAGTTGGAGGTGCATAGGATGATCCTTTTGCTTTCAAGAGCGTGATGCTAAATCATCTAGAGAGGCCTCGACTATATGTTTGAGGTCATGAAACACAAAATACATGGCCCGCTGGAAAGTGGCGCCAACATTCTTGAGACCAAAAGGCATCTTACGATCAGTGAATGTACCCCACAGACAAATGAATGTCGTTTTATGTTGGTCCTCAGTTTTGATTTGGATTTGGTTATAGCTCGAAAAACCATCCATGAACGAAAAGGCTTCACAACCGACGCACTCATCAATAATCTGATCGATGAATGGGGTTGGATAATTATCTTTTGGACATGCCTTATTCAAGTCACGGAAATCAGTACATACACGAATCGTGCCTTGTTTTTTATCGACTAGTAAGGGGTTTGACACCCACTGAGTCAAATGAATCGGTTAAATGAACCCTGCCTTGAGAAATTTCTCAACCTCAACTTTGATGGTTGCTGCTTTCCTAGGATTAACTGGATGAAGTCTCTGTCAAACAGGCTTAGCATCAGGATACGTAGTGATCTCATGTTCAACTATTTTCGGATTGATGCCTGGCATTTCCTCATAAGACCAGGCAAAAACGTCGTGGAATTCTTTGAAAAGATCCGTGTAAATATGAACCTCTTCAGGGGAGCAATCCGCTCTGAAAAATGCGTTCTCCACAACGCCAGGGTTTCGGGAGATGTTGATAGGTATAGTGGCAGCGATAGTCAACATATTCCCCTCAGCATAAATTTCCTGTGTAGCTAAGAGGTTAATGGGACATGTTTGATCTCCCATCATGGTGATAGTGAATTCTCTAGCCTCGATTCGGCTTAACTCTGGGAGGATATATGATCTGTGATGAAGATCCTCCCAAGGTATGTCCGGACTCATCATTGCTTCGATTACAGCTTCGTCAGAAGGCAAGACTAAGTCTAACGAATCGGTGGTAGCAAGAGAACCCTGAGCCCAGATAGGCTCAAGAAGTGGATCCAAATCTTGTGCGGGAGTCAGATAAGGAGTAGATGAAGTTTGCTAGACTAAAGAGTATGCTACTTCGACGGATGACAAGGGAATGGACATGCCAGTGTGCCCTGTCTCATTCATCATGGCTGATAGGGAAGGAAGAATCCATGTATCCTAAAAGTAAGTTGTGCGGAATGATGAAACGTGAAAAATTTCAGCCTTGTGGTGAGTCGATATAAACTTGACATCTCCATGAGGAGGTGGGTAATCGAAATTACCCATCAAATATGGGCACAAAACAACTCCTATGTTAACGACATCGGCTTGAGGATTATCAATCATAGGAACCGCAGATGCCCCCAAGGCTGGGTCAGGTCGAGAGAAGGATAACTGATCAATGGTCACGATCCAGCCTTCATGTGGAAACAATAAGACTCGGAAAACTGTAGCGACCACCGCTTGCATTGCATAATTCCAACTATGACCTAACAAGAGATTGTAGTCGATGAGGGCATCGACTACCTCTACTTCGAGGCACACGGTCTTCCCCCCTAACTGCACAGGGAAAGAAGGAATGATGCCATGCGGTCAGAAAGAACGACCGTCGAATGCAGTGAGGAGAGTAGGTGATGGAGACAACTCAGGCTGACCAATGGCTTTCCAGCATGCTAACGACATAATGCAAGTCGAAGTGCCCTCGTCGACCACCGTGCGGAATATATTCCATGTAAAAGTTTTTTTGGGATGAGCCACTACTATTTGAAACGCGACATGGTAAGGCAGACGAGGTTTCAAGTCAGTCGTATCTAACATGATGGTACCCGGGTTACAAGTCTCAGTAGAGCCTAAATCAGTCAACAAGGCTTTCCTCTGAGTGGGGAAACTTTGGAGTACCTCCAAAGAAGACATAGCACAAGGGGTTTGGGATAAATCTTCCACCGCAAAATAATTCTGGGCGGCCCTTGCGTTTGGATTGTGAGAAGCTCTCTTAAACGCACCTTTTGGAATGCGTGTCATTGTTTCACCCAACCTCTTCTCGATTTGTAGAGGAAGAGATGGGATCTCGGCTTCTTTGCCTTTCTCAGAGGCACTTGGTTTACTATAGTCGTGCGCTCTAGTCATAATTAAAGAATCACTTTTAACCATATATACGTTCGCGGAAGAGAAATTGTTTGGGGGAGGGCAGTTTTCTTGGCTACCCCCTTCGACACTTGTAGAGGCTTGAGTTAAATTTTGCCCATGCTGAAAGGGATCAGTCAACATGGCTTGTTGTTGCTATGTGACAAACTTCTGGGCCTTCACAAGTCGAGAACATAGATGGGTCAGGTGGTCTTCCGCACATAATTTGCACGGATACCTCGCCTTCCTCTTTTCCATGGTTCCCTCGCCAGCATTATCAATGGGTTTCTTATCCCCCTTACCCTTCTTGCATTGTTTTTTCTTCCCTTCAAGCTGCTGGGTGTCCTTTGGGTTAGTCATCTGTATGGAGTGTACTTCCGACGTTTGGGTAGGAGGAGCAGCCAAAGCAGTAGTCTGGCTGGCCACTGAGTGTTGTATAGATAACTGCTGCAATTGTTTTGTCAATTGCTCAGCGGGCTTAGTTTGTTCCGAACCAACGATACCGTCGGCATGTGGTTCGGCTCTTTGTCTGGTTTTATCCAGTATCGATCATGGTGCATCCAGAAAGATGTTGTATAATAGACCAAACTGAGAATAGATAAGCTCAAACTGTTGAGCTGTCATGATGGCATCTTCTTCGGAGAAAACCCCAGAAGTTGCAACGTCTTTGGATAATTGCGGTACTAAAGACTTAAGGAACCACTCAAGAAGGAATGCTGGTGGAACTGGTACTTTGATTAGACTCTTTCGACGTCACCACTCTTGGATATGATCAGAGATATGGTATGTTGTCCTCTACTCGAAATTGGCTAGCAACTCTATGCCGGCGTCGTATCTCATAGGTAACTGGAAATGGTTAAGGAAGGCCATCGCCAGTTCGCCAAAAGAAGAGTATCGTGAACGCTCAAGCTCTATGTACGATTTTGCGGCACTCCCAATAAGAGTGCATTGAAACAATCGCAACTGGACAGAGTCATCTTTCAGTGAGTTAGATGAACACCAAAGGTGGAAAGTGGTCACGTGATCACCTGGATCTTCGTTAGGCTTGGCCTCAAACTTTGGAATGTTCGAAGGAAACTTCGTTGGCATAGGAGGCCAACGCAGATCGTGACAGATAGGATCATTTAACAACCGTGTCAAATCTGGCAAGTGTAACGTCACCAAGAATGGTAGTTTTGGTTGTTGCTGATAGCCTGCATAAAAGGGTCCTGGAGTTTGACTGGCACCAGGTTGCCAGGAAACGTTTGGCTGCTGGCTCGGATTCTAGTAGAAACCATGGCCCTGACCAGCGTAATGGTTTTTCATCTGCGGAGACATCATTGGTTGATTCCCCATAAAGGACATAGGATGTTGGGCATTCATCATGTTTGACGAACTTTGGGAAGGATTACCACATGTCGGTCCCGATGGGAGAGGCATAGAAGTCTGTCCGGGGTTCCATTGACTGTGGAAAGAATTACCCCAGAACGACATTCCAGAGGAAGGAACGAATCCTTGTCCTGAGTTCCAAGGTCCTTGTATATGTGCCCCTGGCACAGGAATAGTACCCTGTGCCAGAGTGGACTGTCCAAAAATGGGTGTGCCCTCAGATGGGAAAATAGTAGATACGAAAGTGTTATTACCAAATGTCTCGTTCCAAACAAACTATGACAAACCTACCAGCTGAGTTTGCGTAGGTGTTCCTTGACTTCCGGCTCCAAAAAAACTTGTGTGTGTAGGCTGCCCGGTGGACTTCTGATGCAGACCACCGAGTGAAGGGGACAAAGGAGATATATGACCTCCAGCGTAAGGAAAAGCATTGAAAGGGACAGGAATGCCTCCAAGTTGACCTTGCAGAGGATCGTTAGAGCTCCCTGCCCCCAAACCCAAAGTCTGTAAAGTGGAGTGAGTGAGTGCAGGACTTGTACCTGAACTGGGCATACCGTATGAAAATGGAGGGCCAATCACACTAGGTGTGAAGGGAGGTGTGGCCGCCACGATAGATGGGGTCGGTCCACTATGCGACGTAGTCGCGGCCGAGACCATGGTGGCCCGGACCGCCGACAGAGGCAAGTTAGGAGAAGATTCTCCTGTGGTAGCAACGGTGATGGGAATGGAAGAATTCCTAGAAGAAGTAACAGTGTTTGTTTCCATAGCTGTGTGAGGCACTGACAGGTGTTCGTAAAATTGAATTGGAACAATCACTTACGGCCAAGTATCAGTGTTTGAGGTTTCAACCAATCCAAGATTGGTGGTCGATTCCTCCGGGAGTTGTTCGGGCTCAATGGTTGGTAACTCGGTTGCTTCGAAAGACCCTTGTTGGTCTAACTTCCACCTCAATGGTGGCGGGGGTGGCTCCGGTATAACCGGCGGCAAGCCCAGAAGCCTTCGTGATCAGCGGAGCTCTGAATCCTCCACTGTGTGAGAAGATTCATGACACGCAAAGGTATTCTACATGAACAAACAGTAAAACACACTAAAATAAGCCCCTATGAGATAAGACAAGCAAACACTAACTATTTTGAAGAACAGTTACAACAACGAACACTAGAGCAACTTATCGGTGCAAGTGCAACTCGAATACGGAAGCACCCTCTGGGTATACTCTGCAAAGTGTGTCCCAATGTTTGTCTTAGGTATCGCGTTATACCCCCACAGTCACCTATGTATGTCCCTAGAAAATATTGGAAACTAGTTTGCCAGCACGTGAACAGTCACCAGGCGGGTACAGTCGATAGTCGGGTAGACCACAAAGAGCAGGGTATCAAGCCCGAAACCTATCAAGGGTATCAAGAGAAAATGGTCTGGAAGACAACTGAGGATCTCGAACGGATTCGAGACCCACGAAGCTCCGTGGAAAATTCAAAAAACGGAATCCCTCAACAAATCCTCGATATGTGTTCTCCACTACACTCGGTCCAACTTTGGAGGGGTTATCTCCGCTACCTTTCCTTATGCGACCTTGTGTTTAGCCCATGTGTTAGAGGGGGGTCCCGAATAAATTTCCGTAACTGGACTTCTACACTCCCTTTGACAAACTCCAATGTTTGGTTTGAGTGGCCTTGGAGAATTTACTCTCCAACCTATTCCAAGGCCCTAGTCCTGAGCTAGTGTATGTACCCTACAAACAAAAAGTCTAATATTTTTTAATTAGCGTTGCTTTTAATGGGATTTTTTACGTCATAAGGTATGAAGGTGAAACTGATGGTGTGTAAAGACTCAAAGAAAAATGAACAAGAAATGCTTGGAAACAAAAACTTTTACAAAAAATGCAAAAACCAGCAACTTTTCGATAAGAAAGACTTCTTTTCTTTTGGAATTTTCTAAGATTTCATGCAAAAACTTATGAAAAAATACTTCTTCCCAGCTACTGATGCAACAACACAATCTTCAAACTAAGAAGAAAATGAAGCAAGATAAATTTTTTTTTATTTAATTGCAAAAAGATGCAACAAAGGGAAAATGCTGACAAGCACAAAACCAAGAAAACAACAATAAAAATTTTGGCTTAAAACGCAGATAGCAAAGAATCAGAGCAAAGACACGAAAAATCAATCAAGAAATAAATGATTCTAACACTTGTCTAAAAACCATAAAAAAAAATTTTCTTTTGTCTTTTCTATCAAAACATCAACTAATAAAAACACCGGCTAAGGATAAGAGGCCCTAACCTGTTGACTGTGCAGCCCCAGACTCAAACCCCTGATAGGAACACTTCTCGCCACAGGAAGGGATGAATGTCCCACCCAGGCTGAAAAGCAACCAATCAAGCCCGTGACTGTCACTGAAACAACACGCGTGCAAACGCGTGCTGAGCTATAACAACGCGTGGGTACCTGCGGGCTAAACTTGAATAGGCCGCGGGTCTGTATAAAAGCTAAGACAAACAAAACACAGGCAGCCCAGACTTTAAAAAGGCCTTTGGTATTGAAAACCAGGGTCTCTAAAAGGCTTGGATGCTTCTACTTTAACAGAAAAGGAAACTGAATGCAAAAGAGAACAAACACAATAAAGCAGATTGAAAACAAGATAGTAAACTAGCAAGACCCAAACAGGATCCAGAAATCCCCCTGAGAAGGTAAACTTCTGACAGGGAAGAGGAGACTGCCTCTCAAGCTTTCTGAGTCCTACATGCTACTGAAACCGCTGCAACAAGCATTCAAACGTAGGCTACAGAAGGTTAGGGCGTGGGTTACACGCGTGCAGGACTTCTTCAGGCCGCGTGTACCTCTGTGTGTCCCGATAATAAATGTCAAGCACAGTCAAGGAAAAGCTGGTATTAAGAACCAGGTTCCCTGCTAGCTCTGATCTAACAGAAAACAAACAAACAAATAAGAAGAAAATATAATTCCTTTAACTACCCAAAAACCTCAATGAAATCCGAAAACCCTAAGAGTAATATCCCCAGCGGAGTCGCCAATTCTATTGTTGGGAAATAATACCCTACGGACTAACAAGCTAGGGCTGAACTTGTATGCAAATCATGACCTTAAAGAAAAACACTTTTAACCTATCACCCCAATACTCAAACCCCTTTTTCACACACAAGCATGGAAAAGACCTACTAACCTTTTTCTATCGATGTTTGATGTATATCCTCCATTGCGCTTTATCCGTTTGCTCTCGCTTCTCCTTCCAAAGACAATCCTGCAATCAAGACAAAACACTACGCATGCATGCTATTTTTATACCTAAGGATTAGAGATTAAGCATAAATCAAATAAAATATATATCACTCGTGCATTGGGATGGGAAAAGTATTCTTTTATTAATCTCAAGATGTATCAACTTACAATAATGATAGATACCGGCCACCATTCCTCGATCCTTATCCTGGGCTCCTCCTCTTCTTTATCCTCTAACTGCTTTGCTTGAATTCTTCTTAGGCTTGAGGAAAGGCTAAAGGGTTGGGACAAAATGGATTCGGCAATTAGGTAGAGTTTCTTTGTTATCCTTTTCCTCCTCCAAATAGTACCCCTACCCCTTCTTTTATAGGCTAGAAGGAGCTAGGGTTTTGGATGAACTCTCGGCCATGCATGGCTGGGAGTTCCAGTTAATTGACCCAAATCTTTTCGTCCCGTCGACAACTTTCCTGTTTTTGTGCTTTGTTATGTAAACGCAGGTTGTAGTAGGCTAGCCAGCATTCCAACGCATGCAGTAGTAGGCCTGCTAGCGTTCCAACGCATGCAGTAGAGGGTTAGGGCGTGTGCCACTTGATTTAAGAGGGTTTTCAAGGTTTTATTCAGCATGGCTTTAGCAAGGAAGAGACATGAGTTGGCCTGATGCCAAGTAAGCATGTGTGGTGCAATTTAGGGTTATAACAGGGAGAGTGCACAAAAGTGTGCGTACTTGGTCAGTCTATCAACAATCACCATGATGATACTCTTTCCTTCAGACTTTGGTAACCCTATGATGAAATCCATGGAAACCACCTCCCAGTGTTGACTTGCGATGGATAATGGTTGTAAAAGACCAGGGGTCTTAATTGTTTCCACCTTATTTTGTTGGCATGCCAAACATTCTGCCACAAACCTTTGAACATTAGTTTTAAGGCCATCGCCCAAAAAATCCTTCTTGACTCTATGGTAGGTTTTCAAAAATCCTGAGTGCCCTCCTACTGGAGAGGTGTGCAATTCCAATAGTACCTTTTGTTTGAGTTGGGAGTTCTTACATA
>JZKD02S0033157.1:162442-214270 GCA_000966675.3 Picea glauca
GTTGGTCTTCAAACCAAAGTTGGAGTTTCTCCATTCTTGATTCACCTTCCTTGTGTCCTCATCATGAATTTCATGGGATGCATTTTCACTTTCAGGTGTCTTCTCTTCTACAAAAATTTTCAATACTTCCATGAACTTCCCTTTTAAACCATCCATCTTAGTATCCAACTTAGCTTCCATTGAATCCATCTTAGTATTCAACTTAGCTTCCACTGAATCCATCTTATTTTGTAGTTCATTTATGTCCCTGCGCATTTCTTCACCTTCATCAAGAGTCCAAGTAGGATTTTCTGGAGACTTAGTTGGTGTAGAAGTTCCCTTTTTTGGTGGCATGTTGACCAAGTATCACTTTTGAACCTTGATTTTGAGGTGGTTTTGCTAGACATTATTTCTTCTATTGTATCTCCCATGTTTCAGCCCTTCTGGGTACGAAACTTTATTTTATGTAGTTCTCTGATATTTCTTCTCTACAATGCCACAAGTCTGATCAAAATTGGATGTGCCAAGTGGAATTTATGGTAACTTTCCCACAACTTGTTGATTTTTGTCCTTTCCAGGAGATCTCCCTTGTATAGAGTGCCCCGCACCAAATAATTGACATGAAATTTTGAAACTCACACCAGAAATACTAAAGACTGTCCAAGATCTAATGAAACCAGTCCCACTCAATTTGGATACTCTAGGAATAAGTTATGATTGTTTTTCCTAGAACACCTTCTTGAGACTAGTCAATAGGACTAGTCAGATACCCTATCTTACACAAGGTGTATGTACAGATTTAAGATGACCCAGAAGCTGAAATTTTTACCACATATAAATTACTAATTTTTTCAAATAGCCTCAAAATTTTAGGGTCTGAAATGTTACGAAAAAGTTTTTATAGAGAAAATTCCGCAATGACTCATTTCAGGATGATTCCAAAACCCTATCTTGTGTGGGTTGTATCTCAGAAAGTATAAGACCTCGAGAGCTAAATTTTGAACCCAACGTACCTTGATCCATATTCTAAATATCGTCCAAGCCATTTCTTCTGAAACATTGTAGAAGCAAAATTATAGTGAAAATGCCAATGTGTCTCAGATGTAGCAAGGAAACCCCAAGACCTTGAGCTCTGATACCATATGTTAAGAACCAAATACCAATATAGCATAGAAAAACCTCAGAAAAAGTACTTAACACCTTGAAATAGATACAATTTCAGATAATAAGCCTCTTCGAGGGGGCAACCTCCTTTTACCCCACTTAAATGTTCAAGTACAAGATGATTCAAAATGCAAATGTCTCCTTGGTATATATAGGAGACTAGGAGGTATAATTACAAGTAATGGCCTAAAGACAACATAAATAAAATAACATTACTAATATAATATGCCCCAATTAAGGGGTAATGAGCCAATATTAGGGCTTAACAAACTTAATCTTCATTTGGGCTACCACTAGATACTTATGAAAGAGGTAGACATTCCCAAGACTGCCTTTAAAACTCATGAGGGCCACTATGAGTTTTTGGTCATGCCCTTTGGCTTGTGTAATGCTCCCTCCACCTTCCAAAACCTCATGAATCATGTCATCTGTCATTTTCTACGTCATGTTGTCTTAGTTTTCTTTGATGATATCCTCATCTATAGAAAAACCTAGACAAACCATCTTGCTCATGTGGATCGAGTTCTCCATCTACTCTCTTAGCACCAACTTTTCCTGAAATAGTCTAAATGTGATTTTGGTACCTCAGAAGTAGAGTACTTGGTTCATCTAGTTAGAAATGACGGTGTCAGGGTGGATACTAAAAAGATTGAAGATATGCAAGACTGGCCTCACCCAAAGACTCTCAAAATCTTGCATGGATTTATGGGCTTAACAAATTATTATCACAAGTTTGTTAAGAATTATGGAAAGATTGCAGCACCTCTCACTCCTCTCCTAAAAAATAACTCTTTCACTTGGACTCCAGCCATTGCTCAATCTTTTCAAACCTTGAATATGTCCATGTGCACCACTCCAGTCCTGGCCCTTCCAGATTTCACAAACACCTTTGTCTTGGAATGTGATGCTTCAGGGAAAGTAATTGGTGTTGTGCTTATGCAAGAGGGTCGGCCTTTGGCCTTTACTAGCAAGGAACTATCTAAAAGAAATATGGGAAAATAAATCTATGAAAATGAAATGTTGGCTATTATTCATGTCGTTGATCTGTGGCACCCTTATCTATTGGGGAAATGCTTCCAAATTAAGACAGACCATCAAAGCCTCAAGTATTTTCTGGACCAATGCATTTCATCCCTAGAGAAAAAAAAATGGGTTACTAATCTCTTTGGATATGATTATGAGATCATTTACAAGAAAGGAAAAGACAATGTGGTTGTGGATGCACTTTCCCAAAAATATGAAGACAAAGGATCCCTTTTTTCTCTTTCCTTCATTGTACCAGATTGGCTCGAAGTCGTTCGGTAGGAATGGCTACAAGATCCCAGAATCTTGCATTTGATCCAACAATTGCAGTCCAATGCTCCATCTTCCCCTAGGCACTCTTGGCTCCATGATGAGCTTTGATACAAAGGTCGTTTGTATTTGAGTAAACAATCAAAGCTTAAATCCACAGTACTTTATGAGCTTCATGCTACAGCCACAGCGGGGCACTCTGGGTTCACCAAAACCTATGATAGGGTCAAGTGTTCTCTTTTCTGGGACGGTATGAAACAAAACTTTTGTAATTTTTTCATTGAATGTGATGTGTGTCAATGCAACAAGGGATAAATAGTCAAATATCCAGGCACACTACAACCACTTCTGATTCCACCTGCTCTTTAGAGGGATATCTCTATGGATTTTATTACATGCTTACCCAAATCAGGAAATAAATCAATCATCATGGTGGTTGTTTATCTCCTTTCCAAGTATGCTCATTTCTGTGCTCTTCAACACACGTTTACAACATTCATGGTGGCTCAAATTTTCATGGATCAGGTCTTCAAGCTTCATGGCATGCTACACTCTATTGTTTCTAATCGTGACCCAACTTTCACAAGAAATTTTTGGCAAGAATTGTTCAAACTACAAGGCACCCAATTGCATCCCAACACATCTTATCATCCTTAGACTGATGGTAAAATGGAAGTTATCAACAAGTGTTTGGAAACATCTTTGAGGTGTTTTGCCTCGGAAAATAAAAATCAGTGGGCTTAATGGTTACCCCTAGTTGAATGGTGGTACAACACTTCATACCATACAAGTACATACATGACTCCTTTTGAAGTGGTATATGGACAGAATCCACCTTCATTTCTCTCATACTTACTTGGTATCTCGAAGGTCCAGGCAGTTGACCAAACACTTACAATTCGAGAGGCTATTCTCTGTACCCTCAAAGATCATTTCGTCATGGCACAAAATTGCATGAATCAACAAGCAGATCAAGGTCACTCGGAACATCAACTTGCAGAAGGGGATCAAGTGTTTCTTCGACTGCAACCTTACAAGCAAAATTACCTAAAGGTCGAGCATTATCATAAGCTAGTGCCCAAATTTTATGGTCCTTATACCATTCTCAAGGATGTGGGATAGGTGTCCTATCAGTTAGCTTTTCCCAGTCATTCGAAGCTAAATCTTGTTTTTCATGTTTCATGCTTAAAGATGGTGATTGTAACTAAGTGCCAAATTCAAACCAACCTTCCCAAGTTAGTTGAAGAAGGATCCATTTGGATACAACCACAAGCAGTTTTGGACTAGCGTGAGCATCACCTGCATCATAGAGATATCAAGGAATTTTAGTCCAGTGGAAAGATACAACTCTAGCAGATGCCACTTGGGAACTAGCTACCATTCTGCAACAATTTCCACATCTCAAGCCTTGAGGACAAGGTTGTTTTTAAGGGGGAGGACATGTTAGTGTCCTAACCCACACATAGGTAGAACAATATATTCAGATGTAATAAATTTCAATATTAATAAGGCCTTGCAATAAAATAGAATAAGTCGAATGTAAGAAGACCTAATAGAAGCTTCTGCTTCTAGAAGGATCTTCCTCTAGATGCTTATTTTGATAGACATATTTAGTATAAATAGGAGCCAAGGGTATGAGAACCCTAGCTGGGATATTATTGTAATAGAGCTCTGCTCGACTAGATTTTTCCCCTTCAAAGAGACCCGTGAACATTGCTCTCAGAATCAAAGTGTTATTTTTGTTGTTATTCTTATATCATTCTAGTGTTATTGTGGTGATTGTTCTGGTTATATTGTTGTTATTCTGCCATTTCTAGCATTTTATTTCTGTTCTGCATACTTTTTATATCTGGTATATTACAAATTAAATATTTGAACCTTCTACAACAATACTATATTTTTGTCCTTTTCAATTATAATTCATTAGAGAATGACTCAACTTTGATGTTCATGAAATGGAAATAAACACTCTGCACACCACACAATGATGTAAATTGAAATGCCACACATTAAAAATATCAAACCCAATTGAAATGAAAATACAATAACTGTAAATGAAAAACATTAGTATGGAAAAAGAGGCCTGTAAGGTACCAAATAGTAATATGAAAAGTTAGAGCACAAATATTATCAAAGTATTTAGCAGAAGGAAACATAAAAATAAACACAATAACAATAGGTGCCAAAACATGATACCTTTATTAATTATGGAAAGCAATGTTCGCTTTCCTCTTCAAAAAGGAAACCTTCAATAGAGAAGATCTTCAATACAAATAATTTCACAAATAAACCCTTGCAATCCTTTATACCTTTATATATACTACTTATCTTCTTGAGAACATTCTAGAGAAGAAAATTTCTAGAGGTGGAACCTTCTAGCAAGTCATCCTACAATAGTTGTGTTCACATGATTACATAGTCATTATTTACTAATCATGGTCTCTATTTTATAGAAATAAAAATTATTCTATCTAATTGAGGATTTAGGGATCTTAGGACCCTAACATGTCCTCCCCCTTAAAGAATAGCCTTGTCCTCAAGGCTTGAGATATGGGAAATATTGTAGACTGGCGATTGTCTCCCATGTGGCATCCACGATCCGTGTATCATTCCACTTTATTAAAACATTATGAATAATGCACCAATGAAGATGATGTTGGCATTGGGACAAGATAGATTATGGCCAAAACCAAATGGGACCTTCTTCATCCAATTCATGGAGACTATTTTGAAATTGGCACTTGGATCCAATTGATTTCTTTAGTCAATAGACATGAAAAAATGGATGGATCTTGGATTAACGAGGATAATTTGTAATCCATGAGAGCCATGCACTTGATGATTGTATAGGGGCCATAAAAATTTGGAGAAATATTTTGGAAATGGCCTTGTTTGAGGGAATTTGTTTTATATGATTGTAGATGAAGAAAGAAATGATCCCCTTCAACAAAATGGAATTCAGAATGACACTGATTAGTTTGTTTCTTAATTTTATTATGAGCCATGACCAAATTGTCTTTTAGAGTGCATATAATGTCAGCTCAAATTGTAATGGTTTTTTCCACATCCTGGACCTTGGAGACACTGAATAGTTAAGATAATACGGAGGGGGAATTTGAACATAGACCACCTCAAAGGGATTCATGCGAGTGGCACCATGGTAAGTATTATTGTACCACCATTCAACCAAGGGTAACCATTGAACCTGTTGATATTTTTTTTCATACAAAGAACCGGAAATAGGTTTCCAAGAAGTTGTTGACAACTTTAGTTTGACCATTAGTTTGGGGATGATAGGTAGTATTGAGATGCAATTGGGTTCCCTAGAGCCTAAAAACGTCTTTCCATAAATTACTTGTGAAAGTTATATCATGGTTAGAGATGATAGATTGGGGAATTCCATGTACTTTGAAGATATTTTCCATGAAAACTTGAGTCACTATGGAAACATTAAATGGGTGTTCGAGGGCACATAAATGAGCATATTTGGAAATTCGATCCATCACAACCATGATGATTGATTTATTACCATATTTGAGTAATACAACAATGAATTCCGTATAGATATGTGTCCATATAGTAGGTGGGATAAGGAGAGGTTGTAGTGTGCTTTGAATTCTATCTATTTCTCCCTTGTTGTGTTGGAAAGTATCACATTCTACCACAAAAGTGTGTATGTCCTGCTTCATTCATTCCTATAAAAAAGAATGTTTGATCCATTCATAGGTTTTATGAAATTTAAAATGTCTTGTTGATATTGAGGAATGAATTTTAGAGAGAATAGTGGATTTAAAGTTGTATTTTTTTTCTCAAATACATGAGGAATTTATAGTGGAGCTCCTCATTTTTTGAAGTGTATCTTGAATATGCATTAGTATCTTGTAGCAGTTGTTGGATATGTCTAGAAATTTTGGGATCTTGTAACCATTCATGGTGAATTTATTTCAACCAATCATCTATAATGAAGGAGAGTGAAAAGAGGGACCCTTCTTCTTCATATTTCCCGGAAAGAGCATCAACGACCACATTCTCATTTCCCTTCTTGTAAATGGTCTCATAATCATAAATGAACATTTTGGTCAACCACTTATGCTGCTCAGGGGATGAAGTCCACCATTCCAAAAACTATTTGAGGCTACAATGATCATTTTTTATTTGTAAGCATCGCTCAAGCAAGGATGTCAAATATTCACCACATGTAAAATTGCCAACATTTCCTTTTCATATGTGGATTTTCCCAAGGGTCACTTAGAAAGTTTTTTATTAGTAAATGCAAGGGGCATACCTTATTGCATGATAAATACACCAATTCCTTCCCCCAAGGCATCACACTCCAAAAAAAAAGTCTTTGTGAAGTCAGGCATATCTAGTATTGGATTTATACACATAGCCTCTTTCAAAACTTGGAAGGATTTATTGATGGTCGCATTCCAACTGAAAGTAGTTTTCTTGAGGAAAGTGAGTAGGGATGCAATGTTTCCATAATTATGGATGAAATTTCAATATTATCTAGTTAAACCAAGGAAGCCTTGCAAACATTTAGGATTCTTAGGGCCGGTACAATCCTTCATAGCTTCGATTTTCTTAGAATCCACTCGAACACCATATTTACCAAAAATACGGCCCAAGTATTCTACTTCAAAGGTCCCAAAGGCACAATTGGAAATTTAGATAAAGATTTGATGATGAGAAAGAAGGTGTAAGACCCAATCCACATGGGAATTATGGGCTTGCTAACTTTTATTATAAATGAGGATGTCCTCAAATATTACATGTACAAATTGAAAAAGAAAGGGTAAGAAGATATTATTTATGAGAATTTGGAAACTGGAGGGTTCATTACATAGGCTAAAAGTCATGACCAGGAAATCATAATGGCCCTCGTGAGTACAAAAGGTAGTATTGGGAATATAGTCCTCCATGCAAATTTGGTGGTAGCCAGAACACAGATAATTTTTTGTAAAGAATTGAGCACCAGGAAATTTATCCAAAATTTCATCATTGACACGAATGGGAATTTTAACTTTGATGGTAATTTTGTTGAGAACCAAAAAATCATGCACATGTGTCAAGTAACTTCTATTTTTAGTACCACGACCAATAGATATTGCTACAACCTTATTTTCCACCCTAGGGTCTCATGAAGGAAAAATTAATGATATTATGGTGAGAAGAACTCTTCTTCCCGGGTGTCAGTGATTTTTTAGGATGATTTCTATTGATCCCACCGATAAGGAGTGACCAGTCATTATTGAGCTCCTTTACAACATGAAACCTACTTTCATGGGAAAATGAGGAGGAATAATTTTACAAGTATATGTTGTAATATTTTCTAGAGGAACTTATTCATACAGATCAGTCTTCTGATCACGTTAGACTTGCTTGAGTGAGGGTTGAGGAGGATAAAGAGAAAGAAACACAAGGAGGAATGTGTCATTTGGTCAAGGTAAAATGACATTGATTTACTTCTCCATTTTCATAATATAGATCTATGTGTTTTCCTCTCTGTATATTTTTTTATTCAACTACAAATGATAGATTTGATCTCTCCTTGAGTAGATCATATTAGATCTAGACTTATTATGTCCTAACACTTGGAGAATTTGTAGACTGGTGTATGTTCGTCACTTTTTTGTAGGAATAATATTGTAGGATTGGGAGATGAATATAAGAATCTACATCAACTAGGACATATGACGAAAATTTTCATTAAAGAGGTATGCCACTCTCTCTCTTAGTATAAAAAGGAATCAATTTGTTTAGATCTAGGGAAAACATATAGTTATCTATATTTGTTGTCTATATTGGACCAAGGGTAGGTACAAGGGAGTTCTATCTTATTTGTAGGATAGATTTATATGTAACATATATGAATAAGGGCTTGTACTAGGGAAAATGACACCCGCAACTAACATTTATTGAACAAATTTTCCAATCTCTTTTTTCTGAGTGAATCAATGGAAATAAGGGAGAAAATTGGGGGGAAAACTTCCAGGTACAAGTGGGATGGAGTGATAATGGGGAATTTCATCCCTTGGTTATGGAAGAAAGAAAATATTAGGGTAGAAAATTCAAAATGTGAACTGCGCGGAAGACACGGTGACTAATGCTGGGTCAAAGTGAGAAAAAGAGAAGAAAATACGGAACAAAGTAAGAGAAAGAAAGTCATTGGACGAGGAGATCAAGGATGATATATCAACAAGGAAGAGGAATCATGGACAACTCATAAAGAGAAAGAAGATGTCAATAGATGCTTTAAATCACCACGCGTGAAGGAAGGCAAGACGGGATGGTGAAGCCCTAAAAACAAGGGTCAAGTTGACCTAGGGTTTTGGACACTTAGGGTTTTAGTATATATGGTTTTGACACTTAGGTTTTAACCTAAGGGTTTCTGAGAGCTATTGTAATGTATAAATAAATTTATAAAGGAGCTGGGATGGGTTGGTGCTAAGTTGGTTGAGAGTCCATTGTTGTTGTTGGATTGTGTGAGTACTATTGTGTGAGAGAGAAGTGTTTTGTGTGAGACCCTTCTGGTATTGTAACATCTTCATCTGGGTGCGTAGGGAGGGGAGAGAAAGAGAGAGAAGAAGAGAAAATATGCTATCCAAGAGCGTAGATAAGAAATGTATGCTTCCATATTAATATATCATAAAGCATATTTATGTGGACATAGCCCTAGGGAGATGGTGAACCACGTATATCTTGTGTTATGTGTGATTGATGATCTTTTCTTTGTCATTGGATATGATGCTATTGTGATATTGTGTTAGATATGAAATATAACTTGTGCAGTAGGTTTAAGGAGGATAAATAATAACTAGGATATTGTGTGTTGTTTCTATGAATCCACTCTACATTTCCTCTGGCTGTAGACACATGTGTCCTTGAACCCGCTATAGCTAATTCAGGTGAGAATGCATCTGCTTCGTAGGTGTTGCTGGAAGGGATAGTAGTTAGGGCTTGTTGGTGCATTATTAGAGTTGAACCCTGGCTGTGCCCCTGTGACAACAAATGGTTTTGTTGCTAGGATAGGAATCTTCTTGAGGGAATGTCAAGGTGGTTTCCATCGAAGATAGAGATTCAAAAGTGGATAGAAGATCAAGAAAAGGACTTCTCTGAAGCCCAGAACAAGAACCCTAATCTTAGTACAGAGGATTGGTTGGGAATATATATCTTTACTGATATACATGATATTTTCTTTGGAGGAATCCATCGGGAGCTATATGAGTGGATAGCTAGGTTAGCAGATACCCAGTTCGAAGTCAAACTCAGACCACCTGTTGTTTGGACAACAACATTGATCAAGAAGGTCAAGAGAGTTGATAACGTCATGTCAAGAGCAATAGATCACTGGTTTGATAGCACCATTGGAGGGTATATCACTGAGTTTGTTGTTGACAAAGTGGAATCGTATAGTGAAGAAAAGAGATATTTCTTTAAGGGACCTAGAGGAAAATTTTTACATTTTCTGAAGTTAAAGACCAAGATGTTATTGCATGAGAAGAACATCTTGAAGATAAAGTAATCGAACATATCGAAAGAGCTAATGTTCAAAAATTTAGATAGCGACAATGACTCAGAGGTTGGACATACATGTAGTGGGAGAGTGTTCAAAGAAGTTCATCTCACAAACTTTTTTAAGCAGAACTACAAAGACAAAGGGTTCTATAGTGAAGAAGAGGCAGATCTAATAGACAAAGAGCATTCAGAATCTGCTAGGACAGAGGAACCTCACCAAGAAGATCCAGAAACTTCAAGAACTACACTGACTGTTGAAGTAAGTACTATTATTCCTCCTATTTCTTCAGCAACTTTAAGTAACCAAAATAACCTAAGTCATCAGAACGCTCAAAGAACTGTCACTATCATCCCACCACATACTTAGTTAGGAAACCTAGGAAGATCTATGACAGGTGAGATGAGGTTACCCACCTTTAGAGGAGATGGATTTGAAGATCCCGATCAGCATTGGTTTCTATGTGAAGCTATGTGGAGTATTAAGAATATCACCGATGAAGTTGTCAAACGAGCTTAGTTCGGTACTACCCTAAGAGACCATGCACTGAGCTGGTACATGAAATTCATCCAAGGAGCTGCACCTAAACCATTGAACGCCATTAATATTGCGCTAATTTCCAAATTCAAGAAACCTAAGTTAGAGTTGCAGTACATTACAGAACTAAAATAAATCAAGTAGAGAACAGTTGAACCTGTGTGGGATTTTGATCATAGATTTAAGACCTTAACATGCCATTTGAGTTTTCATATCCCAGATGAGAAGAACAAGGAATGGTTCATTACTGCCCTCTTACCACACATCAGAGTTCCTTTGATGCAATAGAAGATTGCTTTGCAGGCTAAGGAATTGGAGATCACCATGAAATTAGAATCATACCCTATGGGAGAATCCATCTCAGGTATGAGTCAAATCTTGAGTCAGCTAACTAGCTTATCACTGCAAGTCGAGGATATGAAGAAAAACAAGGGAAAAGATAAAAGAGAAGACATCTGGTGTATCATATGCAAATTAGAAGGCCATGAGAAGGAACATTGTCTCTTATTTCATGAATACTTGGCCTCTGGATATCTGAGCCCTTTGAATCAAGTTACCCTACCCTGGTGCGAGGTATGTAGAAATCGACATCACCCTGGTGAATGTTACTATATGGAAAAATATTTCTAGACACCCACAAATATATATTTCACATTCTGTAAGTTGGTAGGACACAATGATAGGGTATGTAGGGCTTACAATATCATGCATGAAAATTTGAGGGATATATACAAAATTCAACGTGAAGTACAACAAGAAGGAAGCACTGCACAATATAATTCCCTTGGGAGAGGAAACTTCAACCCTCAAGGTGGATTCTGAAGAAGAGGAAGACAAGGAGGTATGGGTTGAGGTCAAGGACACGTCATCTGTTATAACTGCACATAACCAAAACACTTGGCAAGGGACTGTCAGAACTCTTGTACCACTTGAAACTATTGCAACTCATTCGAGCATGTTATTGAGGAATGTCCATCATTATTGGATAAGCTTCAGGAGAAACGAGGAGGAAACTAGTAAATACAACTAATCAAAGCATAACCTTGTGGATAAGATCCCAGAGTCATTGTTATCACATGAGGAGGCATTTTTATAAGAGAATATAGTGTTATCCAAGGAAATACTACATAAGAATCAGGAGTCAGGAAAGCTGCAGAGAAGACACAAAAGTTTGACCTGAGGAAAGAGAAGTAGATATTTGAGGAAGCAAGAAATGAATTTGGAAGAGATCAGGATTCTTCATCAAAGTTTCAACCAGAAGTAAGAGAATATGGAATGCCTATGGAATTTTATCAGCTTCACCCGGAGATGGAAAAAAGGTGAGTAAACTTATTAGTTTCTTGTATGCGTTTATTGAGTTGGTTAAAGATGAAAAATCCATACAAGAAATACAAAATTTGGTCAGAAAATATGAGATAGAAAGGGTAGATCCTTTGTTGAATAAATAAGTACATCAACTATCTAAAAAGAGAAGGAAAAATAAAGAACTACACCTTAATGATCAGATTGGAGAGTATGATATAGACTATGTGGTCCTCGACTTAGGTTCGGAGGTCAATGTCATGAAGATGTTGGCATGTTTTATAGGCAGTGTATGCTTGTCATTGATGGAAAGTACAATAGCAATGATGGCTTGAGTACAGGAAGGATGTGCTAAGAAGGCACCAGAAGTCTTTTGGGAAGAAGCTGCAGAGAAAGCTCAACAAGATCAGAGTATGCAACGATGGATCTCATTGAATATTTCCCGATGAACGTCAGATATGAGTCTGAGGTCTGCCCAATGTTGGATCTAGGATAACTTACACACTCTTTAACAAGCAAGGTGAAATGCGAAACCCCGAAAAATCACCTCAACAAATACCCCATTTCAGATTTTTGGTTCCCGGGAGATGGAGAAGTCAAGACTCAAGACTCTCCAACACAGGAGTCTTGAAGTCGTGAAATGCGAAACCATGGAATCGAGAAATAGGCACATCGCTCAAAGTTTCGACTACCGGAGTTTTGGATACCGAGAGATAGGGATGTCATGAATTCTCATCATCAGAAGTCTTGAAGTGATGAAATGTGAAATCCCAAAACCCAAAAAAAGGCACATCACTCGGAGTGTTGGATACTGAGATTTCGGTTACCGGGAGATGGAGATGTCACAGAATCACATCATTAGGAGTCCCGAAGTGTCGAAATACTAAAAACAGAAGTCAAGAAATAATAAAGACTCCATACCGAAGTTTTGGATACCAGGAGTAGGAGGATTCAAGAGTAAAGACTCTTGATCAGAGGAGTCCTGAAATCTTGAAACCCGAAGTCACAAAATGTCACAGACAAACTCTATTTTGAAATTTCGGTCACCACGACATGGAGAGTTAATAAACTTTACCACATAAATAATGAAATGTCGATTCACTGAAATGAGAAACGTTGGAGTACCAAACCATTGATCTGACTCTGTTTCGGAGTTCCGGATACAAGGAGTTGAAGTGTCAAAACACTTCACCACAAGAGTACCGAAATGACAAAGTGTCGAAATGCGAAATTGCGAAATGCATTTTTTGAATAAGGATATGGTCACAACCATTGGTCACATCACCAAGAGATAGAGGAAAGAGCTAGTGAAACCAAGCTTCATTTCATGGATCGCGACATGGAGTGTCGAGACACTTGATCACATGAATCCTGAAATGTCAAAGAGAAGAATTCCGAAATGAATGAAAGACTAATGAAATTCATCCAACGGTGTAGATGAAATTGAATTAAATCAAAGGGCTACTGTTGCACATCACAGTGTAACTTTCAAAAACCATTGATGGTTTCTGCTAGAGGACTTGAAGACACTTTGGGTTGATTGACAGAGGAGGTGAAGAATCTCAAGGGATCTGCAATTAGAACACTAACTGTTCGTGGAGGCAATTGATAGCTGGATGAGCATTGGAGCCTATAACCGCAACAGAGTAGTTGAGCTCGACTGTAACAGAAGATGAAGAATCTCAACTGTTGTTAATGCGAAGTAACTTGATTATGACACCCAGTGATGATGGACACATGGGATGGACAAACAAAGAATCTGAAGAGTTTCCATGATGAACAATCAGAGCACTCGACATGCAGAGCATACAGAACCATTAGATACAAGGCATGCACAAGATGCACAGAGAAGTATAAGAATGTCGGAAAAAAAGAAGAGATCGGTGTGGTTGCAATGGTGAGTGATGAATGTGTGAAGAAGGAAGTGGAGGGAAGAATCTAAAATGGAAAAAAGACAAAAGGTGCATGGAATGGGAATGGTGCAAAGAGAACAAGAGGAAAAAGAACATAAAGTGTAATGGATGCGTGCAGGAAGACAATGAGGAAGAAAGAGCAACGAAATCTTGCAGAATAGTGATGAGACTGGTAAGTTGTTTTTGAACACTATATCACTATAATAAGTTTCAGTAACTCATATTCATAAACCATGGTGGTAGGGAGGTGCTAGGGAGGAATGGTGTCCTCAGAGGTTCAAGTGGGTGCTTGAACACAGGGAGTTATAGCTTCCATCTAGTTGGTGCTAGAGAAAATAGGGAGTTGGTGCTTCCTTCTAGTTGGTGCTAGAGAAACCAGGGAGTTGGTGTTTCCTTCTAGTTGGTGCTAGAGAAAATAGAGAGTTGGTGCTCTCAGCAAGTAGCAGCTTGCAAAACAGAGGTTGCATCCTCATTATGAGTTGGTGCTCATATGTATGATAATGTAAATAATATAAATAATACTTATCATATAAAGAAGAAGAGGTTTTTGCCCCTTATGGGTTTCCTTGGGAAGCATCTGTCTCTGTGTATCTCATATATGTGACTAATGTTTAATGTGCCATTACTTCTGTCCCTGCATTATTGTGATTATCATTGAGTGCCTAGTAAAGAGCTTAAAAAGAAGCATAATTGTTTAATCATGGTAACAACTGATTCACCCCCTCCCCCTCTCAGTTTCTCAACAATTGGTATCAGAGCCACCCCCTTTTATCTAAGGGCAGATCCTAGAGCTTAAACATGTCAAGCCATGAAGGAAATTCAACCAATAAGGCCCCTCTATTCAATGGAACAAGCTTTTCCTTCTGGAAAGTTAGAATGAGAACCTAGATAATGGATTTACGTGCAAACGTCTGGGATGTGGTAGACACTGGTTATGTAAATCTAGTTGTACTAGCTAATAAGGATGACAATATATAATTTACCTTCAACACTAAGGCTATGAATTCTATCTTGAGTGGGCTTGCAGAAGAAAAATTCATAAAAGTTATGCACCTAGGAACTACCAAAGAAATGTGGGACAAAATCATTAGCAGTTATGAAGGTAATGAAAAGGTAAAGGATGCTAAGCTTCAAACCTACAGAATACAGTTTGAATAGCTGAAGATGAAGGAAGATGAAACTATTGGAAAATACTTTCTGAGAGTAGAAGAAATGGTAAATCCAATGAAAACACTTGGTGAAAAAATTGAGGAACCTTCTTTAGTTCAGAAAATCTTGAGATCTCTCCCAGATAGGTTCAACCCTAAGGTCTCTGCTATAGAATAACTTAATGATCTAAAAACCTTGGATTTTGATAAACTTCTAGGAACATTGACTCCATATGAAATGAGAATAGTTAAAGATAAACCCACCTCCAGAGAAACATCATTTAAAGCAGACAAGAATGAGGATTCTGAGCCCGATGAAATTGAATCAAAATTTGTGAAGAGACTGAAGAAGGGATCAGGCAAATACAAAGATAAAATTCCTTTTAGATGTTTCAACTATGGTAGGATAGGTCATTTTAAAAATAAATGTCCCCACAAAGGAAAGGATCAGACATGTGATGATGAGGAGAAGTACAAACACAAAAATTATTGTAAAGAGAATAACTTTAAGAAAAAAATTCTTTGCGTAAACAATGATGATGATTCTTCAGATGATGAAGACAATGACTCCTCTATTGAAGATAAACTAAATGAATTCATGCTTACGGACAAAGACGATTATGATAATAACAACTCAGGGAGTGATGTTAATGAAGAAGAATTTGTGGTTGACATGGAAGGAGAACTGATCAGTGCACTAGAAGAGATTGACAGACTAAGAATCAAGAACAAAAAGCAAAGACAATTGTTGATACAGTTTGAGAAAGATAGTAAAAAATTGGATGAAGACCTTGTCCTACTAAAAGTAGAATTAGAAGAGGCAAAGAAAATCGAAGACATTCTGAAACGATAGTTATGAGAAAAGAAGGCAAGATGTGAAGCATTAGAACAAGAAGTAGTAAAAACTAGGAAAGAGATGGAGAAGTTTCAAGCCTTGTATAATCAAAATATGTTAAGTATCAAAGCCTCATAAGAATTAGCCACCATCTAGAATCAGCAAAGGAATCCAAAGATTAAAACTGGTTTGGGTTATGAAGAGGGATCAAGTAGTGGCAAGCCAAGAAATGAAGAACCCATGAAGTTTGTCAAATGTACAACCAATAACAAAAACAAACCTGTAGAAACAAAGGAAGACAATCATCCACCTAGGATGAGTAAGGAAAAATATGCCAGGAATGAATCTGTAGAACAAAGAAATAATGCACTCACTGCTGAAAGATGTCATCATCATGGAAGAAATCGATTTTCTCAAAGAAGACAACCATTTCCCAGGTACAAAGAATTTTTCTATGGTTATTGTTTCTACTGTTCTCATTTTGGTCACAAAGATGTAAATTGTTCCTTCAGACTTAGACATGATCAATTAAGATTTCAAAGGAATAAATACTTCCCACAACAAAGAATGATACAACCAAGTAACAATCCTTCATAGACTGCAAATTGCCAAATTAAGTCTAGGGACATGGAACTAAGGAGGCCAAGAAATAATCAATAGTTAATGAGTAGACAACACTGCAACAATAAGTTTGACCTATTGAATAATGAGATTGAATGCTACACTTGTCATAACTTTAGACATAAATCTATTGACTATCAGTTAAGGAACTATGAACCGGATTTGAAATCCCCTGCTGAAAATGTCAAGTTTTGGAAGAAGAAGGAAAGTGACAAGTGTGGATTAGTATTGTTCGCTCAAAGTAAAATGAACCCTTGGTATATAGACAGTGGATGATCCAAACACATGACGGGAGACAAAGACAATTTTCTATCTCTAAGTGAAAGCAAATCAGGAAACGTAACCTTTGGAAATGATGCTCCAGGGAAAATAAAGGGCAAAGGGATGGTGAGCTTAAGTAATGGAAAAGGAAAAGTCCAAGATGTTCTACTTGTAGATGGGATGAAACATAATCTACTCAGTGTAATTCAAATGTGTGATAAAGGATGTGAAGTGGTGTTCATGTCCAAGGATTGCAAGATAAAATCTGTAACCTCGAGACAAGTGGTGGCCAAAGGCATAAGGACAGAAAATAATGTATATGCGCTGAAAGAAAATAGAGAAGAATGTCATCTAAGTAGACATGATGAAATATGGTTATGGCATAGGAGACTTGGACATATAAACTTTGACCACTTAATCAAACTCAAAAAACAAGAGGCAGTAAAAGATCTTCCGAGAATATCAAAGCCCCAAGATTCAATGTGTAAACCCTATCAAGTAGGGAAGCAAAATAGGACACATTTTAAGTCCAAGAGATTTAATTCAATAGATAAACCACTCCAACTAGTTCATATGGATTTATGTGGACCATCAAGACAGGAAGGCACAGGGAAAGAAAACTACTTCATGTTGATTATTGATGATTACTCCATACTTACTTGGGTTGCCTTTCTCAAGGAAAAGGCTGAAGCATTTGAGAAGTTTAAAATATTTAAATCTTTAACTGAGACTCAAACATGTAAGAGGTTAAAGGTAGTAAGATCAGACCGGGGAGGAGAGTTTATGTCAAGATACTTCAAGGAATTTTATGATGAGCATGGGATCAAGGGAGAATACACAATCCCAATAACTCCACAACAAAATGGAGTTGTTGAGAGGCAAAACAGAACAGTGCAAGAAATGGCCAGGTCAATGATGAATGAGAAGAAAATTGGCCAAACCTACTTTGTAGAAGCAATACACACAGTATTCCATGTTCTTAACAAAGCTCACCTCAGACCACAAAGTGACAAGACACCTTATGAACTTTGTTTTGGGAGACCTTCTTCAATTAAACACTTCAAAGTCTTTGGGAGTAAATGCTACATAAAGAATAATGACGAGAACCTCGGCAAATATGATGATAGGGCTGATGAAGGTATATTCTTAGGGTATGCTACAAATAGTAAAGGATATAAATTCTATGATAAGAGGCTACATAAAATGGTTGACTGTATTGATGTAAAAGTTGATGAAGGAATGCCAGCAAGAGAGATGTACAGTAATGAGTCTTCTACAGAAGACACAACTAAAGCTAAAGATGAATAGGTCCAAGAATCCGAAAATGAAGACTCAGACACTCAGTCAGACTCAAGTCAACAGTCAACTTCAAATTCCTCCTCCGGAATCATTCAAAAGAATCATCCTGCAAGTCAGATAATTGGAGAAAAAGACAAAGTTGTACAAACCAGGAGAAAGATAATAAAAAACATTGAACAATCTCATATAGCCTTCATATCCATGCTGGAACCCAAGAATTTTAATGAAGCCAGCAAAGATGACCACTGGGTTAAAGAAATGAATGATGAACTTGATTAGATTGAGAAAGACAATACATGGGAGATGGTTCATAGACCTGAAGATAAAAATGTCGTTGGCTCCAAATGGTTCTTTAAGAATAAGTTGAATGAGCAAGGACAAGTTGTCAAGAACAAAGCAAGGTTAGTCTGTAAAGGATATGCTAAGATAGAAGGACTGGATTTTGATGAAACATTTGCACCAGTGGCAAGATTAGAAGATATCAGAAGATTTGTTTCTTGCCTATGTTTGTCATAAAAGGTTTAAAGTCTACCAAATGGATGTCAAGTCATCTTTTCTAAATGGAGATTTAAGTGAAGAAGTCTATATGGAACAATCAGAGGGTTTCAAACTATCTGATAACCCTGACTTGGTATGCAATATGAATAAATATTTATATGGGTTAAAACAAGCCCCTCGAGCCTGGTATCATAGACTGGATACGTATCTCAAAGATAAAGGGTTCAAGAGAGGAACAACTGTCCACAATCTATATATTAAAACAAAGGATAATAATTTGCTCATCCTATTGGTCTATGTAGATGACATCATATTCGGATGTAATAAGGATCCATTGGTACAATGGTTTTCTTCTACCATGGAATCTGAGTTTGAAATTTCCATGATAGGAGAACTGTCATTTTTTCTTGGTCTGCAAATTACTCAAAGGTCTGAAGAGATGTTCATTTCTCAAGAAAAATATCTAAGAGAAATGTTGAAAAGATTTCAAATGGAAGAATCCAAACCTATGGGTACACCTATGGTTACTGGATGCAAATTAAGAAAGAATGATGACTCACTTGATGTTGATCAAAGATCATATAGGTCAATGATAGGTAGCCTACTGTACATCACAACAACCCGCCTAGATATAATGCATGTTGTTGGAATGGTAGGAAGATTTTAGTCCGCACCTAAATAGAGTCATTTGCAAGCTATCAAAAGGATATTCAGGTATTTGAAAGAAACAATGACTTATGGTTTGTGGTATCCCAGAAATCATAATTTTCAATTAACTGCTTAATCAGATGCAGATTGGGAAAATTGTGTTGATGAGAGAAAAAGCACCAGTGGAGGAGCATTCTTCCTGGGTGACTCATTAGTAGAATGGATTAGTAAAAAGAAAGGCTCCATTTCTTTATCAACCACAGAGGTAGACTACATTTCTACTGCTACCTATTGCACTCAGGTATTATGGATGATTCAAACACTTGCAGACTTGGAGGAAAAATACGTTGCACCGATCCCAATTCATTGTGATAACACTAGTGCCATCAGTGTGTCTAAGAATCCTGTATTCTACTCCAAGACCAACCATATTCACATAAAATACTATTTTCTGAGAGAGTAAGTCACCAATCAGGTTGTTCAGGTTCAGTACATTCCAACCACAGAACAAATAGAAAACATCTTTACTAAACCCTAGCTAAGACCCCTTTTGAATATCTTCGACAGAAGCTGGGTGTCATCCTGTTTCACACCTAAGAGAGTTCATCCTGTTAGGGGGAGTCTTATATTGATTGCATATCTGATACCTCCTAAAAATACTACAAAAACACAGGGGGATCCTTTTTTCTTTGACATTGATGTCAAAGGGGGAGAAAAGAATAGGTTGGGGTGCCTTTGTTGCCATCAATGCCAAAGGGGGAGATTGTTGGCATGTTTTGCAGGTAGTGTATGCTTGTCATTGATGGCAAGTATAGAAACAATGATGGCTTGAGTACAAGAAGGATGTGCCAGGCGGGCACCATAAGTATTTTGGGAAGACGTTGCAGAGAAAGCTCGACAAGATCAGAGTATGCAACAATGGATCTCATTGAATATTTCCCGATGAACATCAAATATGAGCCCGAGGTCTGACTGACATTGGATCTAGGAGAAATTACATGCTCTTTAACGAGCAAGGTGAAATGTGAAACCCCAAAAAATCACCTCAACAAAGACTCCATTTTGGAGTTTTGGTTACCAGGAGATAGAGAAGTCAAGAGTCGAGACTCTCCAACATTGGAGTGTCGAAGTCGCGAAATGTGAAACCCCAAAATCGAGAAATAGGCGCATCGCTCAAAGTTTCAGCTACCGGAGTTTCAGATACCGGGAGACAGGGATGTCACGGACTCTCGTCATCAGGAGTCCTGAAGTGCCGAAATGAAAAATCCATAAACCCAAAAAAAGGCACATCACTTGGAGTATTGGATACCGGGATTTCAGTTACCGGGAGATGGAGATGTCAGAGACCCACATCATCAGGAGTCTCGAAGTGCTGAAATGTGAAAACCTGAAGTCGAGAAATGATAAAGACTCCATTCCAAAGTTTCAGATACTGGGAGTAGGAGGAGTCAAGAGTAAAGACTCTTGATCAGAGGAGTCCCGAAATTGCAAAACCCGAAGTCGCGAAATGTCATAGACAAGATCCGTTTCCAAGTTTTGGGCACCGTGACATGGATTGTCAAGAAAATTTACCACAGGAATACCGAAATGTCGATTCACCAAAATGAGAAACGCTGGAGTACCAGACCGTTGATCTGACTCCATTTCAGAGTTTCGGATACCGGGAATTGAAGTGTCGAAACACTTCACCACAGGAGTACCAAAATGCCGAAGTGTCGAAATGCAAAATTGTGAGATGCAATTTTTGAATAAGGCTATGGTCACAGCCATTGGTCACATCAGTGAGAGATAGAGGAAAGAGCTAGAGAAACCAAGCTCCATTTCTAGGATCGCGACATGGAGTGTCGAGACACTTGATCACGTGAATCTTTAAATTTCGAAGAGAGGAATGCTGAAATGAATGCAAGACTAGTGAAAGTCATCCAACGGTGCAGATGAAATTGAATCAAATCAAAGGGCTACTATTGCACGTCACAGTGTAACTACCAGAAACCACTAATGGTTTCCTCCAAAGGACTCGAAGACACTTGGGGGTGATTGACAGAGGAGGTGAAGAATCTCAAGGGATGTGCATGTAGAACACTAACTATTCATGGAGGCGATTGAAAGTTGTATGAGAGTTGGAGCCTATAACTGCAACATAGTAGTTGATCTCGACTGTAACAAAAGATGAAGAATCTCAACTGCTGGTAATGCGAAGTAACTTGATTATGACACCCAGTGATGATGGACACATGGGATGAACAAACAGAGAGGCTGAAGTGTTTCCATGATGAACAGGCAGAGCACTTGACATGCAGAGCATGCAGAACCATTGGATATAGGGCATGCACAAGATGCACAGAGAAGTATAAGAATATTGAAAAAAAAGAAGAAATGGGTGTGGTTATGGTGGTGAGTGATGCGTGTGTGAAGAAGGAGGTGGAGGGAAGCAGCTGAAATGGACAGAAGAAAAAAGGTGCATGGAATGGGAATGGGGCAGAGAGCACAAAAGGCAGAAGAACAGAATGTGTAATGGATGCATGCAAGAAGACGGCAAGGAAGACAGAGCAGTGAAATATTGCAGAATAGTGATGAGACTGGTAAGTTGTTGTTGAACACTATATCACTGTAATAAGTTTCCGTAACTCATATTCATAAACCAGGGTGGTAGGGAGGTGCTAGGGAGGACTGGTCTCCTCAGACGTTCAAGTGGGTGCTTGAACACAGGAGTTGTAGCTTCCATCTAGTTGGTGCTAGAGAAACCAGGGAGTTGGTGCTTCCTTCTAGTTTGTGATAGAGAAAACAGAGAGTTGGTGCTCTAAGAAAGTATCATCTTGCAAAATAGAGGTTCCAGCCTCATTATGAGTTGGTGCTCATATGTATGATAATGTAAAGAATGTAAATAATACTTATCATATAAAGAAGAAGAGATTTTTACCCTTTATGGGTTTCCTTAGGAAACATCTGTCTCTGTGTATCTCATATATGTGACTGATGTTGAATGTGCCATTTCTTATTTCCCTGCATTATTGTGATTATCATTGAGTGCATAGTAAAGAGCTTAAAAAGAACCATAATTGTTTAAGCACGGTAACAATTGATTCACCCCCCCCCCCTCTCAGTTGCCCAACAGAAGAAGCAAACCTGGGCACTGATGGGAAAACCTAAGTTGATCTATTCCCCTATCAAGATTAGGATGGATAATCAACAATCTCTAAGCCCCTTTGGAAGACTGGAGCATGTCCCTGTGAACATCAACGGAGTAAGGATGTTTGCAGACTTTGAGATGATTAAGATAGTTGTCCTTACCCTGCATTGTTAGGAATTGATTGGGATTTCAATAATTCTACTGTGGTTGATTTAAAGAAAAGAAGAATGATGTTTGAAGGAGATGGACTTAGGGTTATTGCACCTTTGGATCCTGATGAATTTCAAAGATACACAAGACCCATCAGAGAAGAAGACCACTCATACAGACTAGAAAACATATGCAAATTAACAGCCAGACAACATGATTAAAATAATCCTACAGCGTATGTGAACCTAAGTTGGTGAAGTGACAACACATGCTCATCATATTAATAAGAAGAACTAGAGAAATGGAAGAACAAAATGTATGGAGTATCTACAAGGAGATGTGATATATTAACTAGAGAAGTACACTGGATCGACACAACAATAAGTAACTTTCCCACCTTTGATGGTCTAAATCACTTAGAGACATTCTTGTTGGACTTTTAAGAAATTGTACCAACACCACAAAGATTATTGGCAATGGATGAGGCCCTAAAATCAACTCCAGCGAGATGGTGGGGGACACAGAAAAACTATATTACAGATTGGGTACTATGTCGTACTTTGATGACAACGTGATTTGCAGAGAAAGTAGAAGGCTACGAAGTTAGGTACACATGTCAAATTTGTCTGAAGGACCATGTGCGAAGTTGTGAGGAAGATTGGAGAAGCATTCTTCAAGAATAGTGGGTACACAAATTCATTAACACACTGGATGCAACTCCCATCAACTGGTATCTTCAAGCACAATTGCGCCTCATCACTGCAGATTGGGAAGGTATGACCCAAAACTTTGTAACTACCTTTTTGTTTGAAACCCAATATCCTACAGTAGATCAAGCATTACAGGTTGTAAGACAGAAATTGTTCAAGGAGGCACCTAGCCTTCCTTTGGAGCAAGAAGAGGATGAATGGACTTTGTCACTTCAGAAGTTGCAAGGCTGTTACAATATCAATGTTGTTGAAGATGATGATCCTAGGTATGTGAAAATCACAGAAAAAGAAGGCCATAAAGATGTAGAAGGACCAGGATTCAAACTACCTTTTGTTGGACATCCATTCAAAATAAAAAAAGTCAACATTGGAACAGAACAGACACCAAAGATTGCAAATGTTAGATATTATTGGGATGTTGCCACTATTGACAAGATCACAGAATTACTACATGAATATCAAGACTTGTTTCCAACTAAGTTCATTGATATGAAGGGAATTAAAGAACCCATGGGAGAAATGAGCATCCCTTTGAATATAGATGCAAGGCTAGTCAAATAGAGACCCTACAGATTGAACCCTAAATATAAGGAGAAAGTGAAGATTGAGCTTGACAGAATGCTGGAAGCAGGAATAATAAAACCTATTGAAGAATCAGAATGGATTAGCCCTATGGTGGTACAGGATAAAAATATAGGATAAATTAGGATCTGTGTAGATCTTAGGAAGCTGAATTATGCATGTTTTCATGACCCATTCCCTACACCATTCACTGATGAAGTGTTAGACAATGTAGGAGGACATGAGTTATATTCTTTTACATATGGATTTTTCAGGATATAATCAGATATGGATTTCCAAGGAAGATCACCATAAGAAAACATTTGCAACTGAATGGGGATCCTACCAATATATAGTGATGCCATTTGGAATGAAGAATGAACCAACCATCTTTTCCAGGGTGGTGGTCGAAGCGTTTAAGGAGTTTTTACATAAATTCCTGGAAGCATACTTTGATGATTGGACTATTTTCATCATTTTGCAAAATCATATTGAATGTTTAAGACTAATGTTGGATAAGTGCAGGTAGTGTCATATTGCATTGAACTTGAAGAACTGCATCTTATTTTCACCCTTCAAAGTACTATTGGGCCATATTGTGTGCAAGGAGGATTGTTGTTAGATCCATCCAATATTGCCATTATAGTCGATCTACCCCCTCCTACTTTAGTCAAACAACTTTGCACTGCACTGGGACATAATGGATACTACAAGAAGTTCATTAAGGGATACAAAAAGATCACAACACCCATGGAGAAGCTTCTAAAGAAAGACTGTCAGTTTCACTGGAGAGAAGAATTCCAGCAGAGATTCAACACACTGAAACAAAAAATGGTTACTGTACCCATTCTGGTTTTCCCATATTAGAGTAAGAAATTTCATGTGCATGTTGATGCATCTTCTATCGCATTAGGAGTAGTGTTAGAACAACCAGGAGCTAGAGACATGGACCACATGTTAGCCTTTGCTAGCAGAAAGCTATCGACAACTGATATTAATTACACCACCACGGAGCCACTACTTGTTAGGAGGAAAATTTAAGATGTTTACTGATCACTCTATGCTTACTTAGTCAACAAGACAATGTTGAGGGGGAGAATAAGTATATGGATTCTTCTATTTCAGAAATATTATTTCGAGATCATGGTTAAGCCAGGAAGAATGAACAAAGTTCTTGACCACTTGCCGAGATTGGAACATGGAGAAGAGACTACTAGTTTGGAGGATGAACTTACATATGCACATTTATTGGCCATCAGGAAGGTTGATGATCAATTCACATAGATAGTTCAGTTCCTATCAATAAGACCGACACCTAGTGACTATACAATTATTCAAAAGAAATAGTTGGTAGTACACGCTGTAGATTTTTCACTTATAGTTGGATATCTATACAAGATGGGACCTGATGAGATATTGAGGAGGTGTGTTATGGAAGTTGAGAGACCATTGATCCTCATAGAATCACATGAAGGCATCATAGGAGGACACTATGCAGGGAAAGAAACAACGCAGAATATTCTTAGGGTTGGCCTTTGGTAGCCTACTCTACACAAAGATGCTAAGGAATACTATAAGGCCTGTGATGTATGCCAAAGAGTTGGGAAGTCATCCAGAAGAGATGAGATGCCTTTAGAACCATAGCTAACCCTACAAGCATTTGAGAAATGGGACATTGACTTCGTGGGACCTATCAACCCACCAGAAAAGTGCACAGAAGCTAGATACATAATCACTGCGACATAGTATTTGATGATATAAGCAGAAGAAAGAGAAGTTAAGGATTGTCATGCAACTACAGCTACACACTTCATATTTGATGAAACCATAACCAGGTTTGGATGCCCAAAAATCCTTATGAGCAATCAAGGCACAGATTTTATTAACAAGACTATTGAAGCCTTGACTGAGGAATTTGATGTTCACCATCATAAGAGCATGCCCTATCATACAAAATAAAATGGGATAGTTGAAGCATTCAATAAGATCTTGGAGATAATGTTGATGAATATATGCAGCGTGAATAGGGATGACTGGGATTTGAGAGTACCATAAGTATTATGGGCCTATAGAACCACTTGCAAGAAACTGACCATGCAGACCCCCTTTAAATTGGTATGTGGTCTAGAATTAGTTGTACCCATGGAATATTTGGTTCCTAGTCTAAGAATTACAACCTTTAGAGATATGTATGACACTGGAAATGTGAAAGAGAGGATTGTGTAGTTGGTCGAACTGGAAGAAGAAAACTTTATTGTAGGATTTCACCAGCAGGTTCAGAAAGAAAGAGAAAAGGCCTACCATGACATGCACATAAAGAAGAAATCCTTTAAGCAAGGAGATATGGTATTGGTATATGATAGTAAGTTCATGAAGCATCGAGGGAATTTCAGGATGCATTGGCTTGGGCCATATGAGATTTCCTATGTGATGGAAGGAGGAGTTGTGCAGTTGAAGACTTTGACTAGAGAATGGAAGGAAGGTTTGGTGAACGAAAGCCAGTTGAAATTTTATTATGACAACCAACTACCTCGAAGCTCTCAGTAAAAGAAAAAATTCCTTGGGATGAGTCATAGGTGAGTGTTGGGGGCCTTTTTTCCCTTGTTTATGGAAGCAAGCAAAGATTAACGGAGAAAAGGAAAAATGTGAATTACGTGGAAGACACAATGACTGATACTAGGTTGAAGTGAGAAAAAGAGCAGAAAAGATAGAGCGAAGTAAGAGAAATCAAGCACTTGGATGAGGATATTGAGGATAATAGATCAACAATGAAAAGGGATCATGGACAACTCAACAAGAAAAAGAATATTTCAACAGATGCTTTGAAGCACCATGCGTGAAGGAATGAAAGACAGGCTGGGGAAGCCTTGAAAACATGGGTCAAGTTGACCTAGGGTTTTAGACACCTAGGGTTTTGCTTTCTAGGGTTTTGACACTTAGGTTTTAACCTAAGGGTTTCCGAGAGATATTGTAATGTATAAATAAAGGTCTAAAGGAACTGGGATGGGTTGGTCTAAGTTGGTTGAGTGTCCATTGTTGTTGTGTGATCGAGTGAGTACTATTGTGTGAGAGAGAAGTGTTATGTGTGAGAGCCTTCTGGTATTGTAATATCTTTAGTTGGGTGTGAATATCAACCCTACAGTTGGGTGTGAATAGAGGGTAGAGAAAGAGAGAGAAGAAGAGAATATCTGCTAGCCAAGAGCGGAGATAAGAACTGTATGCTTCCATCTTAATATATCATAAAGCACAGTTCTATGGATGTAGCCCTAGGGAGAGGGTGAACCGTGTATATCTTGTGCTATGTGTGATTCATGTTGTTTTCTCTGTCATTGGATATTATTCTATTGTGATATTGTGTTTGATCTGAAATATAACTTGCACAGTAGGTTTAAGGAGGATAAAGAATAACTAGGTGACTGTGTGTTGTTTTTGTGTATCCACTCTACATTTCCTCTAGTTGTAGACACCTATGTCATGGAACCCCCTATAGCTACTTCGAGTGAGACTGCATCTTCTTTGTAGGTGTTTCTGAAAGGGCCAATAGTTAGGGATTGTTGGTGCACAGTTAATGATGAACCCTGGGTCTGTCCCTGTGCCAACAGGGACCATGGGAAGGTGGGAGTCCTTGGTGTTTTAAAAAATGGAGTGGTGTTTGAAGAGGATAAGCTACATTTCAATATGAATAGCTGGAGAGGGAGTATCAACTACTTTAGTGGCATGGAATTTGAAAATGATGTCAAAATGACCCTTTTTGAGGAGTTTTTCCATTCAATATGAATAAATGATCTCAGGGGAACCTACTGTAATGCCTTGGAAATTGTTTCAATTCCCTTAATTTTGGAAACTCGTGTATAATTCCTTGAAATCCAGAGTGATGGGGCCGGGAGTGCATAACCATTAAATAGCCAAAAAAATGTATGAACCACCCATTTCAATGGAAAACACGTGGGATTTCAAATTATAATCACCAATTTGCAGGCACACATTTTCAAAATTACCCCCACATTTCATGGAACCTCCATTAGAAATCATGATTTGAAATCTATTGACTGCATGAATATAACAATGGGTCTCTTGAGAAATTCATCGATGAATAATGTTATGGGTGTTCCGACTATTGATGATGATAATTAATCTATTATTCTTCATATAGACAATTAATATAAGGGTTTGGAGAGATGAGGTACTCGTGAGAGCATGCAGAGAGATGAGAGGTTCTACCTTAGTTTGATCAAAGGGAATACTAGTATAGTATTTCTAGAGAAGTGATTTGGGAGGGGAAACATCACCTTCATATTCAAAAATGTCCTCAGAAATGGCCATAAAAATATTTCTCTCCTTACATTTGTTCCCCAAAAATCACTTTTGATCACAATTGTAGCAAATACCCCTAAGTTGGAATTCAATCATTTCTTCCCTGGTTAATTTCTATACCTTAAGAGGAGGGGATGGAGAATATGAATTGGTGGGGTGAAAACATGGAATATAGGATGGATTTTTTATTTTAGTAATGACCACCTATTGTGCTTCCTAGGCTTTGTGAGTGGCTTCAAGCCAGGTGTTAGGGTGAGACGTTAGGACGTGAGCTTGGATGTCATCCTTGAGGCCACTAATAAAGAATTTTTAGAAGAAGGTTGTTTACATGCCTTTGGTGTGGAAAACCAATTGCTCAAAAGCATAAATGTAGTATTCAATGGTATCGTGTCGGCACCCAAATTTTTGGTTTAATCTCACGTGCACCCTGAAACAAAGTTGTGTGTTCCCATCCTAGTTTTGCATGCGCCTAAGATAATGCATAAAGAATGAGAAGAAAAAGTGTTGGACCAATTTTTTATATTGTGCCACAAGCCTAAAGTATACCAAGTGTGAATCGAAGCGATTTTTTTTATTTTTGTCAAAAATCAAGAAGACGCACATCAGAATCAAGAAAGGAATCATTGGGAAATCTACTCAAACGATTACTGTCAGCAACACAAGGGAACATAGAGTTGAAACAGATGATTTGGAGAGGCAATTAAGATTTCCTTGATTCTAGAAGGATACATGGATTGTATATAGGTTCCAAAAGTGTGCGAGGAAGTTTGTTAGTAAAGTGAGTGGAGAAGAGTTGAAAGAGACAAAGATACAGAGCAGAGAAAGATATTAAAGGAAGCAATGGCTTTGGAAACAGAGTTATCCAATCAAGGGATTCATGAATTTGTTGTTGTTAGTCTTTCATTGTCTATATATCACTCTCATCCTTTGTAATAGTATAATGTTGTAATGCTTCTAAATAGATTTTGATTTTGTCATATGTTTGAGGTCTAAAGGGATGTGCATGTTGCAGTATGTTGTAATTATGGGGAATTATCTAAAGAGGAAATGAGATTGTGTTGTTGTTGAATATAGTTTGATTAGTGTATTATTTTGTTCAATGGAATGGAAGGAGTAATAAAGTTGTGACAATTTTGATGTATCATGTATCACTCATGTGTTATTTGAATACGTGTGTGTATTGTTTTACATATTGATAATAGTAAGTTGTTGTTAATGGACTGTCTGAATGATATACTGGATGGATCCATGTGTATATATTCCTTCATACATGTCACAAGACCATATGGCCTCTTTTATTCTCATTACATATTGGGTGAGACCTTCTTTGGCCTTGGCTAAAGATTGGCATGTTGATGATTTGGGGTTTTTGTTGGTCAACTCTGGATTAACCTTGGGTATAAACTCCCCAACATTAAGAAGGATGCATGTAATCCTAAAATGACCCAACAAATGGTTTTGTTGTTGGGACCTGGAAGTATTGTATGAAATGATGAAGGAAGGAAATGAGGTGGTTTCCATCTCGGGAGGAAATTCAAGACTGGTTAACTGCTAAAGAGTATGAGTTTTCCCTACGAGAAACTCAGGTTCTGAGAGTTAATGTAAAGAGATGGAAAGGTAAATATCTTTATACTTATATGCATGAGACTTTCTTTGTTTAATTTCCCTATTTTTTTTATGAATGGATGAAAAGGAAAAGTACTACCAATTTAGCCACATGGCCTTTAGAACTAGTGTTTTTCGATCAAGAAAAACTTGTTATATTGAAGGCATTGGACAACAAGTGGACTCCTACCATTTATTTTTAGTTTTCTCGAGTAAAGGAGGGTTATATTATTGAATTTTTTATGGAGTACACTAATTCTTTCAGCGAGGATGAAATAAAATTTGCAGAAGGTCCGAGGAAACGAATGCTAGAAGAGATTACACTCTAGATCAAAATGTTGTTCATGTAGAAAGGGTTGATGCACATCAATCCCAACATAATGGATGAGTAAAATCCCCTATCACTAAGGGGGTTTGAAAATATGGGGGGAAATGAGCAAGGAGATGGATCCAATTTTTTTTGAGATGAGGTGAGGAATGGGATGGACCCAGAAGAGTAGAGGAGAGAGAGAGCTAAGATATATGAAAGAAGAGTTGATCTAAGAAGGAAAGAAGAGAAGAGAGGTGGAAAATAGAGAAAAATGGGCACATGAAGAGGGGTCAAACCTAGGATGAAGAGAAAATATACCACACCAAGAGAAAGTGTAGAAGAATTTGTCATGCCAGAGTGGAGCACTAGAAAATATATGCCTGCGAAGAGGCACAATGTTAAGAGTAGGTTATACAATGGGGGTAGTAGTAGTAGTAGTAGTAGTAGTGTCAGGGGCCCAAGTGATGAATTCAGAACTCCTTGGATATTGCGGAGTGTCTCAACCTTCGAAGAAGATGAGGCACATAGTAGAGGCGCAAGACAAAAGAGAGAAGACAGAGGATCCGCCAGTGGTGGGGGAGAAGAGTTGGTGATTGTATATGGTCTTGCATGGATGTAGGTAGGAAAATATTTGGGTCCCTTCACAATAAATATCAAAATGATATGGACTTATCCCCCCTTTGAACCAACCCCCCTTATGCATTTGTAATCAATAGGAAAGGAAAATAGACAATGAAGTGATTGGAGGAGAAGATAGAGGAGAAGAGACAAGTGAAGAAAAATGAGAACTAAGTGCTACTTCACCTAAGAGAGTATCAATAGTAAGGAATTTGACACCCAACAATCATATCAAAGGATTTTTCTTGAGAGTGATGATGGAAAATAGGGATAGCACCCTGAGGCTACCCATGTTCCATGGAATGGGTAAGGATTATGTGAAACAACATTGGTTCATGTGCATAGCAATATGGTATTTGAAGAGGATTACAAAATGAACAACAAAGATCACGTAGTTGGAAACCACATTCAAGGATAGAGCCTTGACGTGGTGTTGACGAATTGGAATGAAATAAGGGATTGTTTGGTGAATTGGAATGAAATAAGGGATTGCTTTATGTCTCATCTATATTTATGTCTCATCTATATTGATTATGATCTTGGTGTCTTTACTTATGTTCTTACATTTATTTCAGCAATTGATATTTTCAGAAAAATACATAAAAACTGAATTTCCAGTAAGCTTTTTGTCGATAAAAGACTAGCCTAAGCACTTGTAATTAATACTTGTGAGTTAGGATATATATTTTTGTTGGCTATAAATATAGGGTGATATTCCCATATACTTTACTTTATCCAAGTAAAGTCTGAAAATGATTGAGTAAGATCAATTCATATCTTATCCTCAACATTTATTTGGCGACCATACTGGGAAGATCTTCAATATCTCTCTAGTTAAATTTTATACTCAATTTTCATCGATACATATTTCTTTTTATGTTTTTGATTCTTTGAATTTTTTGCTATTCATGATTGTCCTGTTGCAAGACAACCCAATATTGAGCTTGATCTCCAAGACTAGACCAACATTCCTTTGAACCTATTTCATACTATTTTAGACACTGCTAGGACCTGTGTCGAGCTTAACCATTCTTGAGCAGCAATTGAAAGAGATATTAGTGTTCAAGAACAAATGGAAGATAAACATAGGCAACCTAGAAATCAATAGTAACCTTTTTTCTTCAGTTTTGGCCTTTCTTTCATGTCCTTAGATTCTCGTGCTTCTATAAGAAGAAGATTCTTGTCACTTGAAATCAATCCTATTTCTGAAATAGGAAGAAGAAGCATTGTGTTATCTTCCCAACAAAGTGCTCTAAGGAGAAATGTATCCAATTCGTCTAGTTTGTCTTTCTTTTCCTCATCTATCATCCATAAGATGGCATCTAGTGGTGGCTCTGGTGGCACTGTAAGTGATCCATCTTCCCAATATTCATCGTCATCATTGATTGGTATCTTGTACAACCACCATATCCCTATCCAATATACTACAAACCCCACCAAATTCATTAAAAAGTATGGCCTTTTTCAGTTCTAAGAAGATGCCATGACCACACCATGGCAGGTGTCCTATCCTCTTAACCTAGCACCTGCTACTCGCCTGCTTTTGAAGTTTAAAGAGAATTTGCCTAAGTTTTCAGGAAATAACACTGTCAGTAATAATGAACACCTAACGGCATTTTCTAATGCTTGTCATAACATAGGGGATAACGACAATGACACTTGCATGAGGTTGTTTGTCAATTCCTTGGAAGGAAAAGCTGCAGTTGATTTCTTTGACCTTCCTCATAAGATATTTTTTACTTGGGTTTAGTTGATTTATTGGTTTCGATCCACTTACAAGAAATCCAAAATCCCTGCTGAGAAGTTAATGGAGTACAACAATGTCACTTACAAATATGGTGAGACCGTCAGGTCCTTCAACTTGTGTTTCACCAAGTTGTATAATCAAATTCCCATGCTCATCCACCCTTAGAACCAGACCACTTTCATGCATTAATACAATGTGTTGGGAACCAAATCGGGCTATCTTTCTATTGCATTTCCATTACCTTTTTGACCTTTCTGCACTTATTTACCTATGTTTACTATGCTAAAACTGTAAGGTAAATACCCCTACCTTGTCTATTGGAATATTTTATTAATGAAATAAAGTCATAGAGTTTTTCCTATTCGTAGCACTAAAACGAATGTTTGACCACAGCTTCTGGAGAACAGGACCAAGGCTTCATCCCACAGCAGATCCACTATTCACAGCAACAACCAAACCATAAAGAGGCCGCAGAGTTGGAGTCATAGATCCCTGAACCATCTTGGGCATCTCACTGATCTTGTCTATTTGGTACTGGTGCCATTCCAAATAATGTATATTTTTGGGGATAGAGTTACCATGTTTTGGGGAAAGAGGTTGTTCTCCCTCTCGATGTATACAAGACAGTTTATTCCTATAACTGGGGATGTCCCCATTGAGATTGTAATAACCCTTTTCAGATTTATAAAACACTATCTATTTTTATATCTTTATCTTAGTTGTGACTAATTCATCCCTGATCAGAGAGTTGGGCCCACTCTTCTGATCAGGTGCTGCGTCTTTCTGTGTGTGGTATTTATCAATTTATGCTTACTGTTACAATGTGTGATTCTTATGATTACTTTTCAAATGTTGTAGTTAATCCAGTATGACAATAATGCTTTGAATCTTAATCATGAACCCTTGGCCAGAACGAATTGTACTTTCCCCTGCATATACCTTGCACATTGCCTTGAAAGGATACGCACCCAGATTGATAAATTAATGTAGGAAAAGGGTGAGTAAATTTTTCATACCTAGACACCAACATTTTGGTGCCATTGCTAGGGAGGCTAACAAGGTGCAAGACAACGATCCAGACCAACCAAAGGGTCAATCTCTCATCCTAGGGAGAGAACGAGTTTTCTCACTCTTCTTCAGGTCCTAAGAATAGGTGTTCTTTTCGCTTGTTTTTATTTTTGACTTTCTGTTTTTGTCAATCTCTTGTCCTGAGAAGGGAGGAGTCTTTTGATGCCCTGCTCCAGATCCTGAGTTAGATTTATTTCTTTCAAACCCTTTTATTTGTTTTGGAAACCCTATCTTTTACCCTAGGGAGGGAGGAGTATTTTGACATACTGCTTCAGATTTGAAAAGTATCAGGTCTTTTCGTGGTGTGTTTGTTCTTGTCCAGGGGAGGGAAGAGTCCTTTGACTCCCTGTTCTGGGTCCTTAACCTTAGACTTTTGTTTTTTTTAGGTGCCTTTATTTTTCATAAGATCTTTTGTCCTGGGGAAGGAATGTTCCTTTGACACCTTATATCAAGACTAAAGTATTGTAGGTTCATGCCAATACCCTCCATCATAACAACACTTGTATGAACAAAGAATCGAATAACGAGGGTAGAGGGAAAGCCCCAAAGAAGGGAGGACTGGATTTGGGAAGAAAGACCTACATCCAGTAGATTATAAAAAAGGATGAATTAGAAACATCATCTCATGCAGCCGTGAGACCAAGGGCACGAAGAGTGAAGTCAGAGGGACAATCAATAGATCAACCAGTGTTGTCTACAACATTCTTGGGTGATACGACACAACAAGTCCCTCCAGCAGTTGAAGAAACATCTAGTAGCATACCTTACCAAGGAAATCTTATGCTGGTAACAGAGGGGGACGAGGTTGCAAGCAAAACCTCGACAGAGTCAGACCACTCCAACAAGAGAGAGAAGGTTGTAGCCGAGGGATCAAGTCATTAGAATACGGGAGACGGGATCAAAGGAGTATTTTCATCACCAAGGGACCGGGGAAGTGCTTCTAAAGAAACTTGGATCCAAGGGGTAAGGAAGCCTCAACCATCTCCTACAGAGCTTGGTTAAATACCTAGTGGTTATTGGAAGATATTTATGTCTCCCACAACCTCCACTATCGAGTTTCCAATCAGATACCTGGGAGTTGGTGTGCCCACAAAGCCTATTCCATTAGCAACCTTACCAAACTTTCATGGGATTGTTTCAGAAGATCCTAACACATTTCTATTCGAATTTGACATAGTGTGTCGAGGGTATGACTACACGATGAAGGCCCAAAAGTTAAAAAAAATTCCTTCTACATTAAAAGGAACGACTTTGTGATGGTTCATGGGCCATGGAGGAAGCTCTATTTCCACATGGGATGATATGCGGACAACTTTTCTAGAAAAATACTAGGACTATTGTAAATCCAGGAACATTAAGAAGGAACTTTTCAAGTTCACACAAAAAGAAGATGAGAGTTTAAAAGATTGCATGGAAATATTCAAGTACACCTTACAGAGGTCGGGTCACTCTGACCTAGATAAGGAAATTCTAAATATTATCCTCCTTCGATCTTTTCGTGAGGACTCAATGGAACTATTGAACATTGTGGGAAAGGGAGACATCTCTAAGGGAATCTTTGAAGGTATCTGCGAATTATGCATTCAGTGCTCAAGAGGACTTGTAAGAAATAGACAAGGAATTCGCTCAGTAAAAGGATCTGGCAGAGGTGTTACGAAAGAATAAATTGGAAACCTACTAGACAATCTGAGGATGGATATCCTCAAGACCCTGTCAACACAGATGGATACGCTACAAGTAAAATAGAAGCAACTGGAATTGGACAGGACTATGGCGATATTCTGCCCAACGTGTAGAAATAAGCATCCAGAGAGGGAATGTCCACTAAAATCCATAGAGGAATGTGAAATCTATGAGCTAAATAATGCAACAAGCTCATGCCCCTCCCTGCCAAGCCTAAAAACAATATTTCAAGGAATGGGGAAAGACATGGATCAATTGTACCTCATGGGTTCTAGAAATCCATGGCAACCTTGATCACCAATGGGAAATCAAGGTATGTACTTAGGTCCATATTCGTATTTCAATAATTCTAATATGAATCCTTAGTCCATGCCCTATCCTTCCATGTGGCCACAATACCAATTTCCATTGTGGCAGTAGTGGAACCCTCAAGCCAGTTCAAGCTCCCCATGGGCTCCAACTTGGAGAGGATCCCCTCCTAGGCAGTTTCCTCAATCGATGCCACAACAGAAACTCCAACTGCCCTCTAATGTGGCTCCGGGTAATCAACCTACCCATCCTCAGCTCCCAATCCAACCTAATCTGAATCCTAATAGCAAGGGAGCTCATCAAACTGACATTCTTAACCTACATTCATATAGCATTTCCACTGCAGAGTTGTATGAAATGAATCTACGATCAGGGAAGACAGTTAATGTTCAACCTCCTCTAGTTACCATTGAACAACTCGATAGTGAAGGTAAGGAATCAGAACCAATTAGTAAAGAGACAAAAAAAAACTAATAGAAACCAGACACCTCCTGTAAAACAACATCAATCTGAACCACCTTACCCAGAGAGACTAACTTTGAGTAAATCAAGCCCTCAAGCTGAATTTGATTTATTAGGAGAATTGCAAAACTTATTTGTTAAAATTCCTTTGTTACAAGCTATGAAGGATGTGCCAATATATTCAAATACTCTTAGGGAATATTGTTCAAAGAAAACTGCAAAGAAATCCAAGACCCTCTTACCATTCATGTTATGGGAAAATTATCAGATTTCATGACGAGAAAGTCAATGCCTGAAAAGTATGGAGGTCCAGGGAACCCAATTCTTCCAATACAAATTAATGGGGTACAGATTCTGAATGTGCTAGTAGACCTGGGTGTTTCCATCAATGTTATCACCATTGAAACCATGCATGCATCAGGTCTTCCTAACTTGAAACATACACCTGCAGTATTGGAATTGGTAGACTGATCCAAAGTTAAACCTGTAGGGAAGTTGGAAGATGTAACAATTTTAGTAGATTCATGGCACTATCCCATAGATTTCCTGGTCTTACAGATGCAATCTTCGGTGGGTGGCCATCCTTTGATCTTGGGTAGACCATGGTTGGCTACTACAGATGCTTACATTGGGTGCCGATCAGGGGACATGGTTATTTCCAATGGGAACAACATTAAGAACTTAGTGTTATACCCACCTGCAGAACCAAACCCATCCATAAAACTAGCAGGAAGAAAGAAAATTTTGTCTAGGAAAGAGTCTGAAACAGAAAATGAGGAATTGAGGCCAGTTCTCACTATTGAACAAGCCCTTCAATTGAAAATAGAATCAGAAGATGATGTAATCACCTCTTTTATGGATAATCCTTGCTATGTTTCCAAAACAAATAAACAATTCCTAGAATCTATCATAAGCTGTGAGACTTAGGAAACAATTGAAATAGAAGAAGGATCAAAGGAGCTACATGTTGATGCACCCGGTGAAAGTGTCCTAGTAGAACTAGAACCAGGAAAAACCCTGAATATTAATACAACCCTGTCAGAATCCCAGAAGCAGAAACTCGTGGATGTCCTTCGGAAACACAAAGAGGCCTTCGCCTGGGATTATATAGATATGAAAGGGATCCCTGCTAATTCATGTACCCATCATATATACATTAAGGAGGATTGTTGTCCTGTGAGACAACCTCAGAGAAGGATGAACCCCGCATTGAAAAATGTTGTGAAAGAAGAACTTCACAAATTACTAGACGTAGGTTTTATTTACCCCATCTCATATAGCCAATGGGTCTCCCCATTAGTAATGTTCCCTAAGAAAAATGGTAAATGGTGAATATGCATGGATTATCAAGAATTAAATAAGGCAACGTAGAAAGATCATTTTCCTTTGCCATTTATTGATCAAGTTTTGGACACATTGGCTGGAATTTTTTTTTTTTTTTCTAGATGGGTTTAGTGGGTATAACTAGATCCAGATAGCTCCTGAAGATCAGGATAAAACCACTTTCACATGCCCCTGGGGAACATTCGCATACTGGGTCCTTCCTTTTAGCCTATGTAATGCTCCTACAACATTTCAGAGGGCAATTTTGGGAATCTTCTCTGATTTGATAGATGATAGTGTTGAAATCTACATGGATGACTTTACTCCATATGGAGATTCATTTCTCGAAGGGATGAAAAATTTAGAAAAAGTTCTCAAAAGGTGTATACAAGTGTGTGTCTCACTGAGTACGACAAAATGCCATATGTTGATGGAAGAGGGAATTGTTCAGAAAATGTCGGAAGAACCACAGTGCTTTTGAGAGCTTGTCGATGTTTTGGATCCACAACAGGATCCATCTTCAGGACAAAAAAACCTGAGGAAAAATAAGAGAGGAACCCCTATTAAATAATGATGAGGTGGGTGGAAAACTTAAGTTTGGTAGAGTGAAACCCTAGTTTTGAGAGTAACAATATTAATACAAATGCCACCTCATTAAATCAACCCTAAATTTAACCTATAACTAACATAAAATTAACATTAATAATAACACCTATGGTTATCAAATTAAACCACTAATAATATTAATATTACCTCATCAAATTAACCCCAGTTTTAACCTAGAATTAACACCATCTGGTTATCAAATTAAACCACTTAACCCATTAATTAACTAAACCACTATCAAATACATTTTTGAAAAAATCTCCTCAAATATAGGGTTTCACTCTGTCGACCTTAAGTTTTCCACCCGCCTCATCATTATTTAATAGGGGCTCCTCTCTTATTTTTCCTCAGGCTTTTTTGTCCTAAAGATGGATTCTGTTGTGGATCCAAAACGTCGACAAACTCTCAAAATCACTATGGTTCTTCCGACATGTTCTGAACAAATCTGTCACCACAGAAACCTAAATGATCGGAAGAGGGAATTGTTTTGGGAAATTTTCTCTCAGTTGAAGGAATCTGGATGGACCTAGTAAAGACAAAGGTAATTCATCATTTCCCAACACCCAAAATGCCCACGCAGGTATGCATATTTATTGGTTGTGCTAGTTATTATAGGCATTTTATAGAAAATTTTGCTAAAGTAGCACATCCACTTTTTCAATTGCTAACAAAAGATTCAAATTTTGTGTGGACAGAGGACTGTGATGCAGCCTTTACGAGAATTAAGGAATTGGTCTGTAGTGCTCCAATCATTAGAGGGTCGGACTGGGCATTACCTTTCCATATTCATACGGATGCTTCCCAAACAACGGTTGGTGCAGTATTAGGATAGCAAGAGGACAAAATACCATAAATAGTTTACTATGTTAGTAAGAATTTGGCTCCTGCTGAATTAAACTACACAGTGACTGAGAAAGAGTTCATTGCTATCATTTACACCATCAATAAATTCCGACACTACATTACCTGGTATCCTACCTTTTTGCATACTGATCATGCAACTATCAGGTATTTAATGAATAAACCTGTTACCCCTGGTCGTATCACAAGATGTCTCTTGCTACTATAGGAATTTGATATTGCTATAGTAGATAAACCAGGGAAGGACAATGTGGTTGCAGATTTCTTATCTAGGATAGAACATGAGGGCAAGGATACACCAATCGAAGATAATTTTCCAGATGAACATCTTTTTGTAGTATCTACTAACACTCCATGGTATGCAAATATTTCTAATTATCTTGCTTCAGGGAAGGTGCCTCGTCATCTGTCATATAAGGAGCAAAGGAAGATTATTCACCAGAGTACCTGATATTCATGGATGAAAGGATATCTCTTTCATACAAGGGTTGACCAACAGATTTGGCGTTGTGTGGAAGAAAATAATATCTATGAGATATTGAAGGCTGCACATGATGGACCCTGTGGAGGACATTTTGCAGATAAAAGAACATGTCACAAAGTGTTGCAAATGGGATATTACTAGCCCTCCATATTTCATGATGCCCGAGATTATGTCTGAAGGTGTGATAGCGACCAACACATGGGACAACCTAGGAAAGAAGATGAAATGCCTCTACAGCCCTAGATAGTCCTTAAACCATTTGAGAAATGGGCCATTGATTTTGTTGGACCCTTCAACCCACCTTCTCATTAGAAATATTACATCCTGGTCTACACTGATTATGTAACTAAATGGGTGGAAGCCAGAGCAGTCACAAGAGCAACAAAACAAGTAGTGGCGTACTTTCTTTTTGAAGAAATCTTTTCTCGATACGATACTCCAAGGGAAATTGTGTCGGATGGAGGATCACAGTTCACATCTCACATGATAGGAAAGATGATGCATAAATATAGAGTCAAACATAGAGTGAAAACCCCCTATCACCCCCAAGCAAATGGGAAAGCAGAAAGAACAAACAAGGTATTGGAAAATATCTGGACAAAGACAGTAGCAAGTCATCGTCGGGACTGGGCACAGAAACCTCCAGAAGATTTATGGGCATACAAAACAACATGGTGAAACACAACTGGGTTTTCACCATTTGAATTATTCTATGGGAAAGTCCCCTTGTTTCCAGTGGAATTTGAGATTAGTACACTCAGAATAGCTCTAGAAGTAGGCCTAGACCCATCAAAAGCACAGAAACACCGACTGGAATAGCTGAATGAGTTGGACGAGATTCGGTTAGTATATGTCCAGAAGACCACTATTGTTCAACAACAGAGAATGAAATGGCATGATAAATTTATCAAAAGTAATGTGTTTCATGTGGGAGATTGGGCATTACTTTATGATTCCCGATTTAAGGATTTCAAAGGCAAGATTTGCACTTGCTAGATGGGGCCATATCAAGTGGATGCAGTGTTCAACAATGGAACGGTTAGATTAGTTACAATAGATGAGAATTATACCTCCTTATTAGTAAACGGACACCGTCTAAAACTATACCATTGTCCAGCCTCTAGAAATGCCTTTGTCAAACACCTTTCTGACTCATCTGATTTAATGGTTGTTGGAATGAAGGACACTCTCACTCTGCCTTAAAATAAATAAATAAATAATAAATTATATATATATATATATGTGTGTGTGTTGTTATTTCTTACTTGTTTGTATTTTGCAGGAATAACAAAGGAATATGGCCAGGAGAAATGTAACACTCGACGTTGTTACTCCATGGGTGTGTGCTATTAATCCACTAAGTGTTATTACTCCAATGGTGTGCATTGTTAATCCACTAAGTGTTGTTACTCTGTAACTGTTGTTACTCTGTAACTGTTGTTACTCCTCAACTGTCGTTACTTCACTGATGTTGTTACTCTGCAGCTGTCGTTACTCCGCAACTGCCGTTACTTCGTCGATGTTGTTACTCCAAAACTGTTATTACTTCGTCGGTGCTATTACTCAACAACTTTCGTTACTCCGTCAGTGTCATTACTCCGTAACTGCCGCTACTCCGTTGTCATCATTACTCCATCATTGTTGATTATTCATTGTTGTTGATACTCCTTGTTGTTGTTACACCCTGTTACCGACTACTTCATCAAACATTTTGTTGTTACTCCACCAAAAGGTAGGTCCCCAGGTATGTCTCTGCCAAATTTTATGGATTTAATTAAAATATTCCAAAAAGACAACAAAACGTGTTGTGGACAGTCGTAATTAAGTTGGGGGGGGGAATCGTCATAATAAATGATGGCATACCACAAAAAAAAAAAAAAAAACATTTATGACACACGATCCTCACCAAACAAAATCCAATGATTTTGATACTCCGTAATCATAACTTGATATGTTGAAATGCATACTCGTATGTGCAGAGTCATAATCAATCACCTCCCCAACACGCTACATTAAATTTCTGATAGTACCACCACAATCTGTCATCATTTTCAAACATACCAGCACTGTTTCATCCGTTGTTCCCAAAAGCGATATGACGTTATTTCAGTTGTCAATGGTTTGGAGCCCTATCATTTTCCCCTACCAGCTAACTGCATTCGTCGTGCTGACTCTGCCTCTGCAGCAATGGGTGGATGATCTATGCAGCATGAGCCTGAAGACACAATGAGAGTTCAGAACAATTAGGAGGTATGGTAGGTCTTTGAGAACGCAAGATGGAATGTTTATTTTGACAGGTTAAAAGGGTTGAATGAATAAATTGTAGCAGAGTTTGCACTCAAACTGAGAGAAGGAAGCTCTTGAGTCCACAGAATTGAAATTCCTATGACAAAGGAATCCATCACAGAAGTCAGTGGACTCCCTCAAAACAGATAGCGATGGTTTTCAAGAAGGTTTGTCCTTCTGGAGTTTCCTGAAGCCTTTTTACAGGCAGGAGAAAGCATCGTGCAGAAGGGTCGAGGATATGACCGAAATTCATTGTTGCATCCATGGAAGGAAGTAGCAGAGTTTGTCATGAGATATATGAATTGCGAGGGGAGATACTCCACCATATTAAAATACCATCTTTGAATACTAACTCACCTGTGATTTCCCCAAGCAAAGGAGTTCTCACCGAATGTGCCTTATTTCTTATTGAGAATCCTTCACCTAATGGCACATTCAGCTCAGGAGTCACGATAGGTATTGGTGGTCATCACGCACCATGGGCTGGTTCAGCTGTTAGTAATGAATTCCATCGGATGAATTTCGATCCCGTGAGAACTATTTCGAGATTCCATAGAGGAATAAGTAGCAGCCACCGTGTCTTCTAGGGAAGATGATCCAAAATCCATGGAAGAGGAAAATGCAAGAGAAGATGACTATGTTGACCAGGAGGAACCGAAAGATATGGAGATGTAAGCTGAAGCATTTGAAGAAGAGGTTTCTCCCCAAGAGCAAGCCAAAACCATGTAACCAATGGAATATGCGAAAGTTGACATAGAAAGTCCCACTAGTACCATGACTGAGGCTGTCCCACAAGAACCAGCCTCACCTGTGGAACTAGCAGAGCAATTTGATAGCATGATAACCACAAAGGTGGGGTCAAAACAGACAGGAGCAGGTGAATTGGTCGATATTGTGATTGAGAGTACTCCACAAGAACCTCCTGTTACCATGGAGTCAATGGAGGAGGATAACCAGAATGAAGAAGGCGTTGTGACCACCCTGACCATAGAGCTCATGGAAGAAGTGCTAGGAGAACTAGGGTGCGAGGTTGGCGCTGAACCACAAGAACCAGTGTTGACCTCAGTACCGGATATTGAAGATCCCTGTTAGTTCTCCTTTTTCTCCTTTATTCCAAGAGGAGCAAGGTGAACTCGTTCCCTTCAGTGCACAGAAGAAGATCTCGCCATTCCTCCAATTCTATCACAAAATCCACAACCATGTGGGGTGGATGATACTCAAACAAACACATTACTAGGAGAGCATCTCACAAGGGCACCATCAGTCACGGTGATAGCGCAACAAGAGGAAATAGGTGTAGGCGAAGAGGAGGGACCAAGTGAAGTGGTCCTGACAAATAAGCCAATGGAAGAGCTAGGCGAGAAGGTCGTAAGATTCCCAGTCAAACAAAAACATCGGCTATAGTTTAAAGAGACAATGTGGTTTAAGATGGAGATCATGAAACTAACGAATCAGGTACACAAAATGCAGGAGTGGATGAAGAAATACAAGCAGCAAGCTAGAAAGTCCAAGGCCATAGGAGTAGAAACAGAGACTCAAACGGACCAGGTAGCCATAACCTCTGCTGCTACTCAAACAGGCCCGGTCAAGCGATTGCTTGAAGACCATGAGCATGCCTTAACGATCAAAGTGCAGACTTGGAAATCTATCGTGGCTCAGTATCCAAATGAGGTCAGAAGAACTCAGGAACGAGCCTCCATGAATATTTTTGAATATGTGGAGCGTATAGACATCATGATACTAAGGCATGTGAAGTAGCATCTCAAGATGGAGCAGTTGGAAAAGCAAGTGGCAGAGTTGAAAACTGATAAGGAGCAGATGTTTAATTTGGTGCAAGAGGTGATGGCATGTCACCCCCTTGCTTCTTGTTATTCTTTATTCTTACATGAACATTTTCTTTTATTCTACATGGAGAGCATAAAAAATGAGATTAGTTATAAAATAGAAAATGGTGTACAATTCCTCCGAATAATGAGGCACCACGACGTGCCAACTCAGCATTTGATGTGTGAATTTTACCTGCATGGATATTTGTTATGCCTGGACAGAGAATTCAATCTGTTCATGTATGTGTGAGACATTCATTTAAGGGCCCTCGCCTCTTACACTTTCAACCAAATCAGCTGGCAGAAGGCTTTTAACACATTTGAATCTAATTAGGTTACAAAGTCATTTATAGTAAGAGGAGAACCTGAAAGGTCAGTCACCATGTTCACTAAACACAACATCTTTTTGGGAATTGAGACGAATAGAGACAGAATGTTGAGGACACAAAATTGGTGCTTTGATCTTTCCATTAAGAAAATAGTCACATTTCATGAAGAGGCCCTTGATTGTTGTCAGAAAAGGTGGATGATGACACCTACAACTGTCTGAAATAGGGAACCTTTTGGGCCACCAAATTTTGTATAAGTGCTCCCCAGATTGCCCAAATATGTGGCATGTGTCCGAACAAGAGGGGTCCGATGGATGGGACTCCGGTTTCAGTTTCCCACTATTTGGTTGCCAGTAGAAGATTACACTCCAGCGTATATCATCCCAGGATATTGGTAGGAAGAAGTTCACCTTTCAAATGGTTTTAAAGTTTCAGGGACAAAGATGGACAAAGAATATGATCTTGCCCATTTTCAAGAAGCCAACAGTCGGTGAAATCCAGACCTGCGGAGGCGGCGAACTGCATGAGGGCATGCAGAGGGCTAGTTGGGGGGAGATGTTGGGCACCAAATCGAGCTATCTTTCTGCTGCATTTCCATTACCTTTTTGACCTTTTTGCACTTATTTATCTATGTTTACTATGCTAAACCTATAAGGTAAATACCCCTGCCTTTTCTATTGGAATATTTTATTAATGAAATAAAGTCACAGAGTTTTGCCTATTCGAAGCACTAAAATGAATGTTTGACCGCAACTTCTGGAGAACAGGACTAAGGCTTCATCCCGCAGCAGATCTGTTATTCATAGCAACAACCAAACCATAAGGAGGCCGCACAGATGGAGTCGCAGATCCCTAAACCATCTTGGGCATCTTGCTGATCTTGTCTATCTAGCACTGGTGTCATTCCAACTAATGTATATTTTTGGGGATACGGTTACCATGTTTTGGGGAAAGAGGTTGGTCTCCCTCTCGATGTATAAAAGACAATTTATTCCTATAACTAGGGATGTCCCCATTGAGATTGTAACAACCCTTTTCAGATTTATGAAACACTATCTATTTTTTTGTCTTCATCTTCACTGTGACTAACGCAACCCTGATCAGAGAGTTGGGCCCTCTCTTCTGATCAGGTGTTGCATCTTTCTGTGTGTTATTTATTAGTTTATGATTGTTGTTACAATGTGTGATTCTTATGATTACTTTTTGAATGTTGTAGTTAATCCAGTATGACAATATTGCTTTGAATCTTAATCGTGAACCCTTGGCTAGAACGAATTGTACTCTTGCCCCTGCATATACCTTGCATGTTTCCTTGAAAGGATATGCACCCAGATTGATAAATTAATGTAGGAAAAGGGTGAATAAATCATTCATACTTGGACACCAACACAATGCATTTCCTTCTCTTTACCATCATAGGCTTAAGGTAAAAGTCATTGATAATGTCAGTTCCACTCTGCACACTTGCTCAGAGTATGAGGAAAAACTTGAATGAACTAGTCTACCCCAGGGAGAATCAATTAGATAGAAAGATATGTCTACTCTCTTACATCTGGTACAAGATATGAACAACCGTATAATAGATTTTGAGCGAAAAGGTACTGTCAACCCATTCACCCTTGGACCTTCATCCTCTTTTGCCCCTCCTTTTAGAGGTTTGGTTGAAAATAATTTCCATCTGAAGGCTATCCTACCTCAGAGTTGGTGTAACGTTTGCGAGGAACACCATAAAGAAACCACATGTGAGGTAAGGAAGAGTGTTAGGGACAATATCTTTGGTAAAATACCAGAAGCTACTATCATTGTCCTAGATTTTGTTGAGCCAAACAATGTCATGGTCATCAATACTAGGAACAAAGCCTATGCCCCAAAAGGAAAATTTGACCCTCCTCGCAGTTCTTCTAACCCGAGTTCATCTTCAACTGCTGCTACGCCCTAGATTCCCAAAGTTCCTAAGAGTCAAGGGATCACTCCTCCTCCCCCCTCTTCCAAATACAATATCTTGAATCAATTGGCCAACATCAAGGAAGATGCAACCCTCCTATAAATGGTTGTCGTCCCTGAACAACAGATGCATCTAAAACAATTCATGGAAGGAAAATCTTTCATATTAGCTAATCTTTCTGAAGAGGTAAGCAAAGAGGATAATTTTGTAAATAAAGTAGGTGTACATAACTTCAGATACCCTGTAAAAAATCCCCCTTTTTATATTTTTGTAAAGATCATGCATAAAAATCACCCATTGTTTCCTCATTGATGGTGGTTCAGGCCCAAGTGTCATGTCGAAGATTATTATGGAAGATCTAGGCTTATCTTGTACAAACAAAAATTCCAGATGCATGCTTTCCTATAATAGTCTGCAACAAATGACCATAGGTGAGATTAAGGATGTAACCTTGGTTTTATGCTCTCATCCTAAGATAAGGACAACCCTCAGCAATTAGGTGATTGATATGCCTGTGAGAAATTATTCAATTATCTTGGGAAGAGATTGTAAAGCCCTAATGGGTGGATACCTCTTGCTCAATGGGACACATTTATCCATTCCTTAGAATGGTAAGAATACCATAGTTCTTAGAGAGGGAAGGATTTCACCCTACATAGAGAATGTTCCACAATCCAATGTAAACCATGTCGAAGAAGACCTAGGAGTATATTCCATCTTTTTTGAAGAGGATAATATTCCTTTGGAAAGAACTGATTTAGATAAGGATTTATGGCATATGTATTTTGAGGGTTCATGCTCTAGTGAAGAAAATGGGGCTGGCATTACCTTGGTTTCTCTTGCAGGGAAAATTCATAATCTGTCCTAGAGGTTAGAGTTTTCTTGTTTGAATAATTTCATTGATTTCAAATCTTTATTATTAGGCATTCAGAACGCCCTTAATCTTGGTTGTGGTCACCTTTCAGTTTTTGGAAGTTCTGAGCTTGTTGTGAATGTGATACGCAAAATATGCTCTCATTGCAATGAGATGGTAGAAGAATGCTCCCAAAATGTTTTGGCACTTGTATCGAACCTGTTATCTTTCAACATCACTCATGTGAATAAGTAATTGAATTCCATGGATGATCGGTTAGCTTTCTTTGCAACCTTCACGAATAGGCAGCTTTCGCCTCACAGGCCTGATTGTTATTTTCAAATGCTATATCATTTCTATATTCCTGGCCATGTAGGATCTTTGGAGGCCCTCCCTGATGATGAGATCATTTGTGCAATCATCTAAGATGAACCTCTTAAGCCCAAGGAAATTATATCCACAAAAAATAATAAGATTTCTAAGGGATTGATTCCTCTTGAGAGTTCATTTTCATTGAGTGTTGGAGGCAATAAAGAAAAGGAAGAGGATTCACAACTGAAGATAGTTGAAGCCATCTCCATGAACATTAGGACACCTAGATCTTCATCGAACGTTAAAATAAATATCCAGTGTTCTGATAAAGAAGAAATTAAAACTGTTGAATTACTTAGTGGATTTCAAAAGGTTTTTTCTTGGTTTAATGCGAGTCTTCATGGTTTTGATCCAGGTATTTTTCAACATATTATGAAAAAAACCAGGCAAAAACAAAGACTTGTGAACTCTTCACTGGAAGAAACCTTTCGAAGGGAGTTGAGGAATTCCTTAAGAACTGAAATGTTTCCTTTTGTCCACCCTGAAGGGGTTTCCAATGGGGAACTTGCTTCGAAGACCCCTGATAATTTTATAACCTGCATTAGTATTCGAACTTTCAGGAAAGCAATTATAATAAATCCTTTTCCTCCTCTCAATATGGAAATGTTTTAGCAACAGATTGTAGAGTTATGCTTGGGGCCCTTACTTAACAGTTTCTTTGGTTACAATAAAATCAAGGTAGAAGGGGCAATTTATCACAAAACCACTTTTGTTTCTAATTTTGATACTATGTCTTACAATTTCCTTCCCTCTGGCTTATTTGATACAAGTATCGCCTTAAAAAGACCTATACATGCAACTTTCGATGAATTGATCAGTCTCCATGTTTATCTTGATGATTTAATCATATGCATCAAAAGGATGATAGTTACATCAGAGTGTCAAGTGTTGGGTCATTTCTAGTTTACTTTTGTCCTGGACACTAACTCGGAAATTTTAAAGGAATTACAGAGACGATGGTTTTCTCATAACACTAACAGTTCTTGCTTGAAGTATTGCGAGGGACCAATGTGAAAAGTTTTGTTTGCTAATTGGATCTTTCTGTATACTAGTAGCTTAGGTTTGTTTTCAATTTTTTGTGGTTATTTTCTCTGCTTTACAACACTTTGGTTTCTGCTTTCTGAGTTGAATTTTTTTCTTGCTGCATTTTATTTCTGTCTTTTACTGTTGTTGTTTTAATTTCTGCATTATTACTTCTGTTGCAAATTTTTTTATTTATCATCTTTTAGTATTTGATCAAGTTATATTGTTGGATCAATTCTACCACAATGACACTCCTGCAAAGCATTGTTAGTCAATAAAAATCAAGCTTGCATAGCTTCTATGATGTCTCTGCTGGAGGGCCCTTGAATTTGTTACATATTTTCGTTGCTATATTATGAGGAATTGGTTGTTTCCCACTTCTTCTTTCCATTTCTTCTTCCATCCAGATCTTAAGAGAAAATCTATAAGTTTCCTCTTTCACATTAAGAGATTACTCCAGTCAAATAATCATGCATACAATGTACCCTCATACTTTACAATTTTCATGAGTTACTCCCAAATTCCCAGTCATATTTCCATTAAATCCGCTCACTTCCCCCTGTTGCATAATCATTCAAGTCGCATATTCTTGAGATTACTATTTTTGGTTTGCGAAACCATGAGTTCTAATTTCTAATCTGTGAAAAACAAATTTCCCTGTGGAATCGCCAATTTGTTGATGATTGAAAACGTCAACGTAATTTCGCTCGCAAAGTGTTGCTAAGCCTATTATTATATAAGACTAAATAATGCTAGTAGGTGGGACCCCCTTGAACTTTTGAAGATCAGGTCTGTTCATTTTCAATGTTATGATGATGTGCTACAAATTTTTACATGGTTGATGAGGATATGGTTGTCGTTGATATCGGTTAATCTTTGAGATGTTGTTCATTCATGATACTACAACCTACTATTCATTTATGGTATTTGTTCTTCTCGCACCTATACAACAAAAATGTTAGTGCAAATTGCAGAAAGGCATTTTGAGGAAAAGAAAAATACTATATCTAATGCAAAGGAGACCTAGCTCTGCGATACTATATGCATAAAAATACTTGTTGATAGTGGTTAAGTCCTAGCTAACAAAGAAATGGCTATGAAATATTGTTGAGTTACATTTTTATCTGCATATGGTGGAAAATTTGGTGGTGCATTTGGCAAGGTGATAATGCATTGCTTATGCATTGCTTAAATGGAATCAGTACTAATTCGGTAGCTGATATACATATGTTATAACGTTGGTGGCTTATGGAAGTGATGTCTTTCATTTTTTATGGTGATTTTTCTATGTTTCGAGTTGATGTTGATCACATTATTTGGTGATGATTCTATACATGATCATTTAGATTGTGTAGTGATCAAGTATTTTATTTGAGTTATACTAGAAATGTAAACATAGGTGGTGCATTTGGCAAGGTGATTGCAAATGGTTGAATTATTATGTGGATTTTGATTATGCTATGGTTTAAATGTGTTGATACTATCGATGAATTGGTTGATTAATGGTGTTAATGGAAGGCTCGTTGGAATATACTGTGGAGTAAATGAGATGAGGGTGGAGGCGACGTCCAATTACTGCACATCACATTTACCCTTCTTGTTGGCCGCCACCCTAGTTGGACTATTGTTTGATCTTGATGTTGGTCACGCTCTAGATTTTTAGCAGGGTGAAACTGCTCGGTCACCCCTCGTCTTAAGGATTTCGATTAAAAGGTATGTCTCTTTTGGCCATTCTTGACTTCACTCTGGTTATGAAATGATTTTGGCTCAATTGTGTGGGTTTGTGTTTGTCTTGAGTGCTGCAACTGTGTGGAATTTTGGATTTGAATGGAAAATAGATGGTTTGGATTATATTAGTTAAGTTTGTTGGATTGTTAGTCTTCTTGGGTGATAGTTCTTAATTACCACTACATTTTGGTTGAAGGGTTTTGTTTAAAATCATGGCTGGATGATTGTCTTCACGGTTATTTGGTTTAATTAAGAGCCCTATTTCCTTGTTTTGGCCTTGTCAAGGGACTGTCTCCCATCCACAAGAACCACAACCTGTTGTGCATACACCTTCAGCCTCAAAGTCTCACTGAATTTAGTTTTGTTCCTCCTGTGAAGGCTACTATGCAAACCCTTAACCCTCCAAGATGGGGTTGCATAGGGAAAATTTCAAGCCTGTCAAGTTATTTCCAGTTATTGTGGTCTATTACCTTGAATATGGGCTCACCCACGGGTCATATAGCCATCATGTTGGTATGGATTCCTGTCATAGCCTCTATGATATTATCATAAACCTTACATTGCTATTTTATTTTTAAGGTCATAGTCACCTGCCTTATGCTAAGTAACTCAACGATTTTAATGGAAGGGCCTCTACCTTGTTTTGATTGGATGCCTAGTTATGAATAGCTACCATGTCATGTTCGGTTGGTTGTTTCTATACCACAGTGGCATTTGTTAGTTGATATACAATCACTAATATTCACACTTTTGATGTTTCGGTTGATGGATGGCATTGGTTATGAATATTGGGGTTTCTCACACAGGTTGTGTTCTGTATAGAGTATTCTGCAAAGTATATTATTGGACTAGGTATATCTAATGCATCTTCTATTGTTGGTTGAATAAACCTGAGTGCACACAACTTGGTCAATCACGATTAGCTAAATCAATAGATCGACATGATTTATTGAGTTATATCGTGGTCATATGTTGTTGTGTGATTAGTGGAATTGTTGCACCATGAAGTTTTCTCAGCTGCACACCGTGTGTAGTACGAGTGACTTGTTTTCATGCTCAGTGATATCCACTAAGTTTTAAGCGCGTTATTGATTGCAAATTGACCACTGTTGATGACAGGCGTGTTGGTTATTTGGTTTGGTTTTTAAGTCACGTTGAGTTGTTTTGTTTTATAGTGGCATGGTTACATTGCCTTGGAAATTTACTCCTGCATAGCCTGTGTCTAAATAGTGGTTTTTTGGTTGTATAGTCAATTATAATTCCATTCGTGGCATGTGAGGTTTTGATTATCTTGATTATTTTTACTACCTATATATATGGGAACATATATCATTACAGACCTTGATTGGATCTATTGCAGAAATAGTGACTTCATTATTATTTTGGAAATATGACTTTTAAACATAGATTGGAGAAATGTATGGCAGTGGTGGATGTTAATGATTACAGATTGGGAATGAGTGTTGTTGTTGACTGTTATAACATGTAGGTTCTCAATACATTTTGATAGTGATTCTGAAGAGGTTGGTCAATTGTTCCATGTTGGGTTATTTAATTGGATTGGACATGGAATAGTCCAACCGAGGCCTGAAAGGCCTCCCTTCCAATCCCCTTAAGCCCCTGGTATACTTGTGCCTCCTCATGTCTCTTTACAACCTGAAGTCCCAGAAAACAATGGGTGGCAAGAGATTGTTCACCCAACAGTCTCCCAACACCATGGCTAGTGAAACTTAACCTTTCCTGCTCCCCCACCTTTGAACCCAATTGCCCAAGCAACCCCTAACCACTCACCAGTGTAATCCATCCATGCCAACAAGGGATTGAAGATTGAATCCCTCATGCATCTGATAAAACAAAATTTGTTTCTTCTCCTTCCTCACCCTCTGATGAGTCTTACAAATCCGTGTCTTCAAGGATGCATTTGAGGGATTATTTTTCCCACGTGATCAGTGAGATAAATCCTAAAGGCTCGGCCTAGCTCAAGGCAATTTCAGGGAAATCAGGAGGTGACAACAATGACCAAGGAAGGTTTTCTTCACAGACTGGAAAATATGTTTTTTAAATTTTATGTTATTTATTTTTTTATGACAGTGGACTCCATGGATTTTGGAAAACATGTTTTATTTTGATATATGAGTATTAGTCTGAAATATTTTCAAATTTATGAGCTAAAATTGTCAAAGGAAAATGAGTTTTGAAGTAAGGCACAAGGGCTGTGTTTTTTTAACAAATGGATTATGTTATTATGTGATGATTGTTATCATTAAAGGAGTCACAAGGGGGTCCCACCTATTAATTATTATTTAATTATGACAATATTATGATTATTACTTTTTCTCCCCTCCTTAACTAAAGTTAGTTAAGGCCTTGTGTTAGCTTAACTAATAAGTTAGTTCTGTTGGATCATGTTGTCATTGATGGCAATGGTTTGTCATTGATGCCAATGGTTTGATTACTTGGGAGATTGTTGGATCATATGTCATTGATGTAAATGGTTTGGTTTGATTGATT